>CM039619.1:43709285-44309285 GCA_022457165.1 Juglans mandshurica
CACGACACGACGATGTTACTGCGCTTCAACTTCTATTGAGTCTAATGTGGCCTCACTAATTTCTTTAACTGGTGTAAAAATTCTCTGATTTTCTGTTTTGGACCACTCCCAATTACTTTCAACTGTTGGGGGAATCAACACAGCGGAAGGGATAAAAGCGGTAATAAAAGAGTACACTCATGCATTCAGTGACACCAAGAATTTAACGTGATTCGGCAACTGCCTACATCCACAGAAAAGAGTTTCACTAATAAATAGTGGAACATAAGAAAATATTACAGAGGAGGAGGATCACACTCCACTCAACTCAACTCAACTCTCTTCTTTTATTTCAGAGCTCTCTCGGCTCTCTCTCTTTTCTTTTCTCCTTGGGTGTGTTTGAAGCTCTCGCATGGAGCTTTAATTTATAGGCGAGGATCAGTATCGTCTATATGTATGAATGCATTTATTGTTGCATTCAATAGGTAGTTGGGTGCTGAGGGTTGAGCAGCAAGCAGCCATTGTGGACTGCTTGCTTGGGCAGGGATTTCAACAATTCTCCCCCTCCATGCCCATTTACCTATATGCTATCCATCCCAGCTATGTCTCTGCATAGCTCAAGCTTCTCACTTGTAACCACCTTCGTCAGCATGTCCGCTGGATTCTCTTTCGTATGGATCTTCACAAGCTTCAATAGCTGTTGTTCCATCGCTTCACGTATCCAATGATAGCGGATGTCAATATGCTTGGTGCGGGAGTGGTACATTGAATTCTTGCTCAAGTTTAGAGCACTTTGACTATCACAATGTACCTTGTAGTCTTCTTGACTAACTCCTAGTTCTTGGAGAAAACGCTTCATCCACAACATCTCTTTCCCAGCTTCCGCTGTGGCAATGTACTCTGCCTCTGTTGTGGATAAAGCAACACACTTTTGCAACTTGGACTGCCAAGAGACAGCTCCTCCTACAAAGGTGAAGAGAAATCCTGAAGTAGATTTCCTACTATCCAGATCTCCTGCCATATCTGAATCTGTATAGCCTTCCAAAACTGGTTTAGCTCCCCCAAAACACAAGCACATATTCGATGTACCTTTTAGGTACCTGAGAATCCACTTGACTGCTTCTCAATGATCCTTTCCTGGATTTGAAAGGAATCTGCTTACCATGCCTACAGCATGAGCAATATCTGGTCTGGTACAAACCATTGCATACATCAGGCTTCCTACTGCTGAAGAGTAGGGGACTGCTTCCATTTCTTCAATCTCTTTTGTTGAAGAAGGACACGAGCTCTTGCTCAACTTGAAGTGGTTAGCAAGTGGAGTATTGACTGGCTTAGCATCTCCCATGTTGAAACGTCTGATGACCTGTTCAACATATTTTTGTTGTGATAGCCACACCCTTTTGGCTTTCCTATCACGAACAATCTTCATGCCCAAAATTTGCTGTGCTGGGCCTAACTCCTTCATGTCAAAGGACTTGGATAGTTCCTTCTTTAGTTTGTTAATCATGGACCTATCCTCACCAACGATTAACATATCATCAACGTAAAGGAGTATGACAAACTTGTCATCCTGGAACCTTCGAACATAGACACACTGATCTGCAACAAGTCTCTTGTAACCATGACTCATCATGAATGAGTCAAACTTCTTGTACCATTGCCTCGGAGCTTGCTTGAGGCCATAGAGACTCTTCTTCAGCTTGCAGACTAAGTGATCTTTCCCTGGAGCTGCAAACCCTTCTGGTTGCTCCATATAGATCTCCTTCTCCAAATCTCCATGGAGAAAGGCTGTCTTCACATCCATCTGTTCGAGTTCCAAATTCAAGCTGGCTACCAATCCGAGTATGACTCGGATTGACATCATTTTCACCACCGAGGAAAATATCTCGTCAAAATCGATTCCCTTCTTCTGCTGGAATCCTTTGACAACCAATCTGGCCTTGTACTTCATTAGCTTTCCTTGGCCATCTTTCTTCAGCTTGAACACCCATTTGTTCTTTAGGGCTTTCTTTCCTTCAGGAAGTTTCACCAACTCATAGGTCTGATTTTTCTACAAAGAACTCATATCTTCTTGCATTGCCTGCACCCATAGGCTTCTATCAGCATGAGTTTGAACTTCCTAAAATCTCTCTGGCTCCCCCTCATCAGTAAGCAGAATATAGTCTGATTCCGGATATTTCCTCGACGGAATCAATAGGCGGTCTCTTGCCGATCTTCTTGGTTCATCAACCAAAGGAGGTTCATCACCATCTATCCCTTGTGGTGGTACACCAGCTGCTGGTGGAGAGGATTCTTGCTCCCCTTGCTCGACACCCTCAGCTTCTTTTTCTGCTTCTGGATCTCGATCCTGCATATCCTCATTATCTATGGCGGACTGTAATGGTGTAGGATTTGGAGTATCGGAACTAAGCTCTCTTGATGAAACTTCAGTTCCTATGTTCTGGTTTTCATGGAACACAACGTCCCTACTTCTGACAATTCTCTTTGTCACTGGATCCCATAACTTGTATCCGAATTCTTCATCTCCATATCCAACAAAGATACATGAAGTTGACTTAACATCGAGCTTCTGTCTCAGCTCCTTGGATACGTGTGCAAAGGCTTTGCACCCAAACACTCTCAGGTGAGAGTAAGAGACATCTTTTCCAGACCAAACCTTCTTAGGAATTTCAAATTCCAGTGGTGCAGAAGGTGATCTGTTGATCAGGTAACAGGCAGCTAGAACAGCTTCACCCCAGAATGGCTTTGGTAACTTGGCCATACTGAGCATGCATCTTGTTCTTTCAATGATGGTCCGGTTCATTCTTTCGGCTACACCATTGTGCTGAGGGGTATATGGGACCGTCTTCTCATGTCGAATACCGCGATCAGCGCAGTATGCAGCGAACCTTTTGGAGACATATTCTCCTCTATTGTTCGTTCGCAGGCACTTCAACTTCTTTCCTGTCTCTCTTTCCACTAGGGTGTGGAAATTCTTGAAGTGCTCGAAGACCTGATCCTTTGACTTCAAAACATATACCCAGACCTTTCGTGAAGTATCATCAATGAATGTCACGAAATATATGTTACCTCCCAATGACTCTTCTTCTATGGGACCACATACATCAGAGTGTACCAGACTCAACAACTCTGATCTTCTCTTTGTAGAGGATTTAAACGAGACTCTACATTGTTTGCCAAACAAACAGTACTCACAAGGGTTTAACGCTGTTCCTTTGGCAACTTTGATGAGTGCCTTCTTCACAAGCGTATCCAACCCTTTCTCACCCATGTGTCCGAGTCTCTTGTGCCACAGATTCGGTGATGCCTCATCTTCCACTGCATTGAGGCTATCAGAATCGATCTTCACATGGGTTTTGTACAACGTACCGCAAATGTCCTCGGGCGACAACCATGGCACCTTGTGACAGCTTCCAAGTGCCTTTGCTGAAGTAGCTGTCATAGCCTTGTTGATCAAGGGCTGTCCCGGAAATCAGGAATGTGTCGAACATCTTTCAACACCATGGTGCAACCAACGTTGGTTTTTATCTGCACTTCGCCAACTCCCACGATTTTCGAGGAACTGGCATTCCCCAATCTTACCGTACCAAAGTCTCCTGCTTTGTACGTAGTGAAAACTTCACTATGGGAAGTGGCGTGGTATGATGCTGCTGTGTCTACCACCCACTCAACATCATGGCTTGCAACGTGCAGACACGTCTCGTCACTAGTGGAGAGTATTGCCACATCTCCCGAAAGAGTGACAAGGGTTTCACCATCTTCTTTCTTCAGCTTACTACTTTGACCTTGCTCCCTTAAAAACTTGCGGCAGTGCTTCCTCATGTGGCCTTCTTTGCCACAATGGTAACATTTCATGTTACCCATCTGCTGGTTCCTGCTACTGCTGGACCTTCCACGTGGTTGAGACTTCCCTCTGTTTCTGCCTCCACTTCTCCCTCTATCATTTCCTTGAGGCCTTTCTCTACTCTCGGTGACAAGGACATGAGTTTGATTCATGCTTGTCTCTTTTCGTCTGGCCTCCTCATTAAACAGGGCATCCTTAACCATCGTCATGGTAAGTTTGCCATCTGGAGTAGAGTTACTTAGGGAGACCACCAGCGTCTCCCAACTGTCTGGTAATGAACTGAGAAGTAGCAGGGCTTGTTCTTCATCGCCAAGATTCAGGTTGACGGACCCGAGCTGGTTAACTAGGTTTTGAAACTCACTAGTATGCTCGGCAACAGAGGTATCGCTTTTCAACTTCAAGTTAACAAGCCGTCTCATCAAGAGGGCCTTGTTTCGAGCAGTCTTAGCCTGATACATATCCTCTAACTTTTTCCAGAGGTTATATGCATCCGTCTCCTGGGCCACGTGGTGAAAAACACTATGGTCAATCCATTGCCTGATTTGACCAATAGTCTTCTTGTGCATCTTTTTCCACACTTGATCCGTAACTTCATCTGACTTCTTCCCTTCATCTTCCAAAGGGTCAGACAGATCTTTACAGTTCAATAGATCCTCCATCCGAGGCCTCCAAAGACTGTAGTTTGAGGCAGTCAACTTTATCATGGCGCCTGATGCTGAATCCTCCATGGATTTAGACTGTTCTAAATACAAAATGCAAGTATAGGATCTTTGAGGTGGAATATCGTAGAACGGACAATACCGTTGTGTCCGGAACGCTTGATTTTGTTGGAAACGAGTCTTGTTTCGTCAAAATCGGACTCAGATAGCACAAGGAATGAGCAAAAGAACCAAAACAGGAACACTGTTGCGCGTGCAGCACGTGGCACGACTAACAGCGCGTAGGCGCGTGTTCTTCAAGCGCCAGAACCTCACTGGAGCACGTGGAACGCGTAGGCGCGTGTATCTAACGCGCCTTGTTGATTCAGGTGCACGTGTACTTCACGCGCAATACTCTCGTAGGAGCGCGTGTGGCGCGTGTCGAGAGTGGGTTTCACACACTCGTGCCTCTCCTGGGCGCGTGCGGCGCGTATCGAGAGTGGGTCTCACTCTCCAATCTTCAGACGGCGCGTGGGGGGCGTGCATCGTCCGTCCTGCCTCTGGTTTTCACCGCTTTTCTTGTCTCGATGAGACGAACACAGTGGTATGCTCAAATTTGAAAACTGAGCTACACACTAAAACCGAGTTTTCTGAAATAAAAACTCCTTCCAACAAATGCTCTGATACCACTTGTTGGGGGAATCAACACAGCGGAAGGGATAAAAGCGGTAATAAAAGAGTACACTCATGCACTCAGTGACACCAAGAATTTAACGTGGTTCGGCAACTGCCTACATCCACATAAAAGAGCTTCACTAATAAATAGTGGAATACAAGAAAATATTACAAAGGAGGAGGATCACACTCCATTCAACTCAACTCTCTTCTTTTATTTCAGAGCTCTCTCGGCTCTCTCTCTTTTCTTTTCTCCTTGGGTGTGTTTGAAGCTCTCGCATGAAGTTTCAATTTATAGGTGAGGATCAGTATCGTCTATATGTATGAATGCATTTATTGTTGCATTTAATAGGTAGTTGGGTGTTGGGGGTTGAGCAGCAAGCAGCCATTGTGGACTACTTGCTTGGGCAGGGATTTCAACACCAACTACTTAAATTAATTTTCTTGTCACGATCACACGAGGACAGTATCATCATGTATGTGTAGAGTAGTACTATTCTACATATTTTAAATGAAAGAACATCCATTGAATCACGAGGGACCACGAGTACCATACAAATTAAGGTTAATTATAAATAAAATAATAAGCATTTCACAGCCATGAGGTCTCTATTCGTACGTACTATGTCTGCAGAATTTGTCAGTTGAAAAGATCAGGATCGAGAACCACCGCCATATCGTAATTAGGGGATTAAATTAACCGTTCAATTCCAAAGATTAATTATATATATATTGACCAACAAAAACAGACCGATCAGTACATATAAATAAATCTTATTCTTTTTTAAAATAATTACTAATATTTATATATTTTAAAATTATATGTAAAATTATTCATATATATTTATATATATTCCCAAACTAACAACCACGTGGTACGTATTAATCATTAATATATCCTAAATTCGAATTATAATTGACGGCGTCAATTTTTTTAGTCGTAAAAACAACTTTTTCTTATAGTGCAAAATCCTTAATTAATTGTACATCCAACATCATTTAATTACTACGTACGGCCATCATCAAGATCGATGCATGAACGAATTTTTAAGCGTACTTTAAGATTTGAATCCCTCTCTTTTATATATCACAAGAAGTTTTCCTTTCGGGATTTGTTGACAATTGTCATTAATGGAAATTTTCTTATTTTTAATTAAACGCAGCTGTAGGCATATATGAACGTTAATCCTTCGATAGAAAAACCTTATCTGCCATGTTGCCACTTGATAAATAAAAGGCTAGCTCAATAATACTGTTTTTGTTGATGTCGTGTTTCGCCGAGTAATACTGCAATAACCAAGCTCCACGCCACTTGCAACTAAGAGAATGAAGAGGCTCCGATGACGTCTGTGATCACTTTGATGCCAAAGTCAGTGAATAATTCTCTAATGATGAGAAAGCTTAGAAGATTAAGGAGAATTGTAAAGGATTTTTAAGAGAGGCCTCCCGTGGAAGGGATGGCTGGCTATTTATACCTGATCCGGGCTCCACTATTGAGTATGATCGTGGTGTGTCAGGTTGTACTTGAGTCAGTTCTGCTACCACTCACTTCCCGCCGCAATAGCGTGTCAGTCCGCGGCTTAGGTGGCTAAGGGAAATTGTGGCGTGTCAGGTCGTGCTAGGTCAAATTTGCTGCCGCCTTTCTACCAGGGTTGGGTGTCAGGTCGTGGCCGAGCCGTCCTGCATGCTCTGGGGGAACGTCGTTGCGTGCAGGGCCTTCTGACATGTGCATTGAATGCGATGTGCCTTGAGTCTAACGAGACCATGATCTTGCACATCTAGTCGTCCACTTTCAGTAGGGTGTCCTACTTGGTACCATACGGTAGGGCTTGGTAGGTTGCCGAGTCTTCAGATGTTCTCCTTGGCATATCCGAGCTTGGTTTGCGTTTGATACTTGGTCCTCTGGCCCGTGCTCTCAACCCACGGCTGGCTTCCCTCATTGGGCCTGGGGTTCTGTAGCTTGACCTCCTTGGGCCCAGGCCCTTCTGGGATGGACCCTCCCTCACAATACCCCGTGAATTCCTATCACGGGCACGTGGTGGGAATTCATAACACTTTTAATCATGGTGTCGGCCGTTCAGCTTTTGTCACTTCAAGTTTCTCGAGGCCACCCATTCAATTCCTGCTGATTCGACTTTCCAAGGCCACTCGCCCGTTCAATAAATGATTCTCCTCGTTTCCTGTGATCGTCCAGTCTCCCGATGATTGATTGGATGTGTCGGCCGTCTTTCTCCATGCTCTGGGACCTCATTGGTCCGTGCTACCCACTCTTCAGACTCGATAGTTGCCATGCGGGCCGTCGTTTCGGTTGCTGGTGTCGCATGGCATTTGCTGAAGTCATTTCCGTCAGTACCGCTTCGTTTCCCACACTTCCTCATGCCTTCCTCTCTTATATAAGGTGCTCCCATCCTTCTTCTTCCTCCATTTCTTCCTTCAATTGTTCTTCGTGCTTCAGTTGTTCCACTCTGTTTCTCCTCCAGCCACCTTGTTTCTTCTCCAGCCCCCGTGTTCCTACCATTTCTCCCATTCTCTCTCCAGCTATTGTGCTTCTCTCTCCTTTGTTTTTCCAACCACCGTGTTCCAAGCCGTTGCACTTTTCTTCTCCTTTTCTTACTGTGCCCCTTTTACTGTCGTGGCACCCAAGGCTGACCCCGTTCCTTTGTTTTTCGGTGGGAAACTCTGGGTTTCCTCCGTCTCTAGTGACGACCTCAGGGCGTTCCGCTCCAAGTATAACATTCCTCATTCTGTTGTTCTGTAGATTCCTTGGGGGGGGGGGGGGGGGAGCATGCGGTGAGTCCTGATGGTACTGCGACGAGGGTGGCTCTCTTCCAGTTAATATTCGCCAGTGGTTTCTGCCTCACGTTCTGCCGTCCGGTTCATGAGGTTCTAAATTATCTTGGGCTAGTCTTGGCGCAGCTCCATCCCAATACGTGGCGGCTCCTGATATCCAGCTTTATCATCTTTTGGATGGTACTTAGAAACACTCCTGAAGAATATCCCGATCTGACGGTTCGGGAGTTCTTGTACATATACTGCCTCAACTACCGGCCATGTAACGCCCCGATCCTAGAGGTCCGGAGAGTTAGCTCTTAATACTTAAAATTAACTTAAATAACATAACTATAAACTCCAGAAAAAATCCCATAAAATATTAATACACTTAATCAAACCAAAAATCTAAGTTTCTCCATGGCGACAATAAAGAAATTCCCAATAACATAAATTAGAAATTCTACAAAAACTCGAACACATCCTCAACTCATCAAATCAAATACCCGAAAAATAAATCAGCTTACTAACTACGACTCTCAAATAAGCATTTGTACCCTCAGACACTTATTCCACTACGATCATCACACCTTCCTAAACTTTCTACTCTTGTTCTCCAGCTGAATCATCAAAATTATCTGAAAAAAATATGGAGATAAGGGGTGAGTTATCAACAACTCAGTAAGCAGAGGACATATACTAGTGTGTAAACATGAGCATTTACAGAAATCAGAATAAAATATTTCCTTTTAGAATGCAGAATCAGAATAATGTTTTTAAAAAATGCAGCGTCAGAACATGTTATCAAAAATGTCAGAGCGATAGTTCGAAAATATTCATAATCAAAATCCCTTTGGCATAGCATAAACTGAAACATCACATCTTATCTTGTCATATCAGAACAAATACCATGTTTAACCCCCGTGGTAGGGTTGTGCAAACCCCGGTAGCTAACCGAGCAGAAACAGAATGTGAATCTTCCCCTTATTCATTCTAGGAGCCCTGAGTGTGCACATAGGAAAGACCACGCAGAAAACCACTTTGTTTCCAAAGTGGATGCACCAGAAACAGAAAAGTTGGTACCAACCCGAACAGAGGCCACAATTTTACACCCGTGGTGAGGTCAGAACGGAACAGAAACAGAAACAGAATGTTATGCCAGAGGTTTTCAGAAATCACGTCAGATCATATCAGAGTACAGAAATCTTCAGAACAGAACAAAAATCATAGCACAACATAATTTATGTACAAATTTCATATTCGCTCTATTTTTCAAAGTTCAGAAACAGAATGTCAGAAATAAGCTCATGTCTACACCAGTCATGACAAAAAATAATTTCTTCCTAAACAGAATCTCATGACTAATGCAGAACAAATAACTGAGGCAGTTCAAATTTCTTTTCAACATCAAATATGTATATTTTCCAAAAATAACCTCAGCTCATTTTATTTTAAATGCAAAGTCTAGCATAGGAACCCCGCTTACCTGAACTTCTTAGCTTTTTCAAAATTCCTCAAAAACGTCGAACAATAACCAATCGTCACCTATAAAATAATCACATAATTCTCATAAATTTCCAATTAATCACGTATTTCGAGATTTAATCCTAAGCTTATAAAATAATTTATTTAATACCTAAAAACCTAAAATTACCAATCATCAATTTCTAAAAACGTCAATGCTAATTTAATACTATGAATAAAACATTTAAAAGTTAGACCTATTTACTAATGAAAACAACTTATGAAACTAAATACTAAGTAATATAATTATCCCAAAATATTTTAAAATAAACCATAACTATTATTAAAAAGGCTACAATATATCTAAAATGTAGAAATAACAATAAACTAATATTGTTTACTCTAAAAAAATAAACATTTACTTAATAACATGATAAAATACTTAAACGATTTAAGGTAAGTACAAGTAAAAATTTCGTTAATTAATAACAAACAAAAAGCTTTAATCGTAATCTAAAAGTTTAAAGTAAAAATTCACAATTACTAAAATAATTTGTTACCAAAGTACAATTTGAAAATCCTATTTATTGTATGCAAACTTTTCTTATACCACCCGTATAAACCACGTAAAAACAGACCAAAATATTACAACTTGAACACATTCTAAAACTAAGGGTAAAACTGTAATTCATTTTCAAATACCATGCAAAAATATAAGTTACGTAAACTGCCAATGCATTTACGCAGACTCGGTGCAAAAACCTTAAGAACAGGGACTCGAGGCACTCACCGCCAAGGGAGGAGCTGCGCGCGAAGCGGCGAAGAAGGTCACGGTAGTGAGGCACTCTAAGAGAGAGAGAGAGAGAGGGAGATGAGTGAGAGACCTCACGCAAAAAGAGAAAGGGACGGAGAGAGAGCTCGGCGTGAAAGGGGATGAAAACTCACCTTGGGGCAGCGAGGCTTGCGACGGTCTGGGGTGGCTATCGTCAGTGGCACGGCGAGGCATGGCTGAGGTGCTGGATTACGGGTTCCCTTTGCGCCGCGGAGGAGACGGCCGAAACTGCCGTGCTTGGGGGAGCAACCAATGCTCTGTTTTTCGGACTCAAAACAGAGGAGTTTTGACTCACTCTGTAGATGGTTGTTTCTCAGCACTCTGGTGGTGGTGCAGGTCGAGTACGGCTGAGAAGCTGGGCTCCAGTGATGGCCAAGAGGAGGTGATGTACGGCGAGGTGGAGTTGTGATCCGTGGAGATGCAAAGCATGCACGGTTGCGTCGATTTCGTTTGGGAGGGCAGCGTGAATTCTGGTCGATGCACGGTGAAGATGGGTTAGCTGATCTGAGGCTTACGAGGGGTGCACTTGTGGCGGTAAAAGGGACGACGGAGGGCTGGCTTATGTGGGGTGACTCTTGGTATGGGAGTGCAAGCAACCGAGGGAGTGGAGGCTGAGGAGGAAGAAGAAAAAAAAAAAGAATTATACTGGGCTAAGGTTTCGCGTAGGAGGGCAGCGGCGGAAGCATCTTCGAATACGTACGTATATAAATATATAAGTGGAGGAACAAGAAAAATAAAACCCTAGAGAAGTAGAAGCGTGAGCGGATGGAGATGAACGTGTGTGAGCATGCACGACGTGAACGAAAAGAGAAAAAAAATAAACTTACGGGAAAAGAGATAAGGACTGGAAAAGAAGGAAAATAAAAAAAAAACATGCGGGAAAACATAAACGTGTGAAGAAAATAAAATAAAATAAAATCACTACTCCAGTTTGTAAAATAAAAACTTAAAATACCAAGCTCCAATAAATAAAAAAATAAATAATCTAAAGTCCAACTATACAAATTTTGGGTCTGGGTGTTACATTGGGACTGGCTCTGATACCATTTGTAACGCCCCATTGGAAGACCCAAACTACATGGCCTATACTCCAAAAGGACTAGTCAATGATAGAATTGGAGCTCCACTAGAACCTTATAAAGAGCAAGAACTTCTCATTCCCAAGCAATGTGGGATCCCATACACCACCTACCCTTATCCATATCATATGGGGTATCACAGGCCGTGAAGCATTTGCGGTTTCCAAGCTTGGTCTCCTGGTCGGAAGATCGCCTCGCTCAAGCAGCACCACTCAAGTGTAAATGAGTGGTCTCGAAAATTTTTCTTTGTGTTGGGCTCGGACTGGGAGTACCCCGAGAGAGAGGCCGCCCACAAGGAGTATCCCATCTAGGCGTGTTGGGGATTCGCCCCTTCCACGAAGAGCCTGGAACTCACCCTCAATCGGAGGGAGGAGGCCAGCTTGGAGTTGGTGATAGCTTGGGTGCGGGCCCATCCCGACGAGTTGCAGACAAATCTAGTCCTCTAGGACGAGAATATCCGCAATTACCTGTCCGTGCCCAATTGTTCGTATGTTATCGGGAGAAATTTCTTGGGTGGTATCCCTTCTCCTCGGGCCCGGAAGCACCTCTCGAGTTCCTCCAATCGTCGGGCAAAATGGCCAAAGGTACATCATGACTCTCCTCAGGAAAGTGGTGGGGCTGGGGGTTCTTCCCTTCCCCCCGGTCGCGACAGGGAACCGAGAAGCCATTCCCAAGTGCTGCATGACTGTGAGTTTGCATGTGCGGAGATTTCGGTTCCTTCAACGTGGGGGAGCACCACATCATTTCCTAGCGGTTTAGGCTTTGTTGTCAGACCCTCTACCTCGATGAGCCCTCGGCTAGCTCTCGCTGAACCTTTTCTGGACCCATTGCTTCCTTCCGCAGAAGAATTGGATGCCTGTGACCTTTAGACGACCTTTTGTTGTCTCTTTGGCGCACCCCCTCCCTCACAGGGCCAGCCCGTTCGAGCCCTTTACTTCTTTCGAGGACACTCTTTAGGAGGAGATGGCCTGCGAGGTCCCACGGGCAGGCTCGGCATCCAAGCCCCTGGACGCAGAGTAGACCCCTTCCTAGGACACAAGCCATGGAGACACTGAAGGCGATGAAGACGAGACGACCTCGGGGCCCGAGCCACGGGAGGCAGAGCCAAACCCTTGTCGAGCCATAAGCCAATAAGGGATGGGGGTAGAATTCGTCTTCCAAGATGAGGGAGAAGAAGATGGAGAAGGAGATGGAGAAGGTGGAGAAGAAGGGCTGAGACCTAAAGCTCCTCCTGCTTCAGCTCGAAACTCGGAGGACGCCTCCAAACCTGCCTCTCCAGTTGTGGGGGCTGTTCCCCCCTTCGTTTACTGGGCTGAGCGAGACCGACGGTGGCCCAGATTCCCGAGACCCTCCCAACATCATAGATTTGAGTGACAATGATGACTCTGAAGCTTTATCTCCCGTGGCGCCCGGGTCATGTGGCGAGACCTGGCGATACCGACCTGGACTTCCTTCGGTAGACGTTGGCGAAGAAGTGACTCGAAAAGGCTTGCATTGCTTCCGAACGGAGTTTGGTCACTCGAAAAATGGAGCTGGAGGCCGCTTGGGAGCAGTTGGAGTCGAGTCATAAGGAACTATGGGAGTCTAGGGAGGAAATAGAGTCCGCCCAAAGGGAGCTGGAGGAATCCCGACATGGTCGCGCTCTAGCCGTCGGATAGCGTTCGTGGCTGTTGTTCGGGCATTTTAGGCACTCTTAGGAGGCCCAACACTTAAGAGAACAACTGTGGCAGGTGAAGGCGCGCATTGGTGAGCTCTTGCAGTCGGGGATCCAAAATAACATTGACCTCCTATCCCGCAACATGGAGATTGCCAACCTGAGGTCTTGTCTGGATGACGTCGCCAAATATTTCGGGGAGATTTGATCTTGGATCGCGAATGCCAATGTTGTTCGGGATGCGGCCTGGTCTTACAGCTATCGAGATGGCCTCAAGTGGATGCACCAACACTTGATGCAGAACCTCGATCTGCATTTGCACACTTTGTCCTTGTCCTCCCTTCCTCTGAGTTTCGAGGTGCAAGCTTTCATTAAAATCTTCGGAAAGCCAGGGTATCCTTTGTTTCCCCTGAACGCTTCTCTGCATCCTTCATCCCAGTGATGGGCTCGCCCCACCCCTTTTTTGTAGTACTTTGTATAGCATTACTTAAGTTTCTTTTTGTAACCGTGTATGTTTTGAAGAATCAAGTGAAGACTTATTTCTCGCAACTGTTGTGTTATTTTGTTTTCCTTTCTCTCTCCCTCTCTCTCTCTCTCATTCTTCTTCTTTCTTTATTTTATTTTCTTTTCGCTTCTTCTTCTTCTTCTTCTTTTATTTTATTTTATTTATTATTTTTTTTGTAGTTCTGATGGGGTGGTCGACTTATTTGGGCTTGGGGACCTGTCTTCTTGCGAGTGTGAGGACTTGGCTTATCGAGTTAAGGAACCCGTCTTCTTGAGAGTGTGAGGATTCGGATTATTGAGTAAAGGGACCTGTCTTCTTGTGGGTGTAAGGACTCGACTTAATTGGACGAGAGGTCGGTGCCATGTCCGGGGACTTGGGACCTTATCCCACAGCGAGTCAAGGGACCCGTCTTCTTACGAGTGTAAGGACTTGGCTTTGTTGGACGGGGTGTTGGGATCAAATCCTGAGACTTGGGACCTTACCCCGCAGCGAGTCAAGGGACTCATCTTCTTGCGATTGTTAAGACTCAGCTTATCGAGTTAAGGGGTTGTCTTCTTGAGAGTGTAAGGACTCGGCTTTGTTGGACAGGGGGTTGGGATCAAATCCTGAGACTTGGGGCCTTACCCCTGCAAAGAGTAAAGGGACCCGTCTTCTTGTGAGTATACTCGGTTTAACGAGTCAAGGGACCCATCTTCTTGCGAGTGTTAAGACTCGGCTTATCGAGTCAAGGGGCCCATATTCTTGCAAGTGTACTCAACTTAGTGAGTCAAATGAACCGTCTTCTGGTGAGTATAAGGACTCGGCTTAGTTAGGCGGGGGGTTGGTGCTATGTCCAGGGACTTGGGACCTTACCCCGCAGCGTGTCGAGGGACTCGTCTTCTTGCGAGTGTATTCGACTTAATTGGATAGGGGGTCAGTGCCAAGCCCTGCTACGTAAGGGCCTTTCCATCGTGGTCCCAGCTTTCCTTCTTCCAGGGTTGTTATTCTTGTCTATTGCAGTACCAAGTCGCCTACCTTGAAGGAGCGTGACCTGACTCGTTTGTTGAAGTATTGTTCTGTCTTTCATTATTGGTGTCCCGGTTGAAGTCTTGGATACATAATGTGGGCATTCCAACTTCTACGGGAATTACTACTTTGTTGCTATCGGTGAGAGTGAAGGGCATCTTGCTGGTGGGGGTTCGGACAATGGTCCGGTATGCCCATAATATGTTTGGGAGTTCTTCGGCCCACGCTCCTTTGTGCGCCCTGATATTTTTCTTGAGGGTTGAGATGAGGGTTTTGTTGGTTGCCTCGGCCTGTCTGTTGGCTTGAGGGTGCCCTAGCGAGGATTACTTCACCTTAATCCCGAGCTCTGTGCACCATTCCCAGTAGTGTGTACAATCGAGCTGTCTCCTGTTGTCCGATATGAAGCTCTGAGGTATGCTGAATCTACAGACTACCGACTTCCACAGGAATTTCTTGATGGTTCGGGAGCTGATGCTTGCTAGAGCCTCTGCTTCGACCCACTTTATGAAGTAGTCGACTACAACCATGACAAACTTGGCTCCTCCCTTTGCCACCAGGAAGAGGCCAATTAGGTCTAAACCCCATTGGTTGAAAGGCCACGGGGCCGTGATTGATGTTAGCTCCTCTGCTGGGCAGTGCGTAATCGGCCCGTACTCCTAATACTTAGGGCATTTCTTGGCAAATTCTTCCGCATCTTTGAGGCAATGGGGCCAGTAGTATTCGACCAGGGTTACTCTTGCAGCTAACACCCTTCCTCCTGAGTGACTTCCACAAATTCCTTTGTGGATCTCTACTAGCACGTATTGAGCTTTTTCCGGTGAGAGGCATGTAAGGAGCGGCTCGGAGAAACCTCTTTTATACAGAACTCCTTCCAGCAGGGTGAGTCAGACCTCCCTGTTCCTGGCCTTTCGTGCTTCTGCGTGGTCACTGGGCAATTGCCCTTCCTATAGGAATTTCTGGATGTCTGTCGCCCATTCGGGAGGTGTTGGGATCATAACAGACATTTCCTCTACGATGGATGGGGCATCAACCATCCTGAGCATGGTGTGTTTTGGGAGGGGAAGTTCCTCCTACCCCGACGCAGCCCTCGCCAGGCAGTCTATCTTCTGATTTTCTCCTCTTGGCACCTGTTGAATGTTATAATAGTAGAAGCAGTCGCACTCATTGCAGACCTGTTGGAGATACTTCTTTAGCCTTTCTCCTTTCGGTGCAAACTACCCTAGTACTTGGCTAACTACCACTTGGGAATCCCATTAAGAGCGCTTCATACTCAGTTTCATTGTTGGTTGCTTTGAAGGCCAGCTTAACTTCATAGTTGTGCTTCTCTCCCTGCTCGGTGATGATGTGCACCCCTGCTCCCCCGCCAGCTCGGCAGGACAAGCCATCTACGTTGACCTACCAGGGCTTTCCTTGGGGTGCATCTGGGACTTCCTCTGGGAAGCTGGAGAACTCAACAACAAAATTTGCCAGGACTTGTCCTTTGATCGCGGCTCGGGGGAGGTACTCAATATCGAATTCGCTGACCTCGATTGCCTATTTGGTGAGCCGTCCTGATGTGTCTGGTTTATGCAGCACTTTCTTGAGTGGGAGATTGGTGAGCACTTTCATTGACTGGGCCTGGAAATAGGGCCTTAATCTTTTGGCTACGACGATTAGGGCAAATACCAACATTTCCTTCTAGGGGTACCATGCCTCTGCTCCGTGGAAGGCTCGACTCATGTAATAGATAGGCCGCTGCCCTTCTTCCATTTCCAGGACAAGTACGGCTGATACGGCATGCGGCGACACTGCTAGGTACACAGTCAGGGTCTCCTAGGTCTCGTCTGGCTTAGCAGTGGGGGGTGGCTCAGGTACAACTTCAAATCGGTGAAGGATTTTTCGCAGGTCTCATCCCAATCTTGGGCCTTCCTTTGGACTTTGAAGAAGGGTAGGCACCGATCGGTTGATCGAGCGATGAACTGGTTCAGGACTGCTACCTGTCCGGCTTGCCTCTAGACTTCATGAAGGTTGCGGGGGGAAGACATTCTCATAACTGCTTCCACCTTCTCGTGATTCACCTCGATCCCTCTCTTAGAGACCAAGAACCTTAGGAACTTATCTATCTCCACTCCGAACGCGCACTTCAATGGGTTGAGCTTCATCTGATACTGCCGGAGGACGAAAAATGCTTCCCACATATCTGCCAAATGCTATCTGGGCTCTTTATATTTCACTAACAGACCGTCTATGTATACTTCCATATTTCGGCCGATCTGCTGTTTGAACATTTAGTTGACTAATCGTTGGTAGGTGGCCTCCGCATTCCCTTACGACATTACTTTGTAATAGTAGAGGCCTCGGTTTGTTATGAATGTTGTCTTCTCTTCGTCGTCCGAGTTCATCCTGATCTGGTTGTACCTATAATAAGCGTCCATAAAGCTAAGGAGGGGATGCCCTACTGTCGAATCCACAATCAGGTCGATGCATGGTAAGGGGAAGCTATCTTTTGGGCAGGCTTTATTCAGGTCAGTGAAGTTGATAGACATCTGCCACTTCCCGTTGGCCTTCTTCACCAAAACTACATTAGATAGCTATTCCGGGTAGTGGACCTCTCAGATGAATCATGCCTCTAGGAGGCAGTCTACCTCCTCGACTATCGCCCCATACTTCTCATCAAGCTCCACTGTTTCTGCTTGACTTTCTAAGCTGCTGGGTCAACACAGAGCCGGTGCTCGATGATAGAATTGTCGATCCCGGGCATATCCTCGTGGCTCCAAGAGAACACGTCTCAGTGTTCAATATGGAGTGATGTCAGCCCCACTCTCATCTTCGAGTCCAGCTTAGTCCTAATCTGGACCTGTCGTTCCTATCTTTGTTGATTGACTGTTACCAGCTCCAAAGGCACATTGGGTGCGGCCTACCGAAGGGCCTGTTGGGCGCTTCTTCCATCCTTTCAATGGACGCAATGATTTTGACCTCGTGCCCCAGCTCTCGGTCGTAGCATTCCTGGGCCAGGACTTGCTCGCTCGGACTTCGCCAACCCCCAAGTCGGTGGGGAACTTCATTTTGAGGTGGTAAGTGGACGTTACTGCTCTCAAGTTGTTCAGGGTGGGACGTCCTAGTACGGCATTGTACGAGGATGGGGCCTTGACGACCAAGAAGTCGGTCATGGTGGCCGTGGTCCTGGGTGCCTTCCTTGCTAGGACTAAAAGAGTCGATCTAGATTGATGCCCATTCTAACAAAGGCTTCCCAGAATAGGATGTCGTCCGAACTGCCGTTGTTTATCAAGATCCTCGGGGTTTTAAAGTTTGCCACTTGCATTGTTACCACCAATGTTGCATCTTCATGTGGGTGGAGGATGCCTTCGTTGAAGGTTATTGTGGTGCCTCTAATGCGCCGTAGGGGCCTGCTTGCACCCCTTTCGAAGGTAAACACTTCCTAGTAGCATGCCCTTCGAGCGTGTGCCTTTCAGTCCGAAGAAGTGGCTCCACCTCCAACATATCCTCCAGTGATTGTGCTGATCTCCCCGAGTGGTCTGTCCTCCACTAGAGGGCTTCTTCGCGTTTCATCCCTTGCTCCCTGCCTTCTTGGGCTCGCTCCCCGCAGGAAACCCTTTGGTTCTCCTACCGGCACGCCTGGTTCCGCTGCTCTTCCTCCTTTATTCTCTTCAGGGCATAGCAGTCTCGGGTGCTATGTTGGTTGTTCATGTGATACTCACAATATGGGCGGTTCTCCACCTCTTGGGGTCGTTCTCTTTTGGGGCTTGAGTTTTAGTTCCCTTCCACTGCCAGGTTTGTGTGAGTGTGGCCCCCCTGGGGCCGAGCTGGTGCTTTTCTCATTCTCTTCGCATCTGGTGCTCTCCTCTTTTCCCTTCCACAGTCGCGGCCTCTTCGTTGCCCTGACGCCTTCAGATCTGCATGCTCTACCTCGAATTGTCGTGGAGAGGTTAGGGCCTCGAGGGTGTCTTCATCGTTGATGAACCCATCTTCTCGGTCCACGAACTCCCTTAGCGTGGTAGGAATCTTTCGTGCTATCTCTGACATAAACGGATTTCGTGGCTATATTCCTTCTAGGAGGCTGCCAACGTGATCTTCTAGTCTTGGTCGTTTGTGGTTATACGCTCCCGATTCAATCACGAGAGATATGACTTAGATTTTCGCCGTCTCGCTGTTTGACAGTAAGAAGGTAAGCTGCTGAGCGTCTCCTCTTACGACTTGCTAGGAACTGTGTCATGAAGAGACGGGTGAGCTCCTCGAAGCTTTCTATTGTTCTTGACAATAACGACCCAAACCAGGTCCAGGTGGCCCCTTCAATGTTAGCGGGAAGGCTTGGCAGGCGACTTCTCCTAGGAAACCATGCAAGGTCATGTGGGCCTTAAATGTCTCCAGGTGCTCCAGCGGGTCTTTGGACCCGTCGTACGCTTCCATCTGGGAAACTTTGAACTTGAGGGGAAGAGGTACTGCCATGACTTCAGTGCTGTACGGGAGGTCGGTACTGACGAGTAGCTGGTCTACGATGGATGGAGTGTTCTCTTCTGTTGCCGCAGTGTCTGTGGGGGCCCGCCGTGAATCCACATGCTCGTTGCCCCTCGGTTCTTCTTCCCCCCCAGCTCTTCATTGTCGAGCCTGAGGGCCACATTCTCCTCGTGGAGCGTCTCAGTTTCTTTCGTTAGCGTTCTTATTGTCTCCTCCATGCTCGTGACTCTTGCTTCCATCGTTTCCTCCTCGCAGTCTCCCCTTCGTGTAGTTTGTGACTGCATTTCTCCCGGTGCTATTGTTGATGTCATGTTTTGCAGCCCGTGCAGTACTGCGATAACCAAACTTCACGCCACTTGCTACTAAGAGAATGAAGAGGCTCCGATGACGTTTAGGATCACTTCGATGCCAAAGTTAATGATTAATTTTCTAGTGATGAGAAAGCTCAGTAGATTAAGGAGAATAGTAAAGGGTTTTTAAGAAAGGCCTCCCGTGGAAGGAATGGCTGCAATTTATACCTAATTCGGGCTCTACTGTCTTGGGAGATCATGGCGTGCTAGGTCGTACTTGAGTCAGTCATGCTACCACTCACTTCCTGCCGCAACAGCCTGTCAGTCCGCGGCTTAAGCGACCGCTGAGGGAGATCGTGGCGTGTCAGGTCGTGCTAGGTCAAACCTACTACCACCTTTCTGCCAAGATTGGGTGTTAGGTCATGGTCGAGCCATCCTGCATGCTTTGGGGGCACGATGTTGCATGTCGGGCCTTCTGACATGTGCATTGAATGCGATGTGCCTTGAGTTTGATGAGACCACAATCGGGCACATCCAGCTGTACGCTTTCAGTAAGGTCTCCTGCTTGGTGCCATGAGGTAGGGCTCGGTAGGTTGTCGAGTCCTGAGACGTTCTCCTTGGCATATCCGAGCTTGGTGTCGAAAGGCCTTTCTGGGTTGGTTTGCGCTCGATACCTGGTCCTCTAGCCCGGGCTTTCAGCCCACGGCTAGCTTCCTTCCTTGGGCCTGGGGTTTCGTAGCTTGACCTCCTTGGGCCCGGACCCTTCTAGGATGGGCCCACCCTCATAGTTCCTGATGTGAAGCATGACTATTGCGCTACATATGTTTAACCAAGCGACTCTCTCTCTCTACTATATATATATATATATAGAAACCATTCTACACTCAAGCCAATTAGCAGGACTACTGTGACGCACATAATGACGTTGTGGTCAATCATCACTCGAGCCATGAGTCAAGCGCTTGTCGAGTGAAATCTCTATCCATGCTTTCGCCCAATTTATATGTTGAGTGATGTCGAGCTAAATCTTTGTATGAGCGTCACTCGAACAACTAGTCGAGCAAACTTCTGTATGAGATCTACTTGAGCTATTGGTCGACACTACAACAAAAATTCATGTTTGGAATGATTTTTGTTTGAGACGAAATGAAAATCATCCCAAAAAATAAGATGTAGGGACGAAATTCAAGTTTTGTTCCTAAAAAATGATGGAATGTGTTTATTGTTCGAACACATTCGAACAATATATGTTGGGATGAAAAATTTCTTCCCCAAAAAAATAATCGTTCGAACATCGAGCAAAAACATTCGAACAAAATAAAATAAACATTTGAATGGATATTATATATGGTCGAACGAGAATTTGGAGCGTTCAGGTACAAAATTTAGCAGGACATTGATTTACCGTTCGAATAACATAGAACAATGTTTGAACGTCAAAGTTAATCAATGTTCAAACATATATTATATATGATCGAATGGAAAATTGGCGGGTTAAGTTAATAAATTTAATGGGACATTGATTTACCGTTTGAATAGATTATGATACCTTTCGAACTAATACATTAATTAATAATGTTCGAACGTAAAATAAAGAGTTTAAACGGAAATTTATTGCAGAAATCTCTAAAGGGAATGGAGAAACGTTCGAACGTGATATATTCCGTTTGAATGGTTAGAGAAGTTTTACAATTATTGATGGCAATAAAATACCCTACTTAATTATGGATAAATATTTAATTTATATAAAAATTAACAATTAAATAATAGAAATAATAGAAATCAATAATTAATTTAAAAAGACAAAAAATTAATTCAAAATTAAATTAAATTTACAAAACAACAAATATTGTCCATACCAAAAAAAAAAAAAATGAAAATAAAAGATACAAACTACTAAGATCTCAACTCTCTGCTCACATCCTTGACTGCAGCTAGGCCTGTCTCTAGCTGTGTCAGTCGAGTACTGATCGTGAGCTGATATCTGTATGCACTATATCTGTCATCTCCAAACGAGTAGCTGTGCGTGATGCCTCGGCCTTTGTGGACATCTCATCGGCCGATACTCCACGATCTCCCTGGTGTGCATCTCTCCTAGTATCGATCAGGTCTGAAATAGGACCACAAAGATGAAGTCTCGAATGTCCTGTGCTTTGTGATAGAGTGGAGGAGTTGATCAGCACCATCGGCTTCCAGACACGCCCAACAATATTTGGCAGGATCCCAACATGTAGTAGAAATCGTGTGATCAGGATCCCGAGTGGCAATATATTTGTCATAATGTATCGGTTCTTTGATCGAATCCTATTGAATATATAACCCACTAGCTCGATGGGAACACCACGAGCGACACATATCATAAACTTCGCCCGATCCATGCCAACATCTATCTTGTGCTGTCATGGATCAATATTGTTGGCGATGATCAAGTTCATGATATTGAAGAAGCCAGATAAATCTGTCAGTTTAATGTTTTTCGTCCCATAGTGAGGAGCATCTGGACTAACACCCAACTGTCTCACCTCATGATCAAAGAGGCCATCGAGTTCATCTGTATAAAATCCCTCGTCCTAAGTCGTCTCTCCATCACCCGAAACTGGAGACTCTCTATGCACCACGTTTGGATATGCAGTGCGCAATCGAGGAATACTAATAAAATCAGCGAGTCTGTCCATTGAAAATATAACTAAAGCTCATCGGATAGAGATCGTGTATGCCACTTCGTCATCTGGGCTGGTACCATCAAGCTCTTTATAGAACTTAGAGACGATATCAATATAAGAAAAGAGGTCCCATACTTCGTCTTTCTGGTCGAGGATTGGTGTCCAGTGACAATCAATGAAGACTGATGTCAAGGAATGATCCTCCCAGATAAGAGTTAGAAAGTCAAAAATCTTCAACTGACGCTTAATAAAATAGTCCTCTCTCGAGGTTTCGATGGAAGGTTGCCCTGATCTGCCACATTTGCATTCACTATAAGACATTATCAACTTGAATTTTAAAAAATAAAATATACATGTAACATTAGTTATAAAATATGGTACATGAATATTCACAAAATTATATACTAATTAAAACAATGAGAAATTGTTTTCTGTTATACTGCTCGATTGAATCCCTACCGATTCAAACGTTATAATTTTGACATCATCGTTCGAACGTGAAACATGTATGTTCGAACGCTAAAATTAAATTCAATTCGAACGTATGGTGAACCGATCAACCGTTCGAACTCATACAAAAGCATTTGAACAGTGCCGTTTGAACGCAGCCATGGCTAAATCAACTCAGCGGCCATAAAAATGAAAGGAACCCACCGATTCCTTTCGTTCTTCCACAAATAACAAGCACACAACAGTTGGTAAATAGCTTATGGTGGATTCCCGGCCACTTATGGTGGCCATCGACAAATAAACCAAGTTTTCCTATTTTTTACAAATAATCTAACAAAACCTATATAAATCAACCATTATTTGAATGTAAGGATTTTACATCTTGAAAGGAATGAGTCTTTGACGGTGGTGGTGAAGACAACAGCGATGACGGCGTTCGACTGAGTTGGGTTACGTTCGAAATTTTGAATGGCTGTTATGGGGGTGGTAATGGCGTTCAAAAGCCATCCCCGATACCTTATATGTACAGCTCAGTTCGAATGGTATGTTATACGTTCTAACGGTTTTGAGACCATCTTACCGTTTGAACAATAGTATATACCGTTTGAACTTTGTTTATTTCAAATTTAGTAAATTAATTAATTTTTGATATTTAATATATTATAGACTATATGATATTATATGTATTATATATCATATAGTGATTTCATATATAAATACTATAATGTATAGTATTAGTATATTCTAATTTTAATATTATATAGTATTTTAGTATATGCTATATGATAATATACTATATTATATAGTCTTATAATATCATATAATATCATATAATATATACCATATTATAATATATCATATATCACTATCACATAGTACTATATAGTATGTGTTATAAACAGATCGAGGAATTTAGGCAAGCAATAGAATTTTGTGGCCTAAATGAATTCACTCTCAGGGACTAAGCTTTACATGGTCCAATAATAGGCATAGAAGGGAATTCACAAAAGAAAAGCTAGACAGAGCACTTGGAAATAAGGAATGGAATGAAATGTTCAGTTAGGCTTCATGCACTGCCCTTGCAGCTGTAAAATCTGACTATTCCCCTCTCCTCATTGAAATATGCAGAAAAAGTAATGGAAGAAGGAGAAGACAAGTGTGTTTCAGATATGAAATGGCATGGGAACAAAAGGATGATTGTAAAAAGGTCATTAGTGAGACATGGAAGGAAGGTAATGGACCAAGCAGTGATGCCAAGACTTTGAGGAAACAATTAGACACATGTAAACAGGAGTTACTGGCATGGCAGCAGAATACAAAACAACAGCAAGCTACAAACATCACTCAGGGAATACAAAACATTGGTCATCTCCAAGAAACTGGCTCGGGCAGACATTTAGATACTATGAAACAAGCTCAGGAGGAGGTGGTGTCTGCATTGATAGAAAATGATCTAAAGTGGCGCCAAAGGGCAAAGCAACACTGGTTTAAGCATGGAGATAGAAATACTCAATACTTTCATATGCAGGCTAGTCAAAGAAGAAAGATCAATACCATCAAAAGGGTCGAGGTCTCACAAGGAAGGTATGTCACTGAGCAGGCAGAGATTGGAGGAGTGTTCACAGGTCATTTCTCTTCACTTTTTACTTCCACCAATCCCTCAAATTTTGAAAACTGCCTGTCTGCTATGGGAACAAAACTTGATTTGGAGATGCAGGATTGGTTAATGGTCCCCTTCACTAGAGAACACATAACAGAGGCTATTTCTCAGATGAATCCACTAGGGTCTCCTGGCCCTGATGGATTTCCAGCACAGTTTTATCAAAAGCACTGGGAGGTAGTGGGTGAGCAAGTGTGTAACTTCGCACTCAAAGTACTAAACCAGGGTGGATCCCTTAAGGAGGTTAATGACACTTATATCACCCTAATACCCAAGATTAAAAATCCTAAGAGAGTCTCAGATTATAGACCTATTAGCTTGTGCAATGTGGTCTACAAAATAGTCTCCAAAACCCTTGCAAACAGGCTGAAGGCAATCCTGCCTAAACTCATCTCCCATAACCAGAGTGCATTTGTACCCGGGAGGCTCATTTATGATAATACTCTGGTTGTCTACGAGATCCTTCATACCATGAACTCAAAAATGAAAGGCAAAAGAGCTTTTATGGATATGAAATTAGACATGAGTAAGGCCTACGATAGGGTGGAATGGCAGTTTGTTGAAGCTATTATGGCCAAGATGGATTTCCCTCCAAAATGGATTAACTTAATTCAGACCTGTCTCCAATCTGTAACATACTCAATACTGGTTAATGGTGAGCCCCAAAGGTCCTTCTTGCCTTCAAGAGGCCTTAGACAAGGTGACCCTTTACCCCCCTACCTCTTCATTATATGTGTAGAAGCCCTCACTGCCCTGCTAAACAAAGCTGAAGTCTGTGGTGTATTGACCCCTATCCCCTTTGGAAGAGGTTCAGTATCAGTGAACCACCTTTTCTTTGCAGATGACAGCCTGCTCTTCTGCCAAGCTTCAACCGTAGAACTTAAACATGTGCTCAACTTACTAGATATATATGAGAAGGCCTCAGGACAAGTGATAAACAAAGACAAATCCTCTATATTTTTCAGCAGGAACAATAGCCAAGCAGTTCAAAAACAAATTCTGGAGATTGCAGGAGTTAAATCCTCTGGCTCTTTTGAAAAATACTTAGGTCTACCTGCAATGGTGGGAAGAGCAAAGGTGGCATCATTCCATTCATTAATTGATAGGACATGGAGTCGAGTTACAAACTGGAAAAACAAATTTCTATCAGCAGCAGGGAAAGAAGTTCTCCTAAAAGCAGTCCTTCAAGCCATACCTACCTATGCCATGGGTATGTTCTTAATACCAGCCTCCATCACTAGCAAGATAACTCAACTACTCAGGAAGTTCTGGTGGGGATTCAATGAAGATAGCTCCAAGATTCAGGGGGTGAATTGGAATCAGCTCAGTTTCAGCAAAGACATGGGAGGGCTTGGGTTTCGAGATTTGAGAAGTTTTAATCTAGCCCTACTTTCAAAGCAAGGTTGGAGAATTTTACAAAATCCAAACTCTCTAGTGGCCAGGGTTCTTAAGCAAAAGTATTTCAGCAAAGTGGGGCTGTTAGAAGCTACAGTGGGGACAGGGCCATCCTTTGCTTGGAGAAGTATTCATGCAGGTTTAAGGCTGTTAAAGGAAGGCCTCATATGGAGGGTGGGGAATGGAAAGCAAATCAATATCTGGTCAGACTTATGGCTGCCATTCTCTCATCCATATAAGATTCAGTCCATTCGAGATGGGGATTGTTGGTGTGAAAAGGTTTCTGATCTAATTGACCCACAAGTGCAAGAGTGGAAGGAACCTTTTCTCAAAGAGCTCTTCACCCAACAGGAAATGGATGACATTAAATCTATACCAATCAGTATGGGGGGGAGAGAGGATCAACTAGTCTGGCAATTTACCACACAAGGGAGATATACTGTCAAGAGTGGATATCACCTTAGTAAAAGTTTAGAGTGTGGACAAGAAGGGGATACCTCAAGAAAAGTTAATGAAAAACAAGCCTGGAAGGCTATTTGGAAGTTGAGAGTAACCCCTGCTACTAAAATGTTCCTGTGGAGAGCATGCAAGGAGGCCTTACCAACTCTAGCAAATCTGAGAAGGAGGAAAGTAGTGGAACATAGTTCATGTCTGATCTGTAAGCAGGAGCCAGAAACTTCTGGTCATGTTCTGTGGGGCTGCATTGCTGCAAAGGATGTGTGGGGTCAGGGAGCTATAAAGGTGCAAAAACTATCCTTTCAAAGTGATCTAATTTTTTATATATGGTCGAGAATGGTGGAGAGGCTTAGCTTAGAGGAACTTGAAGAAGTGGCAGCTACTATGAAGGGCATATGGGATAGAAGGAATAACACTCTTTATGGTAAAAATTTCAAACATCCAACTGCTCTCCACCAACTAGCCAAGGCAGAACTGGCAGCATACAGGGAATCTCTCACAGAGGAGCCAGTAGTCAATCCCACAACTCATGTAGGGACTCAAAAGTGGTCTAAGCCTGATTTTGGTTCTTTTAAAGTCAACTGGGATGCGGCTGTAAACCAAAATGAAGGACATATAGGAATTGGAGTGCTCATCAGAGATCACCAAGGTTTCCCTATTGGGAGCCTACAGGCAAACAGATCCTTCAAAGGAACTCCCTTCGATGCTGAAGCCTATGGCATCCTCCTAGCAGCAGCTTTCTGCAGAGAAATTGGCATAACACAATGTCTATTGGAGGGGGACTCAAAGCAAGTAGTAGATTTAATGAACCAACAATCAAAGAACTGGAGTTTGGGTGGCTGTCTGGTGGAGGATGCAAGGGTGATACTGAATTCTTTTGCTTGCTGGTCTGTGGTGCATATTTTCCGAGAAGCTAACATGGCAGCACATCACCTAGCCAAATCTGCCCTGGATTGCACAGAGGATCGATATGAGCTTGAAACATGTCCCTCATGTATCTTTTCTATTGTCACAAAAGAAATGAAGTAGTTGTTCTACTAGATTTCTCTTAGTGTTATCATGTAACTGGATTTATGTCTTAATGAGATCAGTTTCTATTATAAAAAAAAAAAAAAAATATAGTATGTGTTATATCTCTACAGTATATAGTCATATAACAAGTTATATCACTTTATCACTATACTATAGAATCATTGGTATATTAACAAGTTATACTATACCTTAATTAATATACTATACTAAACTATATTAAAGTATACTATACTATATAATACTATCATATAATAATATACTAAACTATACTATACTATACAATACTAAACTATACTACTATAACTTCTTCATACTATAACTTGTTAATACTATAACTTATAATACTATAACTTGTTAATATACTATACCTTAATTAATATACTGTACTATATTATATTATAATAAACTATGTAATGCTATCATATAATAATATACTAAACTATGCTATACTATACTAAAGTAATATTAATACTATACTATACTATACTAATAATAATGCTATATACTATAATACTAAAGATAAATAAGTTAATAACTATATAAATTACTATAACTATATTATAGTATTAGAATATAAAACTAATACTAAAACTCTTCTAATATTGTACTATCAATATAGTATATATATTATAGTATCATACTATACTAGTATTAATATAGTATTTATAATATATACTCATAAAATATATTATGAGTATATAATATATATGTTATGATATACCTCCACTCAAATGGTAGTACCTTACGTTTGAACAGAATAGGAACATTTGAACGTTTTTTCTACTGGCGAGTCACGTTTGAACGGTGGCTAGGGTTTCTGGCGGTTGCTGAAATGGTTGCGGGAATTTCTCCCGCCAATCCTTCAACATCGGATCAAAGTTCGAATGGTTCTTTACTACTGTTCAAACAGTGTCACAAAAATCTTGTCAGCGAAAAAAATTGCGCGCTGGAATTTATTTTTATGTTCGAACGTATATGTGAGGTGTTCAAATGGTATAGATTTTAAAAGGGTGCGTAGGTGACAACTTGTTTCGCTGTAATAAGCATTGTTTTAATTGGAACGATGGCATTTCAATTCAAGGAACTTGGTACAATGACATTTTGTTGCCATAATAAGTTAAAAATACTAGGTCCGAGTTAAATACCGCAGATCACTCCTAGCACCACACACTCTTCATTTTAGATTTCTTCTTCAAATTCTAGATAGTTCTGAGGTATTTGAGTGATTTTTTCTTCAAAAATTTTGAGAGAGAGAGAGAGGAACTCACACTTGGATTTAGAGAGAGACAAAGAGTGAGAGAGAGAGCGATGGAGTGACTAAGATTGAGAGAGAGTTTTGAGAAAGGTTTGCACACGAGTTTTTCTAAGAGTTCAGCTTCGGTAAATATCTATGCACCTTAACTCATGTTCTTCATTGTAAATGTTAGATGTTTACTAATTTTATTGTATCCCCTAAATGTTGTTAGGATTAAGCGCTTACCACTAGGCCAAAAGCAATTGTTACTAGCAGAGGTGCAACTTTATTTCCTTATACACTTTGGCAACACAAAAGCTCACATCTATACCTGCTGCGGGCAGGCATGAGAGGTTTCACAGTGCACATAAGGTGCAGGGGCGGGTTGGGCTATCAAGTACCGATAAACTCCCCTAAGTCTTGCGAGTATAAGGGAGATCATTGAATTCCATAATCCAACAATGGTGTAAGGTCTTTTGTGTTTATTAGATTGTTTGGAGTTGCTTTGAAGGTAAAATATTTGATTTCTACTCATTATAATTAATAACTACGTTTTTCCATAATACATGAAATGTGTTTTTGAATAATCACTGGGTTGTTTTGCATTTGTTCGTCTATATCAATTTATCGTGTTGTTTTGTGTTCGAGTTTGAAAATTGGGTTGAAACTGTTCGAACAGTATCTGCTACCATTCGAACAGTATCTGTCACATTCAAACAATATCAGTTACATTCAAACGATATATGTTACATTGGAATGGTCATTCTTGAATTTCCATTATAGATTGCACATAACTATAATTAAGTTACTAATTAAACTCCAAACATGTATTTTAAATTATCACACTATAGATCATCATAATAATAAACATAATGAGTGTATAATTAATACTAAAAACATAATAGACAATATGAGATTAAATAACAAAACAGAACAAAATAGGAGGATAAATAACACAATAACACAAGGTCAATTGCAGAAACATATATTGACGATGAGTGAGATACATTCTATTCCAAATACTTCCATGAAATTGACACGAAGTTTGATCGGCTTGAAAGAAACTTTGATGTTGACCATATAAGACAACGAAATGGATTTTCTGTGTTTTCCCAACAAATACGTCCACTTGGTGTAGCGTGTGGCTATGATTTGTGTGGAAGAGAGTTCGAGAAAACTTAGTGGTACGTGCTGACAATTGTCCTGAGATAGACAGCCACTTGAAGTAAGTTGTCATTATTTGTTAGTTAATATTGTGATTTACTTAAAACTTATAAGAATATAAATTATTTGGTAATCTTCAATTTCAGTGATCATATTAACGTGCTCAAAGAACTGAGAGTAAATGATATAAACTAGAAACATGAAGAGGAGTTCTCAAAATGGTTTGAACAACTGGTAATGACATTGCAGATGTGAGTTTGAATTACCAAAAAAATATATTGATTGTTTATTTTTTAATGTTTATGCTTTATTCAATATGTAGGTTGTACAAATGCATGTGAATGCTTTATTCAATATGTAGGTTGTACAAATGCATGTGAGTAATCCAAAAGATATATTAGATGAACTGTATACATTGGCGCGTGGACCCTTAAGAAGCACTGCTCGATATTCTGCATGTATTTCTCGAGAAAGTAAGTATCACATAATGGATCGAGAATGCTATAAGAAAATACAAAATAATGGTGTCTTAGTTGAAGGAAGTCATGACGAATAAAACATTTATTTTTATGGGGTTATTGTCAATATAATTGGAAAGATATATTTGGGGGAGCTTGTGGTGTATCTATTTAAGTGTGATTGGTGGGATTTAAGCAATCCTCCAGAGGGAGTCCACGATGATCATAAGTTAGGAAATCAATGGTGAATAGTACAAAATTTTTTTCCAAGAAATATATATGATGTTATCCCTGAGGCGGAACGACAAGATGAAGAAGAAGAGAGTCAACCTGTCCTTAACTTGTTTGGATTTGAGTCAGTATGAGATGATTTCATTACATAGGGAAGATATTGAGGTTGAAATTGTTGATTCGACAGTTGAAAAAAATGCTGAGTCATCTAAAGTATCTACAGATGATGAGGGGTGAATGGTCAAATGAAATTGATATAGATGATTGACCAATTATGTTCACATTACACTTTATGACAAATCTTTTATGTAATGAATGTATCAGTATTTCAAAATTATGCTACCAAAGAGGAAGGAAATTTGCAACCCATCTCCACCTGTTCCTAGCTCTCCTTCTGACTAACAAATAGAGATTGCCTCTACAGAGCAAGGTAAAAATCTAATAGTCATTTTGTTTGAATTAAAGTAATAAAATAGACATATTACATTGTTTCTAACCATAATTTACTTCGTTTCTATAATAAATATTATATTTAATAGAGTTACCAGTATAATCTCTTCAAGGCCGAGCCACTACTAGATGCGTGATGTTGGAAAAATATCATAAAGTGAGTAAGATTAAGGTTAACATTCTGGACATATTGGAGGCGAATGACAACCAGCAGCTTGGCTTGCATTGCATGTGGATGCTTTTACACAAACTTATGCACTTTTGCCTACGAGTTTATGGCAGAAAGTCCCCCAAGATGTAAAAGAACTTATCAAGAAGCGTTGTTTGGTAATGTTTAAATAATTGATTTATATTAATATTATTTAATATGTATGCAAAATTTAGAATATTCTGGGTGATAATATCTTTGTGTATATATTTTTTTAATGATGATTTTGAACTAAATTTTGGTCAGAGAGAGGAGGGTAAGACTGTCGATGAGCTTATGTGTAATGCATTCCACAAATATAAGGCGATGTGTCGTGAACATTATAATAAGTTCAATAACAGGGAAGATGCATGCCAACATCCTTTTCAGGATGCTTGACCTTCCGATTGAAAAACATTTTGTGACATATTTGAAGATCCATCATATAAAGTAAATTAAATAAATCTTTCTACGTGTCCTATTTATAATTTTCGTTTCTTAATATAGAGCTAGTTACCAATTATGATTTAACAAAATTATATGTTACATCACATATTGATCGTAATGGAAAGTGGACTCATCCCGATATCCATGACAATTATTTAAATATTATAATCTATTTTAATTAAACAAATTTGAATATTTGTGATGATATTAATTCTTTCTCTTGTGTGTAGGATAAAACCATTACTCTACGTGCTGAATCCACATCAGATCAAAATTCCTCAACAAGCGATGTTTAAATTTTTACACAAGTTTTGGATCAACGTTTAGGATATTTGAGGGGTTTGGGTCATTGTGTAAAACCTTTTAGCTCTTCCTCATCATCAGAATTTGCCTCTAACACCACTATAGCATTAGAAAAAGCCGAATTTCAGGATTGAAAAATTAACTACAAGGCAGCATGAGTTAGATGCTCAATTTGTGAAACAAGAAGACATGAAGATGCGCATGAAACAACAAGAAGAGTTCAGGAGAGAGGTACAACTCCAAATGCAAATATTTATGCAATAGTTCAAGCCTCCAAGCAACTGATTTACATTATATGCACATATTTTGGGATCTATTTTTATACGAAGAACGCTAGTACTACCGTTTTATTTATTTAGTTCGCACTGATTAGACTACTTTTATGGGTATTGAACAAATTGTAATGTATCTTTTTAAATATTAGGTAAGTCTATTTGGTTTTTTATTATTGGGTAAAATAAAATAATTACCGTTTGAACGATCAAAAACCATTCGAACAAAAATAAGTATAACCATTTCGAACATTGATACAGAACATTCGAATGTAATCAATATTACAATTTTTTTGTTCTAGTAAATCTTTTCGAACAACGGTTTTAAGTACTGTTCGAACGTTCGAAGTGTACATAGAACCGTTCGAACGAAATCATTGTTTGTATGTCATCTTATAACAAATCGTTTGATCCTATCATGGTCCGATCGAACGTCTTACTTAATACATTCAAATATATTTTATTGTTCGACCATTAAATTGTTTGTTTGAACGTTTCCTCATGCTTATTTGGTTGAATGGATTGGTATTGATCGACCACTTACGAAGGACGTAGTCGAACATATTTAGCGTTCGAACATCAAGTTTGTATCATTCGAACATGATTCTGGGATGAAATTCAATTGTTCAAAAAAAAAATGTTCTATTCGAACGGTTTTGCTCAAGTTCATCCAAAAGATATTTTTTAGGATGAAATTGATATTTTCATCCTAAAAATATCTTTTGGATCTCTGTTATTGGAACAACCTTGGGACTTTTTTTTTCATCCCAAGAAATATTTTGGGATGAAATAACATTTTTTTTGGATGAATTTTTTCTTCCCAAAAAACCATTTTTGTTGTAGTGTGAGTGCATGTAGAGCAAACTTTCTGTCTGGAGTTTGCTTGATTCACTGTTATACGTATGCCGAGCTTTATTTTCATCCCTTGTCTTTTTTTTTTCCCAATTTTTTTAAGCCAATCATCACTCAACAAGTTACAACACAATTTAATTAAGTTTGTCACATGAATATGCCAACACACTCATTTTACATTAACAATCTCCCCTTTTGACATTTTTGTGACAAAAACCTCTAACCTATATATGTAATAGACCTAATCCTGTCAAACCCTCAACACAAAATTTCGAGGTAACAAGTTTCATATGTTAAGGAATATTTCTGCAGTCACTTAAAAAACAGGTAAACACACCAAATGCATAAAGATAAAAGAAATATTCATACTTGTTCAACCAATGCATGGTAACAAATCAGAAATCAAAGACTTCAAGCTAAACATAACATGCACATTTTGCATCAAAGATCACCATCATTAAAAAATAGTAAACACATTAGACATTGTGTTTAATCAAGAAATAGAACAAAATTTGTTTTCTAAAAGAAATTGTATTCTTCCTATTTACAACAAGCTTCCCTTAAGTATATCCTAGTCCCCTACATATATACCACTCCCCCTATGAATATGCTACTCCCCCTTTTTGTCACGAAAGGACAAAATCAATTAATGGCGAGATCATCATCAACTACTCCAATCTCTATATGTAGGGACTGAAAACTTTGAGGCAGTTCATCTAGACGTTGTGTCACCATCTTTTCAAGGCTATTGACACGAGTATCTAGGCAATTAAAGTGAGCATCCAGGCAGATCAAGTGATCAAGGAAAATCTGCAGGGTTGGCTCAGTGGAAGCTGGCACAGTTGAGGTGGATGGTGCATAAATGGATTTTGCAAAAGTGGATGGCTGAGTGTATGGTGTAGGAAAAGGTTTATTGTCCAAAACCAGACCAAACAGGACCGGTTACACCCCTAATCTGCTATTGCTTGATTTCTATTATTGAAAGTTGTGAATTGGGTTTTGGAGATGAGTCAGAGTTTCAGGGCTTAGGAATCGCAAATGCAAGATGTGATGAGGTAAAGGCAGCAACAATTGGCTCTAAGGGCTTCAATGATGAGGAAGAACTCGCTCTTAATTTAGAAAAAAATATTAATTGAAAAAAATTGAAAAAAAAGTTATTAAACTAAAAGATGGATAATCTAATGTGGGAATAAGTTTTGAGTGGAGTAGCTATACGTAAAATGATGTGATATTATGTAAATTTTACATTTGTATTTTCATAATCCCATGAGGATACTCTTAATACATGTGTAAGAAGGATGAGTGTGCAACAAGGCAAGACGATGCCTTTCTTACAAAGGTCTTACACATTTTTTAAGTCCATACCCTACCCTTTGCAGCCTTGTAACTACCTTACTAGCCTTATCCTTGGTTTGAAATCTAAACCCCAAAACTTGAGCCATACACACATGCCCATTCCCATCGGTTTTGCCCTCCATTTACACTTGAGTTAACCCATTTTGCAAGCAACCAAGACACGCTCTTTGTACCACCTCTTACACATTCCCCGCCCTTCCACTTGTACTGTTGTACCATTCAACATAGTCCCACCCTCAATTGCACTCACTTCACCCGCTCAACACATCACACGCACAATTGGTTGCTTGTTTCACACATATATAAATCTAAACTTGCAAGCAACCTATCCAAGACCCAACCCCCATCATGCTACACATTGGCTTACACAAAAGGTACTCCTCTCCCTCTCTTTTCAGTCCCCTCATGTCCCACACACTTGCTTAAGTCAATCCTTACACACAAGACAAACCAACAACTTTTGGTGAGAAACTGAGTGAAGGCAAGGGTGCAGTGAAGTTTTTCTCTCCCTAGCCCTTTCCCACGCCCATATACCCTCCCATTTCTTTTGGTTTTTTTCCTCTCTCTCTCTCACACTCACACAGACACTTACTTTAGCACTTGTTCACACAAGAGGAAAAGAGCATAATTCATTTTTGAATCACAAACTGAGACGGTGCAAGTGTGTGCTGAAATGGAGAGTTCTCTACCTTAGCTGAAAGCTTCATCTTTTGGTAAGCCTCATTTCCTTTTCTTTTTCCTCTTCTATTTTGTGTTACTCTAACTTGAGAACATGTTAGCAAGGAAGATAGAACGTTCTTTGTAAGTTTAATGATTGGTTCTTGGCAAAGATAGAATATGTTAAATTAGACTAGTGCAATAGAATTGCTAAACAACACATGCTAGTTTCGAGATGTGGATTTTGATGTTGTGGTTGTGTTAGTTAATTCATATGATAAATATATGGCCATGAGGAATGTGAGTCTAGTGACCTAACATGATACTAAGCTCAGGATTAGGATATGATTAAGTTCTAAACTTGGTTAAGTGTCCATTGGTTTGGAAATGTGCCTAAAATCACACTTAGTGAAACTTGGGGATTTTGAGTGTTTTAGCCATAAAGGGTTTCATGTAGTGGATGCATGATTTCTTGATTTCTATGTCCAAAAATAGAATTATAATAGGAAATACGTGAGGTTTGTAAAGTTTGTTGAAGTTTGGGACCCGATTGCAATTACTGAAACTTTAGGGTCTTGTTTACAAATTCTGAAGAGTTAAAGGGCAAATTTGCAAATAAGTGCTCTCAGAGTGTAGATTCTGAAAATTTTCATATTAATGAGATTTCCTAACTTTAGTATATCTCTCGTTTCAGCTCGCGTCGCTTTATTAAAGCAAGAACTTTGTAAGTTAGCTTCTAACTTTTTAAAATAGTAGAAGCTATGTTAGGTCAACATAGAGTATAACATCCCTGCCTGGATGAGGTCGAATAAAAAGGATTTGGACTTGGAGGAGCTCATGGAGATCATACTCCAGTTTTTTAATGTCATCTTGGCACTGATCGTCGAGTTGCACAAGCGACAAGTGTAGTTAAGAAACTACGTAGGAATTTATAATTAAGGAATTCATACTACAGTACTATTGTCATTTGAGTAAAGTCATGTTTGTATGTATGATGAACTTATCTACATGGTAATGTTATGAGTGATATTTTGGAATTCAGTTTATTCTGGTGCAACTTATATTTCAATAAAATAAGTTTTGCAGTAATTATTGCATATTGCTAAAAGTATGCTAGGTGCACTGCATGTTATTTGTAACGAATGGAGGTTTGTAACCTTGTGTTACATCTCTCAACGCTTCAATCTCGTTAAAATCCCAAGTGGATGTTGGAGACGTCACAAAAAACCTTATGGACTATATTAATATCCAACCATTTCAAAATATATAAACATGATACCATCCAAAGTTGTAGGTAGCTTGGTTTACTTCAACACCCCACTCCAAAACATATATGGGGCAACTATTCTTGGCTTAATTAGATGATTGATTTACAAAGCAGCCCAAGGAGCCTCACGAAACTTTATTAGGCCCACAATACAGCCTTATGTTAACATAAAAAATAGAACAGATACTCATTTGTTAATATCTGCTATAAATTGATGCTCCAAAGCGTAACCACGAAGTAGGGCAGAATTTCTATATGTGACCACCCAAGGTCAAGAAAAAGTTGCTTCAAGTTCTTGTCTCAATTTAAGAATTTGAAGCGAGAAAACAGTAGACATGTGAAGTAATCTCTATGATATTTATTGAGTATCTAATCGTATCACAAAAATCGATGTTGACTGTAATAAACAAGGGCAAACGCAATACACAACTTCTATTTATATAGATGAGATAATAAACAACACAAAATAATGTACAGATCTAAGTTCTAACGCATTTGTAATTGAATGAATGTCAAATGAAAGAAAATATTCGTTCAAGTTTGTTTCACTACATTTGGGCATATCATGAAGTCCTAAAGCCAACAATATACAATTACTCTTCTCTTATAAAATACATAGATCAAACATTCAACTGAGTTCTTAACCCCAAGGGAAATACAAGGTCTTTTGATGCACGTTGACACTTCACAACAATTTATTTGGGAAAGCACTTGGATCACAAAGAAATAGTATATATGGATTGAATAGAAAATAGAAAAAAAAGTGGAGGGTGCTGAAAGGTGGTCACAGAGAGAGAGAGAGAGAGAGAGAGAGAGAGAGGTATCTGTGATGTTCAGGCAACAAGCAAAATGAAGTATACAGAGATGCAGGTTGGTACCATTAACCTTTAGGACCCATCTGGGTTGAGGATGAGGCTACGGATGATGCCATGATTGATTCAAGTACCTCCCAGACATCTGATCCAAGTTCTGGTCGGTTCTTTCGGTTCCTGTCACAACATGGCAATGCCAATTCAGCCAAGGTCTGAGCAACCACAATTGGCCAATCTCCAGCTAAAGGATCCAAGAGAGCTTTCAAATTTCCATCACCTAAGGCAGACTTCACGTCATTTGCTATGGAGACGGCAGGTCGATTAGTCAACAATTGTAGCAATATGATTCCAAACGAGTAAACATCAGCCTTCATAGTAAGCACTCCTGTTTCAACGAAATCAGGATCTACATAAGCGATGGTACCCTTTGGGATCGTTATACGACATAGTGTTGTGTTGTTGTTTGAACATTGATCATGGCATAACACTCGACAAATTCCAAAGTCGCTAAGTTTCGAAACAAAGTTGGCATCAAGGAGTATATTGGAGGGTTTTAGATCACCATGTACGATACTGTGAGGTTTACTGGAATGGAGATATACAAGGACAGAACACAACTCCGTAGCAATACAAATTCGAGTTTGCCAGGACAATGGAGGAGTCTTGTCCCTACATCTGAGTCGATCTTCAAGGCTTCCATTAGGCACATACTCGTATATAAGTGCAAATTCTTCTGGGCAAGATCCAACAAGCCTCACAAGATTCGGATGCGTCAACTGACTTAATACACGAACCTAATTATACACAAATTAAGAACAAATGAGAGTAGAATGCTAAACTTCTAGCTGTGCAAATTTGTGTTGAATTTTTATTTTTCAATAGTTTGGTCTTTTATTTGAATTGTATCATTTTTAATGCATTCCAATACACAAACAACCGTACATTGGAGTACTTTGTTTCAAATATGATATTGAAAAGAAAGAAGTCACAAAAAATGCAGCATATTAATTCAGGCATGTACAAGTCACAATGCTAAAACTGTATTGGTCCATGTAGATGAATGATTACATTGTCTAAAATTGAAGCATGTTGAGTATTGTGGAGTCTGGTCCACATCGCTTGAGCGAAGACTAGTCAGAGAGTTCTCTCAAGACAGCTCGATAGACCGCTCGAGCAAATGCAAGTCAGAGAGTTCGCTCGATACCGCTCTAGCGGAGGGAAGTCAGAGAGTTCGCTTGAAGAGCCGCTCAACACAAAACTTGAGCGATTACGGGAAACAGGTTCCCTCGATGCAGGCTCGACACGCGGCTCGAGCGAACATGACTATTTCTTAAGATTTTAGGGTTTCTGCCGCATGACGTATTTAAGTGACTTTGTTTTGACTTGTGATGTATCAGAGTGAACAGTAGCCGTTTCATACATTGTATTGTGATTCCTCAAGAAATAAAAATCCTCTGCAGCTCCCGTGGACGTAGGCAATTTACTGAACCACGTAAATACTGTGTCGTGTGTGATTACTTGTTTTTCCCGTGTTTGAATTTACTTTATTGTCATCGTTTTTCACAACAATTGGTATCAAAAGCCAGGTTCGGGTCTGAAAAAAATGATGGCAGGAGAAGAAGTGAAGGTATCGGGGATCGAGAGGTTTGATGGCACGGATTATGGGTATTGGAGGATGCAGATAGAGGATTATCTATATGGGAAGAAACTTCATCCTCCATTGTTGGGGAAGAAGCCATACATCATGTCAATTGCTGATTGGACCCTGTTTGATCGACAGGTTCTGGGGGTTATTCGGCTAATCCTGTCGAGATTCATTGCACACAACGTCATCAAGGAGAGGACGACTGCGGATCTCATAGCGGCTTTGTCAGGTATGTATGAAAAGTCGTCAGCAAATAACAAGGTATATATGATAAAAAAGTTATTTAATTTGAAGATGGCAGATGGTATGTCTGTTGTACAACATCTGAATGATTTTAATACTATCACAAATCAATTTTCGTCTGTTGAAATTGAATTTAATGATGAGATACGTGCACTAATACTATTGGTATCACTGCCAAATAGTTGGGAAGCCATAAGAATTGTTGTTAGTAATCCTGTTGGTAAGTCAAAGTTGAAATATGATGATATCTATGATTTGATTTTGGCTGAGGAGGTGCGCAGGAGAGATTCAAGCCAGACCTCAGATTCGAGTTCAGCACTGAATGTTGACTCTCGGAGGAGAGCGCAAGACAGGAACTCAAACAGAGGCAGATCAAAATCAAAGAATAGGGGCAAGAGAAAGTTAAGACCTGGTCAGGAGGCAACTTGCTGGAATTGTGGCAAAGCTGGCCACATAAAGAAGAATTGCAAAAATCCCAAGAAGACTGAGAATGATAGTGCTAATGTGGTAACTGAAGAATTACAGGATGCACTATTGCTTGCAGTTCATAGTCCAGTTGATGACTGGATATTTGATTCAGGGGTATCCTTTCATACATCTTCCCATAGGGAGATAATGCAGAACTATATTGCAGGTGATTCTGGAAAGGTGTATTTGGCTGATGGAGAGGCTTTGAATGTAGTAGGGATGAGAGACATTGATATTGTACTCCCTAACAAGAACAAATGGACCTTGTAGAAGGTCAGACACATTCCTGAGTTGAAGAAGAACCTACTTTTTGTTGGGCAGCTTGATGATTGTGGCCATTCAATGGTGTTATCAGATAGCACCTGAAAGGTCACCAAAGGGGCATTGGTATTGGCTCGGGGTAAGAAAACTGTTACACTTTATATGACTACTGGTTTGAATAACACTATTGTCACTGCCGTTGCAAAAAGCACAACATATTTGTGACATTGCAGGCCTGACCATATGAGTTAGAAGGGCATGAAATAACTTCTGTCTAGAGGCAAGCTACCAGAACTGAAGTCAGTTGATCTCAGTATGTTTGAGAGTTGCATTATGGGGAAACAGAAGAAGGTCAGTTTCTTGAAAAGTGGTAGAACACTGAAGTCAGGGAGACTAGATCTTGTGCACACTGATGTGTGGGGACCTTCCCCAGTGGCATCCCTTGGAAGTTCTCGTTACTATGTTACATTCATTGCTGACCACAGTAAGAAGGTATGGGTCTATTTTTTGAAACATAAATCTGATGTATTTAATGTGTTCAATATTTGAAAAGTCATAGTTGAGACAGAGATAGACTTGAAGTTGAAATGCTTGAGGTCTGATAATGATGGTGAGTATATTGATGGTGGGTTCAAGGAGTATTGTGAAACTCAGGGTATCAGAATGGAGAAGACCATTCTTGGAACACCATAGCAAAATAGAGTTGCTAAACGCATGAACAGAACCATAAATGAGCGTGCTAGAAGCATGAGGCTGCACGCTGGGCTACCACCTACTTTCTGGGCAAAAGCAGTTAGCAATGCAGTATACTTGATAAACATAGGGCCATCAGTTCCGTTGGATTGTGGATTGCCTGAGGAGGCTTGGAGCGGGAAAGAGGTCAAATTTTCTCATCTTAAAAATTTTGGTTGTCTTTCTTATATTCTTATTGATTCTGATATTCGTAGTGAGCATGATGCTAAGTCAAGGAAATATTATTTCATTGGCTATGGAGACGAGGCATTTGGCTATCGTTTCTGGGACGATAAGAATCAGAAGATTATAAGAAGCAGAAATGTGATCTTCAATGAGAAGATTGTGTACAAGGACAAGTCTAGTACAGTTGCTGAAGCAGCTCCTCAAGAGTCTGAGTTTGTGAGTTTACATGACCTACCAGAGGTCACAGTACAGTGTAGAGAAATGAGTGACGAGGAGAGTGGGTCTAGTACACCCATTCCTATTATTCTGTAGTCAGATCTAGAGCCGTCCACTCCTACAGCTGTAGTTCGCAAGTCAGTTAGGACCATTTGTCCTCCAAAGCGTTTCTCACCTACTTTGAATTCTATTCTATTGATAGATGGTGGAGAATCGCATAGTTACCAAGAAACCTTACAAGATGAAAATTCTAGCAAGTGAGAGTTGGCCATAAAGGATGAGATGGATTCCTTGTTAGGGAATCAGACATGGGAGTTGATAGAACTTTCATCAGGGAAGAAGGCATTACATAACAAGTGGGTGTATAGGGTGAAAACTGAGCATGCTGACAGTAAGAGGTACAAGGCCAGACTTGTTGTTAAAGGTTTTTAACAGAAACATGGTATTGATTACTCAGAGATCTTTTCGCCTGTGGTAAAGATCACAACCATTAGGCTAGTTTTGGCTATGGTTGCTACTAAAGATCTATTTCTTGAGCAGTTAGATTTGAAGACAACTTTTCTTCATGGAGATCTTGAAGAAGACATCTATATGCACCAACCTGAGGGGTTTGTGGTACAGGGAAATGAAGGTTCTGTTTGCAGACTGAAGAAGAGCTTGTATGGCCTAAAGCAAGCTCCTAGACAATGGTACAAGAAATTTGATAGTTTCATGTGCAGTGCCGGATATATCAGAATGTCAGGCAGATCACTACTGCTATGTTAGGCAGTTTGACAATTCTTACATTATGTTGTGGCTATATGTGGATGACATGCTTATTGTAGGGGCTAGTATTGATGAGATCAATAATTTGAAGAAGCAGATGTTAGAACACTTTGCAATGAAGGATTTGGGAGCTGCAAAGCAAATCCTTGGCATGAGAATTGTCAGAGACAGAGTCAGAGGCACGTTGAGACTCTCACTGGCTGAATATGTGAAAAAGGTACTCAGCCGGTTCAATATGGACAAGGTCAAGTCAATTGGCACACTCTTGGGTAGTCACTTCAGACTCAGCAAGGATCAGGCACCAAAGTCAGAAGAGGAACAAGACTATATGAGTAAAGTTCCTTATGCCTCAACTATTGGTTCACTTATGTATGCTATGGTTTGCACTAGACTAGATATTGCCCATGCAATAGGAGTTGTGAGTAGATACATGAGTAATCCTGGAAAACAACATTGGGAAGTAGTGAAGCAGTCAATTTTGTGTGGAGGACTCACCCTCCACGGTGCAGACATTATAGGAGTTGATTTGCAAGAGAGTTTAATTAAAAGTTTATTTGCAAGTCAAATCTTGTTATGCCAAAGGTATGGAAAGCTGATCACGTTTCCTACAAACTTCCAAATATTAACTTTTCTTGCAACGATAGCCCATTATAGTCTCCTTACAACTTATGATGCAAACTTTGTAATGCACATTAATGAAATTTACATAACCATTTTAAACGATTTAATTAATGCTTTTAAAAGAATAACATACCTCCATTTGAAACTCTGAGGGGCCTTGCCCGCAACTAGAATGTAAGCTCTGAGGATGTAGCCTCTTTATAGCAACCTCGATTTGACGTAGATAGCCTTTGTATATGTTACCATATCCTCCTCCTCCAATTTTCAGGGATTCATTGAAGTTTTGAGTTGCTTCCTTAATCTCCAACAGTGAGAACTCAGAGAACCGAGGCATATTCCAACTTGAGCATTGATCTCCTAGTTTATATCTCAGCTCTTCAGCTTCTTTCACTGCGTTATCCCGTTCCATCTGCAATTCTACAATTTGATTCTTTAATGATGTTTCACGTTCTTGGAAAATCTGGAACTTTTCCGTGAGTTGGTCTATCTGATTCTTCATCGTTTCAATTTCTCTCTCTTTTGCTTTCCCTTCCTCTATTTCTCTTCTGAGTATCAACTCTTCTTGGGCCTGTGATGGATTTTAGGCAATTTGCAGCTGATTTTAGAACTTTAGAAGTTATATAGATAGAAGTTTTAAGAATTATTGTAACAATCAAGATGTGATAAATAACCAATTAAAGCTTTTACCTTGCTCATAGCCTCACCAAGCTCTCTTGCTACTTTTTGCTGCAAGAGTGTCAATTTTTCCGCATATACCATCACTTCTTGTAGTTTCTCATAATGTGGATTATCAAAACTCTTGTCCTGCTAGGATCAATTCAGATGAATATTAACATGGTTTGTAGAAAAACTCATTTGATCTTTTATAAAGTTATAAAGACTTATAACTCTTTTATTTTTTAATATTTTAAAATTTTAACTAATTTTAATGTTTAAAAAGTTTCCTTATATTATTATTTTAGAATAGGATAGCTATTGGAATTTAACCATGCCATGTGTCAATATGACAATCGGCCTCCTGTTAAAAAGTTGTAAACTTAATTTTTTTTTTAAATAGTATAAATTCGTTTTACCACTACCAGTCTACTACATATATATTAGAGTAATGTTAGATACAAGTTTAGAGCGTAGAAGTTTCGTGCATATATACCATTTAAAAAAAATAGAACCTACCATAAAAAAGTAATTTCTTTGTAGAAAAAGTCTGCACGAGACTTACATACCCTATCCTAGATCTGTACAAATCATTCTCCTATATATATCCACATAAATGATTTTTATTATGTTTTTGCACATACCGCGACACTTCGAGCTTCGTTAGAAGATGCAACGTCCACAACAGAAGAGCTGCCTGGTGAGAATGGAGTACTCATGAACTCGAACCCCTCCAATGTTGGAGTACTTGGTTTCAGTACTAATGGAGTACTGAGAGTTAAATCAAGAACTCCTTTAGGAGAGTATGTTGAACGACTTGAACCTGAAGGACTCCTTAATGATAACACATCCAATTCATGATCAGAAGTAGTACTATTGTGTTCTGCCTCAGACCTGCTCTTCGGGGATGAAAGCTCTTCGGTGCCTCCATGGAAAGTAGCATTGAAGACACTATTTACAATATTTCTATCCTCCCTTATATGATTTTGTGCAACAGATTGTGATCTGAACAAGTTTGAGCTTCCAGTTTGAGCCACATTCATATTGTTCCCGAAAGGAACTGATCGTGATCTTAACATCTTGAGGCTTGATTCTCCATTTTCTGCGTTATCTGTACGTGGTTTCCTGTATCGAATATAGTACTTGAAATAAACAATATTTAATTTCAAGCTTTTCAAGCAATGTTAGTGTCCATAAATACATTTAGGAGAACATATATTGTTTTTGGAGTTTTGTATTTATAAATTGAAAAATTCTCTTTTATCAGTTATTATTTACCACCTCACACCTCACACCCCACACCCTATGAAAGGTATACCCTCATACCCTATGAAAAATACCCCCACATTCTATGAATGGTGGCTAATGCATAGTAAATCCTTTATAAATTTGTAATTAAACAATTAAAATTGACATCTTGATCATCTACTCTCAAATTTTATGGGAAAAATATACTTTCCACCCCCTTTGACCAATAAACGTTTCACATTTTACACCCTAAACAGGGTCAATTCAATACTAAATAGGCCCTTGAGCCACATGTTTTTTTGGCATTGCAATTTGTGGATAGATATATATTTGTATCCACTTTAATTAATTATGTTATCATTATTAATCTTATTACGACATCATTATATTAATACTTGCCTTAAAGTAGAAAGGTAATTTCTTTCACTTAAAGTTCTTTTCCTTTTTTAAAATGACATTTCACTTTCCTCTCCCATCTTTAAATTTTATGATTTGGGTCCTTTTCTTTTTTCATTTTTTTAAAATTAAAGATAAAAAAATATATTTAAAAGGCCTTATTTTAGGGCACAGCCGCTGCCTAGCTTGAGCCGTCCTTGACCTTAGGCTGTGTTTGGATGTTGAGCCGAACTTAGCCGAACTCAGCTGAGTTCAATTTTTTATGAATAGTAGTGAGTTGAGTAGTGGAAAAACTTATGTGGGGCCCATCTAAATTGAGTTTAAAGTGTGTTTGGATGTTAAGATGAGTTTAGTACTTTTTATGGGAAGTTGTAAAAAGGTTGTGAGTCCCACGTATAAAGATGTGTTAAATTGAAAAAAGGTTGTGGGTCCTACGTGTAAGGAGGTTTTGAGTTGAGATGAGTTTAGTAATTTGAGAGTTGAGTACTTGAATGTTAGACTTAGCTTAAAATTAGACTAAATTCAATTGAGTCATGCAATTAGACGCAACCTAAAGTATGAAAAAAGACAATTAACACTATCATTCAAATCTTTGCAATAATGATGGATAGAATAAGTAAAAATAATTATGTAATACAATCTTCACTATTAAATCTCTTTAAATTTGGATATTAAAGTCTTTTGAAAGTTTGTGAGTGCATTACATTATTCGCAACCTGAAAAAGAAAATACTCTAGCTATAAGGAAATTATATAAAAGTAATATTACAAATTGATATAGTTTGATGTGGTTCGTCATATGGTAAATTTATTTTATGGAAAACACTGATCATGTGGCACACTACAATGTGCCACGTCTCTCTTCCCCCCCCCCTCTCCCTGTGCCTCTCCCCCTTTCCCTCTCTTTCTCCCTCCTCCCCGTGCCGACCATGGTGGTTGGGAACCACCTCAGGGTGGGCAGAAGCCATCGGTGGTCTAAGCGGCACCGTCGACGAGGACATGGAGCTCATGGCAGTGTCGTGAGCTTGCCATGCACGTTTCGTGCACTGTGTCGTGATTGACAGCCACCGTCAGTTGGCCAGGGTGGTCACGACTTGCGTGGCTGATGGCCGCTGTCCGTTGGCTGGGGTGGTCGGGAACCAATACCCTAAGGGGCAAACAACGCCGACAAGGGAAAGGGAGACGGAAAGGGGAGGAAGGGGAAAAAAAAAGAGACGTGGCACAATAGTAGTGCGCCACATCAGTGTGTGGAATCCCTTTGTGGGATTCTTTTGTGTCTCTAGCAGCCCTCTATTATACTTGTAAAGTGGATCTGACAAATCATATGAAGCCATGTCAGTTTTGTGAGATTATTTTTTGTATAATCATTTTGTGACTATAGTACTCATCTTATTAATTTAAAGTGTTTCCTAATTGGAGGGTCAAATGTAAAATTGTTCCCAAAAAGCAATCAGCGAAGCATTTAACCAAGCTAATTAACCTGGTATGGATAAGATGGCCTTTGCAGATAAACTGTATGAAACAGTACCCAGGTGCTCGTTCGCACACATATTTTGCTTTTCTAGACTTGAGGTCCATCATGTTTCTGCAATGTCAACCAATGCATAATCAATCATTTCAAAAGGGAAGAAGACCTTCAATAAACTACGTACGTACCTGATTAATTAACTAATTCCCTAATAGATTCCATTCCATTTAAAAATTAATAATATTAACCGAAAGCCAGAACAAACATGTGAAATTGACAGTTTTCTGTTCATGATTTATTTATCTATTTGATTATTACTTTGAATAGTTGTTTTAATTTTGAAGCAGTACTTTACAAATTACTAATTACTAAATTCTGACACTGTATATGCCAAAAATAAGTAATTACTTATAATTTGATCATTCATGAAATGATTCCTAAAATCTTTGCTTATAACTTGGGACTTACTCAATTGCACTGTTTTGAAACCTTAGCAAACACATGATGACATACCATTCTTCTGATCTGAACGTTGCTGATTTCCCTCCTAAAATCTTAGCTTATAAATAGAATAGAGCCCAAGCAGCTTGTAGTCAAATAATTAATTAGCAATTCTCTCTCTCTCTCTCTCTCTCTAAAGGAGTTGACAATCACAGTAATACTACATACAGTCGTGGAATGCGCAAACGCCGTGCAGTAGCTTTGAAAAAGAGTGAGGTCTACTATTAAAAAATTAATTTCTTTTCATGTGGGTTCCTTATTTATTCACTTTTTTCAAAGCGATAGCACGGCGCTTGCACACTCACGACTGTAAGTATCATTTCTCTGACAAATAAAGGTGAATGATTTCTTACCAAAAAGGGTCCATTTATTTGGAATTTAGTTCTAGATTAGTGTTTGGGTTAATTACATTTTTCTCTCTTGAACTTTCACTCAATACAAAATGTGCTTCCGAAACTACTAATTGCATCAAAGTAGACTCTCGAACTTTCAAAACTTTCCAATCCCCCCTTCCGTCTACCAGCAACATTAAATCTAACGAAAATTCACTGCAATGATGTAATTTTTATCTAATTTATTATCATTGACTATATAAATATAAAATATAAAATAATATATGCTATCAATTAATAATAATTAATTAATCATTAACCATATATTAAATTATTTTATACCTAAGTTGCAAGCAAGTATGAATTATCTATGTACACAATGAAATTATTTGATATTCATTAACCATATATAAATTAATAAAAAAATTATTTACTGATTTATTATTTATTCATAATTGATAGCATATATGATTTTATATTTTATATGGTTAATAATAATAAATTAGATAAAAATTATATCTTTGAAGTGAATGTTATGCACATCATGAGCAGCACGTACAGTAAATTTCTGTTAGATTTAACACTTCTGGTAGACGAAAGGGGGGAACGGGGAAGTTTTGAAAGTTCGAGAGTCCACTTTGAGGCAATTAGTAGTTTCGGATGTACATTGTGAATTGAGTGAAAGTTCGACAGGGTAAAGCGTAATTAACCCTTAGTATTTAAACTATGAATAAGACAAATAGTGCAAGAACACCATATTCTTAGCTAGTCTTTTTACAGTACTGTCTTACTTGTGAAAATCATGTTTTCTCTACATGTAGGGTGTCTCACACAAGTCTAGCGAACTCAAAGTCTAAAGTTTCACTAATTAACTAATGTATAGCGAACTTGTTCAAAGTTTGGCTATATTGTGAGGGTCTCACTTCTATCTCCGGAGGAGTATCTAGCAAAATGAGCGTCTAGTGAATTTACAAGTGTTGTTTCATGTCTTGAAGTACCAGACTGATGATCTAGTACCCAACTTTAATATAACAAGTCAAATATCAATTGGATAATGTTTTGATCGAGATTGAATTTGCCAACATAATATTTTTTAATTTAACAATTTTTGTATTTACTTATTTGTTAGCTTTTTTAGAAAAATTACTACCGAAGTTGTTCTTCGGCTGTCTCATCAATATATATATATATATATAGAATTCTTGTGAAAACGAGAAAAAAGACAGTAAATGATTCACAATTAATTGTGGGCATGCATCATCATACTCCTCCATCACCATCAGATTATATCTATCCACAGTGCATAAATATACACACACACACACACGACATACACCCCAAGAAAATGAACACAAGGCCGGATGATATTGAAAAATTTATTATGCAAGTTGTACCTGTTGTAGTGCCTTTTGTTAGCTGCTCCCATGACAAGCCTCCTGACTCCATACTGAGTGATGAGTTTCACAATCCCCTCTTCAATAGTTTCCGTTTCAGTTTGTAGTATTTCTGCCCGTACCTAGATTTAAAAACCGCAATGCCAATTGTATTTGAAAAACTTAGCCAATTTTTCCGAATACAAGATCTCAAAATGAGTTCTTTGGATTAATTAGTTGGCAAAAACATTCAAATTTGAGTTTTCATGACTTCAAACAGCTTGTTAATTCCTCACTTCTTCATGTCGATCGACTCTATCTAGTGAGCGTGTGGTATGCGTAAAAAGTGAAGATCTTGCTTTGCAGTTGTGAGTTCCATTCCACGTACAATTGGAATTTGAAAAGAATGTACGTAGTGAATTAAAGAGATAGATCGAAGAAGGATTTGTACGCACGTACCCCCATTTTGCCACAAAAATGATCATAGTTTTGGAGGATCTCTTGCATATTTACTCTCTCTTTGTCCTGGGATTCTCTTACCAAAACTTCATTCACATACTCTGCTGGAGTTTTCGTAGGACCCACTGCAAAAGCAATACAAAAAATATCACACACACACATATTTCATCAACAGCGAATGATCTATATATGGAAATTAATCAAAGTGCAATCCGTGTATATATAGTAACCATAATTAAAACACAGAATAATTAATAATCAACACTCAATACATTCATCACGCGAAGACATGCATATATGGGAGTTGGGATTGTTTCATATCATCATTTTATGCAAGTACGTACGCCTATCATGTATGTACGTACATATCTATATAGATGTACACTAATTAATTCGTGAATAGTTGGCTTACGACTTACGAGGATGTCGGATCAGATTTGGAGGGTGATGAACGTGAAGGATACAAATCTCCCTTCCTCCAGAGTTATGGAAAGCCCACAAAAGAATCGATTTGCCTTCCTCCACATCTTTTCCCACCGCAGCACATATCGTATTCTCACTCAATACGTGTGCCGGCACCGAATCCTCCAAAGCCTTCTCCGGCCTGCTGCTTCCCATGTTTCCGGCCTGGAAACCTAGAAAGTAGTAATACTAGAAACTAGCTAGAAGCCAAGACAGGAAGAGGTACGTATGGGAAAAGAAGAAAGCAAACGGGAAAAGAAGAATTGCTCCGGCCCTTGAGTTGTAGAAACTGTTTGATCTGAACTTACGATCCACAACCTCTTGCTGTTGATCATCTTTCTTAATCTACATGTACTTATTCGCGAATTAGTAAACAATATCAGCTGATCTCACTTTCTGAGAGGATCAGAATATCTCTAAGAATCTTTGAAAAAATGGAGAAGTTCTTGGTAAGAATGGTTCTGGGAAGTTTCTGAATATCTCTAACAATAATACTACTCTTATTATAATAGATATGGGTCTACCTTTCCTACTTCTCATGTGTAGTATTCTTAACCTCACGTACAATGCAGTTTTTGTCGTTGATCGAGAGCTGGATCAACTTGTATAAAATACTTATAAAATAATTATATAAAATAATTTTATAAATTTAAATAATTTTATTTAATTCTTTAAATTTATTTTAAAATAAAATTAATTTTATATTCTAACAAATCACGTAAAACTATATCAATTTATAAAATTATTTTATAATATATATACTACGTCTTCTTATAAATTTGTGAAGAAGCTGATTTATGGAGTGCCCTAACTTCTACCACTGACGTGGCACCCCCAATAAAAATATTTGAAATGTACGTAGTATTCTCTGATTTTTCCTTTTGGAACTCTCCCATGTTCCAAATACTAAAATTAATTTTCTTGTTTATTTGATTAAGGCTTCGTTTGTTTTTAAAAACTATCTCATCTCATCTCATTTCATCTCATCTCATTTTATCTAATTATTACAATTTTCTTAACTTTTAATAGAAAATAAAATAAACAATTCAACTTTTTCAAATTCTAAAATAAAAATAATATTAAAAAATATATTTTAATAATATTTTATTCAACTTTTTAACTTTAATCTCATTTTATCTCATCTCATCTTTAATAATAAACAAGTCCTAATTTTCTTGTCACGATCACACATGAGTACAATATCATCATGTATGTGTAGAGTAAGTATTCTACATATTTTAAATGAAAGAACATCCATTGAATGAGGTCCCATGAGTACCATACAAATTAATAAGGTTAATTATAAATAAAATAATAATCATTTCATGACAACCATGAGTCTGCAGAATTTTTCAGTTGAAAAAGTTTGGAGATCAGGAGAAGCCACCGCCATAAGTTCATAACGTAATTAGGGGATTAAATTAACCGTTCAATTCCAAAGATTAATTAACAAAAACAGACCGAATGTATTCCTAACGACCACGTGGTACGTACTAATAATTAATATATTCATCAATATCGATGCATGACCGACTTTTTAAGCGTACTGTAAGATTTGAATTCTGTTTTATATATCACAAGAAGTTTTCCTGTCGGGAGTTGTTGGCAATTGTCATTAATGGAAATTTATCTGCATGTTGCCACTTGATAAATAAAAGTCTAGCTCAATGTTACACTTGTTGTTAAGGGTGTAAATTCAAAACGAAAAATTAAAAAATTGGTTTGGATGAGATTGGATTGGTTTTATCGATTTTGAACTAGTCCGGTTCGGAACCGATTCTTAGAATGTGAAAATCGGTTGATTCCGATTTTAAGATTTTTAAAACCGGACCGATTGATAAAAAATAATATTTAGATTATTGTATATATAAGTTTTATAAAAAATATTATATATATATTAATATATATCAGTTTTATATATTATGTATAATTATAAATTTTATGTAAAATTTTTATATATAATTATATATATTCATATATGAAATAATTTCTTATTATAATTTATAAATTATTACATAAAATGTTAATACCAAATCACTAAAAGTTTATAACTAATACTAATAGTCTAATAACTAATGACTATAGTTATACTTATAATTAATACTACAAGTTTTTTTTTAAATCATTTTTTTTATAAACAAATTTTTAATGACAAATTGTGAAACTTACATCTTAAAAAACTGGAAAACCGGACCGGAAACCGGTAAAACCTGGAAGTACCGGTTTAGGAGGGTAACCGGTGCGTAATTGGTTTTGAAAAATACAAAACCGGTACATACCGGTTCGGTATTAGATTTTATCCCGAACCGGACCGGTTACACTCCTAGTTGTTGTTGATGTGGTATTTTGCACCTCAAGTACTACGATAATCAAGCTCCACGCCACTTGTAACTAAGAGAATGAAGAGGCTCCGGTGACATATGAGATCACTCCAATGTCAAAATTAATGAATAATTTTCTAGTGTTGAGAAAGCTTAGAAGATTAAGGAAAATTTAGAAGATTAAGGAAAATAATAAAGGATTTTTAAGAGAGGCCTCCCGTGGAAGGAATGACTACTATTTATACATGATACGGGCTCCACTATCAAGGGAGATCGTGGCGTGTCAGGTCATACCTGAGTTAGTCCTGCAACCACTCACTTCCCGCCGCAACAGCGTGTCAGTCCGCGGCTTAGGCGGCTGAGAGAGATCGTGGCGTGTCAGGTCATGCTAGGTCAAACCTGCTGCAACCTTTGTGCAAGGGTTGAGTGCAGGTCGTGGCCGAGCCGTCCTGCATGCTCTGGGGGCACATTGTTGTGTGCTGGGCCTTCTGACATGTGCATTGAATGCGACGTGCCTTGAGTCTAACGAGACCACAATTGGGCACGTCCAGTCGTCTGCTTTCAGTAAGGTGTCCAGCTTGGTGCCATACGGTAGGGCTCGATAGGTTGTCGAGTCCCGAGACGTTCTACTTGGCATATCCGAGCTTTGTGTAGAAAGGCCTTCACAGGTTGGTTTGCGCTTGATACCTGGTCCTCTGGCCCGGGCTCTCAGCCCACGACTGGCTTCCTTCCTTGGGCCTGGGGTTCCATAGCTTAACCTCCTTGGGCCCGGGCGTTCTGGGATGGACCCTCCCTCAACAATACCCCTCGAATTCCTATCACAGGTACGTGGTGGGAATTCATAACACTTTTAATCATGGTGTAGCCCGTTCAGCTTCTGTCGCTTCAAGTTTCTCGAGTCCACCCGTTCTGTTTCTACTGATTCTACTTCCCGAGGCTACTTGCACGTTCAATAAATGCTCCTCCTCTTTTCCTGCGATCGTCCGGTCTCCCGATGATTGATTGGACGTGTTGGCCGTCTTTCTCCACGCTCTGGGACCTCATTGGTCTGTGCCGCCCACTCTTCTGACTCGATAGTTGCCATGCGTGCCGTCGTTTGGGCTGCTGACGCCATTTCCATCAGTACCACTTAGTTTCCCACATTTCCTCCTGCCTTTCTCTCCTATATAAGGTGCTCCATTCCAACCTGTTTCTCCTCCAGCCACTTTGTTTCTTCTCCAGCCATTGTGTTCCTACCATTTCTCCCGTTCTCGCTCCAGCCGTTGTGCTTCTCTCTCCTTTGTTTTTCCAGCCATCGTGTTCCAAGTTGTCGCGCTTATCTTCTCCTTTTCTTATTGCACCCTTTTTATTGTCATGGCACCCAAGGCTGACCTCATTCCTCTGTTTTTCTGCGGGAAATGTTGGGTTTCCTCCGTCTCTGGTGGTGACCTCAGGGCATTCCGCTCCAAGTACAACATTCCTCCTTCTGTTGTTTTGGAGATTCCTTGGGGGGGGGGGGAGCATGAGGTGAGTTTTGTTGGTACTGTGAGGAGGGTGGCTCTCTTCCAGTTAATGTTCGCCAATGGTCTCTACCTCACGTTCTGCCGTCTGATTCATGAGGTTCTAAATTATCTTGGGCTTGTCCAGGTGCAGCTCCATTCCAATGCGTGGCGGCTCTTGATATCCAGCTGTATCATCTTTTGGATGGTACTTAGAAAAAATCTTGAAGAATATCCTGATCTGACTGCTCGGGAGTTATTGTACATATATCGCCTCCACTACCGGCCAGGAAGCATCAACAGTTTCCAAGCCTAGTCTCTTGGTCGGAGGATCGCCTCGCTCGAGTAGCGCCACTCAAGTATAAACGACTGGTCTCGAAAATTTTTCTTTGTGTTGGGCTCGGACTGGGAGTTCCCTGAGGGGGAGGCCACCCACAAGGACTTTCCCATCCAGGCGTGTTGGGATTCCCCCCTTTCGTGAAAAGCTTGGAACTTACCCTCAATCAGAGGGAAGAGGCCAGCTTGGAGTTGGTGGCAGCTTGGGCGCGTGCCCACCCTAACGAGTCGCAGACCGATCTGGTCCTCTCGGACGAGAATATCCACAATTACCTGTCCGCGCCCAATTGCTCGTATGCTATCGGGAGAAATTTATTGGGTAGTATCCCCTCTTCCCGGGCCCGGAAGCGCCCCTCAAGTTCCTCCACTCTTCAGGCAAAATGACCAAAAGTACGTCATGACTCGCCTTAGCAAAGTTGTGGGGCTGGGGGTGCTTCGCTTCCCCGTGGTCGCGCTAGGGATCCAAGAAGCCATTCCCAAGTGCCTCGCAATCGTGAGTTTGCATATGTGGACATTCCGGTTCCTTCAATGTGGGGGAACACCACATCATTTCATAACAGTTTAAACTCTGCTGCCGAACACTCTACCTCGTTGAGCCCTCGGCCAGCTCATGCCGAACCCTTTTCCAGACCCATTGCTTCCTTCCGCGAAAGAATTGGATGCCTGCGACCTTCAAACGACCTTTTCTGACTCTCTAGCGCACCCCTAAATGGCCTGCAAGGTCCCACGGGCAGGCTCGGCGTCTAGGCCCTGGGACGCAGACCAGACCCCTTCCCGAGACACAAGCCATGGAGACGCTGAGGGTGATGAAGACAAGACGACCCTGAGGCCTGGGCCACAGGAGGCAGAGCCAAACCCTTGCCGAGCCATAAGCCAAGAAGGGATGGGGGCATAATTCATCTTCCAAGATGAGGGAGAAGAAGATGGAGAAGGAAAAGGTGGAGAAGAAGGGCTGAGACTTGAAGCTCCTCCTCTTGCAGCTTGGAACTCGGAGGAGGCCTGCAGACCTACCTCTCCAGTCTTGGGGGTTGTTCCCCCTTCGTCTACCGGGCCAAGCGAGACCGACGACGACCCAGATTCCCAAGACCCTCCCATCGTCATAGGTCTAAGTGACGATGATGAATCTAAAGTTTTATCTCCTGTGGTGCCCGGGCCATGCGACGAGACCTGGGGGTCCCTTCCGGATTTTTCTTGGCAGCTAATGGTTGCTGACCCCTCATCTTCCTCCGGGGTAGAGCGGATGCAGGCCCCAACCTCGACCCTTGATAAGGCTCGTGCTGATGCCACCGAGCGTGTGGGCTAGATGTTGCGACCCCTTTTTTCCCAGGTATGCTCTTCCTTTGTTTGGTGTATTCTGCCAAGCCCCTTTCCAATCCCTCGCCTCTTACTTGTATTATTATTTTTGCAGGCCCCAGACCAGTTGGCCATGACGATCGGGGAGGAGTTGGGAGAGTTGGAGGAGACTCGAAGAATAAGGGACCTCAAGACCGAGCAAAAGGAGCTGATCAACGAGGTGGTGTATGTAAAGGAACAAAACCAGCACTTGGAGATGGTCGCCACGAGGCGTAAAGAGAAGAAGAAGGCTCTCAAGGGTCTATTGCGATGCCGACTTGGATGTCCTTTGGTTGACGTTGGCGAAGAAGCGACTCGAAGAGGCTCGCATTGCTTCTGAACGGAGTTTGGTCACTCGGGAAGCGGAGCTGGAGGCCTCTCGAGAGTAGTTGTAGTCGGTTCAGAAGGAACTGTGGGAGTCTAGGGAGGAGACAGAGTCTGCCTAAAGGGAGCTGGAGGAATCCCGATGGGGTCGGGCTCTAGCTGTCGGATAGAGTTCGCGGTTGTTGTTTGGGTATTTTAGGCACTCTCAGGAGGCCCAACACTTAAGAGAACAACTGCGGCAGGCGAAGGTGCGCATTGGTGAGCTTTTGTTGTCGGGAATCCAAAAGAACATTGACCTCCTATCCCGCAACATGGAGATTGCTAACCTAAGGTCTCGTCTGGATGACGTTGCCAAATATTCCAAGGAGATCCGATCTCGGATTGCGAATGCCAATGCTATTCGGGATGAGGCCTAGTGTTACGGCTATCGAGATGGCCTCAAGTGGATGCACCAACACTTGTTGTAGAACCCCGACCTTGTCCTCCCTTCCTCCGAATTCTGTGGCTCAAGCTTTCGTTAAAAGCTTCAGGAAGCCAAGGTATCCTCCGTTCCCCCTGGGCGCTCCTCTACCTCCTTCATCCCAGTGATCCCCCCCCCCCCCCCGCCTCTTTTGTAGTGCTTTGTATAGCACTCCTCGGGTTTTTCTTGTAACCGTGTATGTTTTGATGAATCAAATAAAGACTTATTTCTCGCAACGATTTTGTTCTTTTGTTTTCCTTTTGCTGTCCTTCAACTCTCTCTCTCTCTCTCTCTCTCTCTCTCTCTCTCTCTCTCTCGCACAGTTCTTATAAGGGCTCAGCTTATTTGGGCGGGGGACCTGTCTTTTTGCAAGTGTGAGGACTCGGCTTATTTAGTCAAAGGACCTGTCTTCTTGAGAGTTTGATGACTCGACTTATCGAGTCAAGAGACCTGTCTTCTTGTGGGTGCAAGGACTCGGCTTAGTTGGACGGGGGGTCAGTGCCAAGTCCGGAGACTTGAGACCTTACCCCGCATCTAGTCAATGGACCCGTCTTCTTGCGAGTGCGAGAACTCGGCTTATCAAGTCAAATGACACGTCTTCTTGCGAGTGTAAGTACTCGGTTTTGTTGAACGGGGTGTTGGGACCAAATCTTGAGACTTGGAGCCTTATGCTGCAGCGAGTCAAAGGACGCTTCTTCTTGCGAGTGTAAGAACTCAACTTTCTTGCGAGTATAAGAACTCAACTTCATTGGACGGCAGTACTAGTAGAATTGCTCCCCCTTGTGTTGTAGAAACTGTTTGATCTGAACTTCCGATCCACAACCTCTCATTGTTGATCATCTTTCTTAATCTACATGTACTTATTCGCCAATTAGTAAACAATATCATCTGATCTCACACTCTGAGAGGATCAGAATATCTCTAAGAATCTTAGAAAAAATGGAGAAGTTCTTGGTAAGAATGGTCCTCGGAAGTTTCTGATTTCTTTTTTGTTTGATTCTGTGAATTAAAGGGATTGCTTGGCATTGACCAGCTGGCAGGTACCATGGGTTCCTTGAATATAGCTGATAAAGTTGAAAATGAATTTGATATATGTTTAGGAAAAGATGATGCACATTAATTATATATCTTTTTTTACATTTTTTTAATGTTCTTTTAAATAGAGTGTAGTTATATATAAATTTAAAATCAAATAATAAAAAGAATAAACTGTTTCAAACCATGCAAAATAATTAATTTATAACCAGAGATCTTTAATTCCGTCGACACATGAAAAATCCATAAAAGACTTATCATACAACTGCATAACGTTGTGATTTGGCTTTGAATTTGAGGAAAGCAAATTCATCAAGTTAATTAATTTGGAAGCCTTCCATACACCAACATAAGCCAATATAAAATGCACTCTATTTAATTCCCGACAGTGAACACCAACTATATATTAATCCGGCGCGCAGCTTCCTGTTCCTTTCTTGGCAGATTATTATAATAGATACGGGTCTACCTTTCCAAGATAGCTATCTAGCTTCTCATGTGCAGTATTCTTAGCCACACGTGTAACGTCCTAATGGAAGACCAAAACCACATGGTCTATATTTCAAAATGACTAATTAATGATACAATTAGAGCCCCATTAGAACCTTATAAAGAGCAAGAACTTTTCCTTCCCAAGCAATGTGAGATCCTATACACCACCTACCATTATCTATATCATATGGAGTATCACAACACGAACAATGCAGATTCCATCGAGAGCTTGATCAACTTGTATATATAGTACTACTGCTAGCTGCTTATAAATTTGTGAAGAAGCTGATTGATTTATGGAGTATTCTAACTTCTAGCACTAACGTGACACTCCAACAAAAATATTTGGAATGTAGTATTCTCTGATTTTCTCATTTGGACCTCTCCCAACATCCAACTACTTGTATTAATTTTGTTGTCTCTGTGATTAATTTTGTTGTCTCAGGTACAATATTATCATGTGTAGAGTAAGTATTCTACATATTTTAAACGAAAGAACATCCATTGAACGAGGTCCCATGAGCATCATACAAATATTAATTTTTTATAAGTATAGGAATATATTTTATAAAGTGCGTGAATATTTTTTATAATGTGAGGATTGAAGTGGTGAATAGTAATTGATAAAAAGAATCTTTCATAGATAAAATAATAAGCATTTCACAGCCATGAGGTCTCTACTTGTACGTACTACTGCTGCTTATAAATTTGTGAAGAAGTTGATTTATGGAGTAAACTTCTAGCATTGACGTGACACTCCTATGGGAGAAGCTACAGGCCGGTCGGGTGCCTATCCCATTTTTACACCTGCCAATGACAGGCTGCGATGTAAGAGGTGCAGGAAACTCCATTTTACACCTGCATGCATGAGAAAAAAAATTCACAACATCTTCCCCTCTTTCTCGCTCTCCCTCTCCCCACCCTGATGCCTACTCTCCCCCCCTCTTTCTTGTTGTTGGAAGGTGACACGATTGATAGGATATCTGGTTGCCATGTCCTCAACAACTGATCTAATAGATGTTCAAAGCCCATTGATGGTTTTACAATTTCAAGCTTGAGATCGCAAACTGGAGGAAACAAGATTTCTCTCAATTCTTCGTGAATAATGATATTCTTTCTACAGCGGACAACCAATTTCAATTCATTGGAGTGCTTGAGCTTTGTAAGAAATTGTCTCAATCTATCAAACCATAAAAAGCATCGCTACGAACCCATCTCTATCAATAGATTTCGAACCCATTTAGGCAAATTTCAAAATTTGATCTGGGTTGTTGTTTTAGCTCCCATGCTCCCATGCCCATGCGCTTTTTTTTCTATTCACAAGTGGAAGACATCATGATAAAACCAAAGAGAATCAAGCCCATGTTTTAATATTTTCTGGCTATCACATATCATGGGAGCTAAAACGCTCTATCCTTTTTGCCTAGGCTACAAATTGACAGTCTAATTTTTTGAAATGAATTCATTGGACAAAAGGTGAAGCAAGACCTTTGAAAAAGAGTGAGAGAGAGATGATCAACTGGTCGAAACTACAATAAAAATTCATTTTTAGAACGATTTTTGTTTGAGACGAAATAAAAATCGTCCAAAAAAAATGAGATGTAGGAACTTAAAAAATAAAATAACAGTTTGAACATCAACAAAAAACATTCGAACAAAATAAAATAAACATTTGAACGGATATTATATATGGTTGAACGAGAATTTGAAGCGTTCAGTAAAAAAATTTAGCGGGACATTGACTTACCGTTTGAACAACATACAACAACGTTTGAACGTCAACGTTTGGACGTCAAAGTTAATCAATGTTCGAACATATATTATATATGATCGAATGAGAAATTGACGAGTTAAGTTAATAAATTTAGCGGGACATTGACTTACCATTCAAATAGATTATGATACCGTTCCAACGAATACGTTAATTAATAATATTCGAACGAAAATTTATTGTAGAAATCTCTAAAGGGAATGGAGAAACGTTCAAACATGATATATTCGGTTTGAATGGTTATATAATTTTTACAATTATTGATGGCAATAATATACCCTATTTAATTATGGATAAATATTTAATTTATATAAAAATTAGCAATTAAATAATAGGAATAATAGAAATCAATAATTGATTTAGAAAAGACAAAAAAAATTAATTCAAAATTAAATTAAATTTACAAAACAACAAATATTGTCCATACCAAAAAAAAAAAAAAATGAAAATAAAAGATACAAACTACTAAGATCCCAACTCTCTGCACACCTCCTTGACTCTAGCTAGGCATGTCTCTAGCTGTGTCAGTCGAGGACGGATCGTGAGCTGAGTCATAGACATGGCATCAATCTTTGTACGTAAGTCAGAGATGTCATCATTAATCTCTATACGTAAGTCAGACATGGCAGTACGGATCTTTGTACGCACTGCATCAATCACCGCTGATATCTGCATGTACTATATCTGACATCTCCTCAAGAGTAGCTGTGCGCGATGCCTCGGCCTGCGTGAATGTCTCACCAGTCGATACTCCACGATCTCTCGGGTGTGCATCTCTTTGAGTATCGATCAGGTCTGGAATAGGATCATGAAGATGAAATCTCGAGTGTACCATGCTGTGTTAGAGTGAAGGAGTTGATCGGCCCCATCGGCTCCCGAACACACTCAGCAATATCTGGCAGGACCCCGACATGTAGCAGAAATCATGTGATCAGATCCTGAATGGCAATATATCCGTCGTAATGTATCGGGCCTCTAATTGAATGTTATTGAATATATAACTCACTAACTCGATAGGAACGCCACGAGTGACGCGTATCATAAACTTCGCCTGATCCATGCCAACATCTATCTTGTGCTACCGAGGATCAATGTTGTTGGCAATGATCAAGTTCATGATCTTGAAGAAGCCAGATAGATCTGCCTGTTTGATGCTTTTCGTCCCATCATAGTGAGGAGCATCTGGACCTACAACCAACTGTCTCACCTCATGATCAAAGAGGCCATCAAGTTCATTTGCATAAGATCCCTCGTCCTCATTCGTCTCCCCATCACCCAAAATTGGAGATTCTCTGGGCAACACGTTTGGATATGTAGTGCGCAATCGAGGAATACCAATAAAATTAGCAAATATGTCTGCTAAAAATATAACTAAAGCTCCTCGGATAGAGATCGTGTATGCCCCAATGTCATTTGGGCTGGCACCACCGAGCTCTTTATAGAACTCAGAGACGATATCAATATAAGAAAAAAGGTCCCATACTTCATCTTTCTAGTCAATGATTGATGTCTAACCACGATCGATGAATACTTTTGTCAAGGAATGACCCAACCAGATAAGAGTTAGAAAGTCAGAAATATTCACCTGACACTTAATAAAATAGTTGTCTCTTGAACAGTTTCGATGGAAGGTTGCCCTGGTATACTACGCTTACGTTTGCTATAAGACATTATCAACCTGAAATTTAAAAAATAAAATATATATGCAACATTAGTTATAAAATATAATACATGAATATTCACAAAATTGTATACTAATTAAAATAATGAGAAACTATTTTCTATTATATCGTTCAATCGAATCCCTAACTGTTCGAACGTTATAATTTTTACATCATCATTCGAATGTGAAACATGTATGTTTGAACGCTAAAATTAAATTCAGTTTGAATGTATGGTGAACCGATCAACCGTTCGACATTTGAGTTCCTACAGTAACGTTCTAACGCAGTCATGGCTGAGTCAACTCAGCGGCCATGAAAATGAAAGGAATTCATTGATTCCTTTCATTCTTCCACAAATAACAAGTACACAACAGTTGGTAAATAGCCTATGGTGGATTCCCGGCCACCTATGGTGGCCATCGACGAAAAAACCAAGTTTTCCTATTATTTACAAATAATCTAACAAGACCTATATAAATAAACCATTATTTGAATGTAAGGATTGTACATTTTGAAAGAAATGAGTCTTTGACGGTGGCGGTGACAACAACAGTGATGACAGCATTCAACTGAGTTGGGTTACATTTGAAATTTTGAATGGTTGTTATGAGGGCGGCGATGGCGTTCAAAAGCCACCCCCGATACCTTATATGTATAGATCCATTCGAACGATATGTTATATGTTCGAACGGTTCTGAGACTATCTTACCGTTCGAACAATAGTATATACCCTTTGAACTTTGTTTATTTAAATTTAGTAGATTAATTAATTTTTTATATTTAATATATTATAGACTATATGATATTATATGTATTATATATCATATAGTGATTTCATATATAAATACTATAATGTATAGTATTAGTATTAGTATTAGTATATGCTAATTTTAATATCAAATAATACTATATTATCATATAGTATATACTAATCATATATAAAAATATCATATAATATATTAGTATATGCTATATGATAATATACTATATTATATAGTATTATAATATCATATATCATATAATAGCATATAATATATACCTTATTATAATATATCATATATCACTATCATATAGTTTTTGCATAAAAATATATCTACAAGTGCACATAATCATAACAAGTAGTAAAATGTTTTAAAGAAAACGATTCTCGAACCCACATGGAATAATTACGCTATTGAGTATTGAAATTGACTAAATTAATTACTATTTGGAAACCCAAAATTTAAAAAATGGTTTGTCCAAATTAAACTGAAGAAAAGAACATTAAAATAAAGATTTTAAAAATAATAAGAATAGATCTAAATCATTTGATTTCACCTAACAAATCCCATACAATTTATTCTTCATTGTTATAGAATTCCAGTTATCCCAAGTTGATGATAAAAATTCCTTAACTATTCAATATTTTCTCTCGAACAATACCAAAAATATATCCAACTAATAACTCCATATCTCTATGTGAATATAAAAAATTAGAGACTGATTAAGTTCTTTAGATTTTTCTTGAAAATCACACTAGTCATGGTAAAGTATCTATATTTTCGTTCAACTAATGGTGTTTAATCCTAGAGCTTTAATCACAAATCACCTCTCAGTCTCATTACAATTCAAAAGATCGAACAATAGTTAACTAGAAAATTATAAGCATTAAGAATAAGGAATAAACACTCAATCAGGAAAATATTGAAAATAAAATAACTTGGAATATAAAATGTGTGTTCAATGCTAGGTTACATCAAAACTCTAGAAAATAGAATTAGTTAATAATGAAGCTGAAAAGAAAAATGATAAAACTAGTGTTCTTCATTAGAGTCAGTTGATGAAACATACAGCTCACGCCTTTGCTTCCCCAGATTTGTCTCATTGAAATAAAATTAAAGAAATAATCTATGGAATAATATTCAACTCTAAAACTCTGCCCTCCCTCTCTGAGTCAGCCTCCACTCTCTTTATAGAAAAAATTCTTCTGCGTTCTTATTGGCCCATTTCTTTCTTATATTTGTTTTTCTCTTTTGCAGCCAAAAACATGGTTCCAGATTCCTGCTGAGTGATTCCACCAGCCAACTTTTTTTCCCCTTCAATTTTTTCTTTTCTTATTTTCTTGCATGCCTTTTTCATCCAACTTCTCTAAAATGGAAGATTCAGTGATATGCGGTCTGATTTACAAAGTTCGGGATTTGGTGGTCAGCAGTAGATTGATCCCGGTTGTGAGGAATTATCCCATCAGGTAGATGCCATGTGCGCTGAATAAAACTGGTCTTCTCGCCTACCGAGTAAACAGACTCCCGATCGGGATTATAGAACCCTCTCGCTGACCTACCGAGCGGTAATGCTGCTCGCCTTTTGTCTCATTGCTGCCCATGATGTCATTTAGATTGGTCGGTTAGACTAGTCTCCCAATCTAACCGTTTAGAGCCTTGTCATCAAGTCTTCCCGCCTTCTGGTCGCGAGTTTCCTTGCCTATAGAGAAGTATGTCTTCTCTCGCCTTTGGGTGAGAGAAATCTCTTTGCTGCCTACGGGACAAGGCTCCTTACCCAAATCTCATTGGCTCTCTTCAAATCTCGTTGCTTTCATCAGTCTAGATCCGTAATCTATTATTTTGTACGAAAATGCTCTCATTTCGCACTAAATCTTCTCATTCCTTTAAATCCAAGAACATAAAAGAAAATTATATAGAAATAAAATAAAATAACATAATTGAAGGAAAACTGACACTTTTCATAATTAAAAGAGTAATAAAAATCACATAAAAATCAAACTTATCAAATAGCCCCAAACTTAAGTTTTGCTTGCCCTCGAGCAAAGAAGAAAATAAAAGATAATTAAAACAATCATTGGTTTGATTCATAAAATTTATTGCCTCAAAGATTGTCTAAAGTCTATAATTCAAATGAATCAAGTCCAAAAGTGAATTCAAAACTCAACTCCACTGCATTATCCATCCCCACATTCATGCATACCCATCATTCTCATTTCATCATTAGCTCCCCAGATAGTTTTATGCAAACAAGTAAATAAATAATGGATCTCTAAAAACTGCATAGACTTGCTTTTCAAATCACTATCCACTAATATAGAACAAAAACTATTATTAGGGATCAATATGTCTTTATTAAACTTGTAATATAAGGCTAAGATGAGGGCTACAAAGAAAAGGTAGGATTCAAACAAAGCAAGAGAACTTAAGTTTGAACATAAATAGAGCATTCTCACTTCTAACACAAACATCTCTTCTCAATTTTTGTAAATCTCTCAACATACCTATCTTTATTGCACTTTAAAGTACCTATCTATTTACCCCTCTATTCGGCAGATCAGATTTGTTTTCAAAATATTCCATACATTTTTGACTGCCTAAGTGGATGACTCTCATCGGCCTTTTCTTGTTAGCCACACAGTAGACGAGTTGACTTTTCACACCCCCACACTTATGATATTGATAATATTACTAGAATTATTTTACTTGTACACCTTCTACCTCTCTTGCCTTTCATGCTCTTGTAAGTCTATAACTTTGTGTAAACTTAGTTCTCTTGAAAGCTAAGGATATTAGTGTTTAACCTCAAATAGGGTAGGGAATATGAGGTTTACAAGAAAGAAAAATATAAGGTCAAAATATATTTCAATAAAGGTCAAAGGAGTGACTAGAGATAAAGAGAATAAACACATAAGCTTGAAAGGCTCAATCGGTCCAAAGAATGCTTGGATCATTTTTCCAGAAATATTTTGTCTAGGATTTCGTCTCGAGTGTAATCAAACAAGTTCTAGAGTAAGTTGAGACCATAAAAATTCACAAAACATTTCTCTATGTACTCGAAACAATTAATGATCATAAGAGAAATTTATTGAACATAAGAAATATAAAATTAAGTAAGATCAAGTAAATAATAATTAACTAGACTTAATCAATGAGAATTTTTCCTAAACATTATAATCAATTTCAATCATATTCTTATCATAGGCCTTTTTTTTATTCATCAAACCATATCATTTTTATCATCATGTTTTTTAAAGAAATAATATCATTTCCCCCCAAAATTAAATATTACATTGTCCTCAATGAGAGAAAGGAAGAAAAATTAAAGCAAAGAATGGGAGAATGTAAGAGATGCTCCCTTGATTTTTTTTTTCTTTGGTCTTCCAATTGATTATTTTACCTGAATGTGCAGCCGTGTAATCCTTGGAGATCTCCCAAGCCTCTTCGTTCCTTAAATTTGATGGAAGCGGTTTGAGTTCAAGTTTGGGTGGTTCCTTATATGGTAGCTTTGAGAATTCAGCTCCATAAGTCTCATCGGCCATTACCACGTCTCGGTCATTTTTTTTGAAAATAAGAATGTACCTCAGAAGGGAATTCCAAAGATTTAAGTACGTCATAAGTGACCTGCTCATCGCCGACCCTCAAAATGAGTTTTCCTTTCTGGACATCAATTAAAGTTTCCCCTGTTGCAAGGAAAGGTCGGCCTAGTATCAAAGGGATCTCCTCGTACTCCTCCATATCGAGGACAATGAAGTCGGTCGGGAAGATGAACGTATCAACTTTCACCAGTATGTCCTCAATGAGTCCTCTTGGGTATTTAATGGATCTATCCGCCAACTGTAGCAAGATGATGGTCGGCTTTGCTTCTCCAAGACCTAGTTCCTTAGGCGGCAACTTCTTTTGTACAATTACACTGCTCTCCTTGGCTACCAACTATAGAGAGAACTGATTATTAATCTTATTTTTTCTTAATTTCTGCAGAAAAGTAATTGGTGGATCATAAATTGAAGGATAATAAACTCCCTTGATTTCTTGGGTTTTGTAGCCCATTTATTCTCTTTAGTCTTCTTAGTTTGTTGGTCGGTTGCATCGTGATCGGTTTCTTTCACCTCGTCCTCGGTTTCCTTCTTCTCAGACTCCACATTTTTGCCAGCTTGTTCATCTCGCTCGATATTTACCAACTGGTCATATGTCCACCCACTTCTCAATGTTATGGCTTTGACATGTTCCTTTGGATTTGTCACAATGTTGCTCGGTAAAGTCCATGTTGTCCTCTTAGTAAGCATGTTTAAGAGCTAACTGATTTGTGCCTCAAAATTGAGGATTGAAGTCGAGTTGTTTTGATTCACCATATCGGTCTTTTGCATCTACTTCATGATCATATCTTTAAGTGTCAGCTTCTTCTCTTGCTGTGGAAACTGTTGAGGTTGTCTAGCTGGCACTTGATTATTATTCCACGAAAAATTAGGGTGATTTCTCCATCTAGGATTGAACGTGTTTGAATAAGCATTATTTTGATGTTGGAAATTTGACACGTAATGGGCTTGTTCATAACTCAGTTGGGCAAAATGATTCCCCACTTGTCAATCTACACTTGAATAATTTCATGTGCAATGATCACAAACAACAATAGTTTGAATAGCATTAAAGTTCAGCTTATCTATTTGCTATAATAGATTTGCCACCTGAGCCGCCAATGTGGTAATAGCATAATTTTTGAACGCTTTGTACTCCTTGTCGGCCATTTTAAATTTAGATGCGATGATTTATTTCTTCTTCTCTTTATTGATTCGACGTAAGGTTCTTTCAATCACGGCGACCTCTTTCTTCTTCTCTTTATTGTAAGCATTGTTCTCTTTTCCTTTTTTTTTTAAATATAATAAAATAAAATCCAAAGTCGTAAAAATGTAGCTGGTTTGCATAAAAATATATCTGCAATTGAAATCGAACCCACAGGTAATAATTATGCTATTAAGTATTGAAATTGACTAAATTAATTACTATTTGGAAAACCAAAATTTGAAAAATGGTTTATCTAAATTAAACTGACGAAAATAACATTAAAATGAAGATTTTAAAAATAATAAGAATAGATCTAGACCATTTGACTTAACCTAGTAAATCCCATACAATTTATTCTTCTTTGTTATAGAATCCCAATTATCCCAAGTTGATGATAAAAATTCTTTAACTATTCAATATTTTCTCTCGAATAATACCAAAAATATATCCAACTAATAACTCCATATCTCTATGAGAATTTAACTAATTGGAGACTCATTAAGTTCTTTGGATTTTTCTTGAAAATCATACTAGTCGCGGTAAAACATCTCTACTTTCGCTCAACTAATAGTGTTTAATCCTAGAGCTTTAATCACAAATCACCTCTCGGTTTCATTGCAATCCAAAAGATCGAACAATAGATAGCTAGAAAATTGTAAGCATTAAGAACAATGAATAAATACTAAATCATGGAAATATTGAAAATAAAATAACTTGGAATATAAAATGTGTGTTCAATGCTAGGCTACATCAAAGCTCTAGAAAATAGAATTAGTTCATAATGAAACTGAAAAAAGAAAGGATAAAACTAGTATTTTTCTTTGGAGTCAGTTGGTGATGCATGCAGCTCAAGCCTCTGCTTCCCCATATTTACCTTCTTGAAAGAAACTTAAAAGAAATGATCTTTGGAATAATATTCGACTCTAAAACACTACCTTCTCTCTTCACTCAGACTCCACTCTCTTTATAAAAGAAATTCTTCTGCGTCCTCGCTGGCCCCTAGCTTTCTTATATTTGTTTTTCTCTTTTCCAGTCGAAAACACAGTTCCGGATTCCCGCGTGAGTGATTCCACCAGCCGACTTTTTTGTCCCATTCAATTCTTTCTTTTCCTATTTTCCTGCATGCCTTTTTCGTCCAGCTTCTCTAAAATGGAAGATTTAGTGATATTCAGCTTGATTTACAGAGTTCGGGATTTGGTGATCATCAACATATTGATCCCGGTTGGGAGGAATTATCACATCGGGTAGATGCCGTGTGTGCTGAATAAAACGCCTACCTAGTAAACAGACTTCCGATCGGGATTATAGAACCCTCTCGCAACCTACTAAGTAGTAAAGATGCTCGCCTTTTGTCTCGTTATTGCCCATGATGTCGTTTAGGTTCATCTTTTAAGTTGGTCGGTTAAACTAGTCACCCAATCTAACTGCCTAGAGTCTTGTGGCCAAGTCTTCCCGCCTTCTAGTTGTGAGTTTCCTCGCCTATAGAGAAGTAAGTCTTTTCATCTTTGGGCAAGAGAAATCTCTTTGCCGTCCACGGGACAAGACTCTTTGTCCAAATCTCGTCAGCTCTCTTCAGGTCTCCTTGTTTCTCATTGGTCTGGATTCATAGTCTCTTATTTTGTACTGAAATGCTCTCATTTCGCACTAAATCTTCTTATTCCTTTAAATCCAAGAAAATAAAGAAAATTATATAGAAATAAAATAAAATCAACAAAATTGAAGGAAAACTGACACTTTTCATAATTAAAAGAGTAATAAAAGTCACACTTATCGTATAAAATTATATATATATATATATATATTATATTATAGTACTATACAGTATGTGTTATATTCTCTATAGTATATAGTCATATAGCAAGTTATATACATGTTATATCACTAGATCTCTTGTTATATACTAAAGAGACATAACAAGTGATATATGTTATGTTATATCACTATATCACATAACAAGTGATATATGTTATGTTATATCACTATATCACTATACTATAGTATCATTGATATACTAACAAGTTATACTATACCTTAATTAATATACCATACTAAACTATAATACACTATACTATACTATATAATACTATCATATAATAATATACTTTAATTTTTTATTTATTTATTATAATAACGGACCAAATTTCATTCATTAAAAGAGGACATACAAAGTTGACTTAAAAATAAACCAGTTACAAACCTTAATAGCTTCACAGCACACTTTCGTAACTGACATGTAGTTGACTTAAAAACAAACCAGTTACAAGCCTTAATAGCTTCCCAGCACACTTTCGTAACTGACATGTTCTAGTCCAGATGACAGATCTCTAAAGGCCTAAGTCTAAAGATAGCACAACTTTGTCCACGACAGAGTTAACAGTAATTGGGTGACAAAACCGCATACCCCGACTAAGCCGAGTAGGGTGCACCAACCCCACCATAAGAACCGCCTAAGCGGATGGGGGGACCACTCCATTTGGACTAAGGTCCGAAGGCACTATTTTTTTGGATTTTTATTTTTCTAAAAAGTAAAGAAAGGACACGAAATAAAATACAATGGGAAAACACTGCGAAAACTGGAAAAACAGTGCTCCAAGAGGCTGCTGTGGTGCGTGCAGTACAAGCGCCACTTTGAGAGGAAAACCGACGGTCGATCTTGGAAGTCCCAAACTCACAGACCTAGAAGCACCATGCGTGGCATCGGCAAAGGGCTTCTTGGTGGTGCTTGAGAGCCACACTCCGAATGTCTTCTAGAACTTCAACTAGCGCGTGCGGGCTACTCACCGCTCTGTTTGGCGCCGCATTTGGTGGTCCTAAAGATCGACAACTAGGCAACACCATGGAGGGGCGTGTGTTGGTCTGTGATTCTCCCTTATTTGGCCTGAAAAAATACAAAAACACAAAACATAGCAGTACACAGAGGGGGAGGGAGGGGGGAGAGGGGGAAGGGAGCCGAAGCTCCCACCCCCTCTAGCCAGATTTGTAGTAAAAGTTTAGAAAGAAGGGAGTGTTTTGGTCTAGAGAGAAGAGACGCTCTGGAAAGCCATATAATAATATACTAAACTATACTATACTACTATAACTTCTTAATACTATAACTTATAATACTATAACTTGTTAATATACTATACTGTAAATTATAATACTATACTATAACCTGTTAATACTATAGCTTATAATACCACAACTTGTTGATATTCTATACCTTAATTAATATACTATACTATATTATATTATACTAAACTCTTTAATACTATCATAAAATAATATACTAAACTATATTAAATTAATACTTTTTTTATGACAAATATGCTAAACTAATACTAATACTATACTATACTAGACTACACTATAGTATAGTACACTACACTATACTATAGTCTAATTCTATACTATACTATACTAATAATAATACTATAATACTATATACTATAATACTATAGATAAATAAGTTAATAACCATAAAAATTACTATAACTATATAATATTATTAGATTATATAAACTAATACTAATACTCTTCTAATATTGTACTATATAGTATGATAGTATATATCATAGTTTAGTATATCATAGTATATATATTATAATATATATATATGATAGTATATATACTATAATATATACTATAATATATATTATAGTATTATACTATACTATTATTAATATAGTATTTATAATATATACTTATAAAATCTATTATGATTATATAATATATTTGTTATGATGTACCACAGCTCGAATGGTAGTACCTTACGTTCGAACATGATAGGAACATTTGAACGGTTTTTCTAGTGCTGAGTCACGTTCGAACGGTGGCTAGGGTTTTTGGTGGCAACTGAAATGGTTGTAGGAATTTCTTCTGCCAATCCTTGAGCATCAGATTAAAGTTCAAACGGTTCTTTATTACCGTTTGAACAATGTCACAAAAATCTTGTCAGCGAAAAAAATTGCATGCTGAAATTTATTTTTACGTTCGAACGTATATGTGAGGTGTATGAATGGTATAGATATAAAAAAGGTGCATAGGTGACGACTTTTTTTGCCGTAATAAATGTTATTTTAATTGGAATGATGTCGTTTCAATTCAAGGAACTTGTTACAAAGACATTTTGTCATCGTCATAAGCTAAAAAATAATAGGTTTGGGTTAAATACCGCATATCACTTCAAGCACCACACACTCTTCATTTCAGATTTCTTTTTCCAATTCCAAATAGTGCTGAGGTATTGAGTGGCTTTTGTCTTCAGAAACTTAGAGAGAGAGAGAGAGAGAGAGAGAGAGAGAGGTGCTCACAAGAGAGAGAGATAGGAATAGAGATAGAGTGAGTAAGATTGAGGGAGAGTTTTAAGAAAGGGTTGCACATGAATTTTTCTAAGAGTTCAGCTTTGGTAAATATCTATACACCTTAACTCATGTTCTTCATTATAAATGTTAGATGTTTACTAATTTTACTGTATCCCCTAAATGTTGTTAGGATGAAGTGCTTACCACTAGGCCAAAAGCAATTACTATTAGCAGAGGTGCAACTTTATTTTCTTATATATTTTGGCAGCGTAGAGTCTCACATCTATACGTGTTGTGGGCGAGCATGAGGGGCTTAGTAGTGCACACAAGGTGCACCGGCGAGTTGGGCTGTCAAGCACTGATAGACTCCCCTAAGTCCAGAGAGTCCTTAAGGGAGATTGCTGAATCCCATAATCCAACAATCTCCCCCCCAGCGACACCCGGGACCTCACTCTGATACCACTTGTTAGAATCAAACGTTTAACATTAGACCAAAAGCAATTGTTGTTAGTAGACATACAATTTTATTTCCTTATACACTTTGACAGCGTAGAGCCCCACATCTATACGTGCTGCGGGTGAGCATCAGGGGCTTTGCAGTGCACAAAAGGTGCATCGGCGGATTAGGCTGTCAAGTACCGATAGACTCCCCTAAGTCTAACGAGTCCCTAAGGCTCATCGCTGAATCCCATAATCCAACATTGGTGTAGGTCTTTTGTGTTTATTGGATTGTTTGGAGTTGCATTGAAGGTAAAATCTTTGATTTCTACTTATTATAATCTATATCTATATTTTTCCATGATACATGATTTGTGTTTGTGAATAATCATTGGGTTGTTTTGCGTTTGTTCATCTATATCTATTTGTTGATGTTATTTTGCTTTCGAGTCTAAAAACTGGGTTGAAACTGTTCAAACAGTATCTGTTACAGCCAAACAATATTTGTTACATGCAAACAATATATGTTTCATTCAAACAGTCATTCTTGAATTTCCATTATAGATTGCATAGAACTATAATTAAGTTACTAATAAAACTCCAAAAATTTATTTTAAATTATCACACAATAGATCATCATAATAATAAACATAATGAGAGTATAATTAATACTTAAAACATAATAGACAATAGGAGGTTAAATAACAAAACAGAACAAAATAGGGGGATAAATAACACAATAGAACACAATAACACAATGATCAATTGTAGAAACATATATTGACGATGAGTGATGTACATTCTGTTCCAACTACTTCCACGTAATTGACACATGGTTTGATCGGCTGGAAAGAAACTTTGATGTTGACCATGTAAGACAACAAAATGGGCTTTCTGTGTTTTCCCAACAAGTACGTCTACTTGGTGTAGCGTGTGGTTATGATTTGTGTAGAAGAAAGTTCGAGAAAGTTTAGTGGTACATACTGAACAATTGCCCTGACATAGAGAGCCACTTGAAGTAAGTTTTCATTATTTGTTATAATATTGTGATTTACTTAAAAAATTATAAGCATTTAAATTATTTGGTAATTTTCAATTTAAGTGATTATATTAACGTGCTCAAAGAACCGGGAGTAAATGATATAAACTAGAAACATGAAGATGAGTTCCCGAAATAGTTTGAACAATAGGTAATGACATTACAGATGTGAGTTTGAATTACCAAAAAAATATATTGACTGTTTTTTTAATGAATGCTTATGCTTGATTCAATATGTAGGTTATACAAATGCATGCGAGTAATCCAAACGATATATCGGACGAACTGTATACCTTGGGGTGGCCCTTTAAGACGCGCTGCTCGATATTCTGCATGTATTTCTCGATAAAGTAGGTATCAAACAATGGATTGAGAATTCTATAGGAAAATATAAAATAGTAGTGTCTTAGTCGAAAGAAATCATGACGGAGAAAACATTTATTTCTATGGGGTTATTGTCGATATAATTGGAATGAGATATTTGAGGGAGCTTGTGGTGTATTTGTTTAAGTGTGATTGGTGGGATTTAAGCAATCCTCCAGGGGGAGTCCACGATGATGAATATTTTTTTAGTATTAATACATAAAAAAAAATAGTATGAAGACGATGCTTTTATTTTGACTTCCCAAGCATCTCAAGTATTCTACTTAGATGATCTCGAGTTAGGAAATCAATGGCGAGTAGTACAAAAGTTTTCTACAAGAAATATATATGATGTTATCCCTGAGGCGGAACGACAAGATGAAAAAGAAGAGAGTCAACCTATCTTTAACTTGTTTGTGGATTTGAGTCAGTACGAGATAATTCCATTACATAGGGAAGATATTGAGATTGAAATTGTTGATGCGATAGTTGGACAAAATGTTGAGTCATCTAAAGTATCTATAGACGATGAAGGTGAATAATCAAATGAAACTAATACAGATGATTGACCAATTTTGTATTCACATTACACTTTATGAAAAATCTTTTACGTAATGAATGTATTAGTATTTCAAAAATATGCCACCGAAGAGGAATGAAAGTTTCATGCCATCTCCACCTGTTCGTAGCTCTCCGTTTGACTCACCACTAGATATTGACTCTACAAAGCGAGGTAAAAATCTAATAATCATTTTGTTTTAATTAAGGTCATAAAATAGACATATTACATGTTTCTAACCATAATTTACTTCATTTCTATAACGAATATTATATTTAATAGAGTTACCAGTACAATCCCGTCCAGGTTGAGATACTACTAGAGGCGTGATATTGGAAAATATCATAAAATGTATAAGATTAATGTTAACATTACGAACATACCGGAGGCGAATGACAACCAGCAGCTTGGCTTGCATTGCATGTGGGTGCTCTTATACGAACTTATACATTTTTGGCTACGAGTTCATGGCAGAAAGTCCCCCAAGATGTGAAAGAGCTTACCAAGAAGCATTGTTGGGTAATGTTTAAATGATTGATTTTATTAATATTATTTAATATGTATGCAAAATCTACAATATTCTGAGTTATAATATCTTTGTGTATATATTTTTTTAAGGATGACTTTGAACTAAATTTTGGTTTAAGTGAGGAGCATAAGACTGTCAATGAGTTTATATGTAATGCATTCCGCAAGTATAAGGAAGGTGTCATGAACATTATAATAAGTTAGAAAACAGGGTAGACGCCAACATCCTTTTCAGGATGTCCGACCTTCCGATTGGAAAACATTTTGTGACATATTTGAGGATCTATCATATAAGGTAAATCAAATAAATATTTTTATGTGTCCTATTTATAATTTTCATTTCTTAATATAGATATAGTTACCAATTATGATCTGATAAAATTATATACTGCATCACATATTGATCGTAATGGAAAGTGGACTAATCTCGATGCCTGTGAAAATTATGTAAATATTATAATCCATTTTAATTAAATATATTAGAATTTTTGTGATGATATTAATTCTTTCTCTTGTGTGTAGGATAAAATGGTTGCCCTAAGTGCTGAATCTGCGTCAGATCAAAATTCATCAACAAGTGATGTTGAAATTTTTACACAAGTTTTGGGTCAACGTTCAGGATATTTGAGGGGTTTGGGTCGCTGTGTAAAGCCTTTTAGGTCTTCCTCATCGTTCGAGTTTGCCTCTAACACCTTTAAAGTGTTAGAGAAAGCCAAATTTCAGGATCAAAGAATTGACTACAAGGTAGCATAAGTTAAAGACTCAATTGGCGAAACAAGAAGACATGGAGATACGCATGAAACAACAAGAACAACAACAAGATGAGTTCAGGAGAGAGGTGCAACTCCAAATACAGATGCTTATGCAACAGTTCAAGCCTCCAAGCAATTGATTTACATTATACCCACAGATTTTGGGATCTATTTTTATACGAAGACGCTAGTACTACTATTTTATTTATTTAATTCACACTTATTAGACTACTTTTATGGGTATTGAACAAATTGTAATGTATTTTTTTAAAATACTATATATATCTATTTGGTTTTTCATTATTGGGTAAAATAAAATAGTTACCGTTCGAACGACCAAAAATCGTTGAAATAAAATAAATAAAACCATTTGAACATTGATACAAAACTTTTGAATGTAATCGGTTTAACAATTTGTTTGTTTGAACAAACCTTTTTTAAGTATTGTTTGAACGTTCCAAGTGTACTTAAAACCATTCAAACAAAATCATCGAACATGAAATAAACGTTCGAACTTCATGTCATAACAAATCGTTCGATCCTATCATGGTCCGATCAAACGTCTTACTCAATAAGTTGAAACATATCTTATTGTTCGACCATTAAATTGTTTGTTCGAACGTTTCCTCATGCCTATTTGGTCGAACGGATTGGTATCGATTGACCACTTATGAAAAATGCATTCGAACATATTTGGTGTTCGAACATCAAGTTCGTACCATTTGAACGTAATTCTAGGATGAAATTCTATCGTTACAAAAAAAATATTCTATTCGAACGCGATCTAACGGTTTTGGTCAAGTTCGTCCTAAAAGATGTTTTTTGGTAAAATATCTTTTGGGACACCGTTATTGGAACGGCGTTGGGACTATTCTTTTGTGTCCCAATAAATATTTTGGGATGAAATCACAGTTTTTTTATGAATTTTTTCTTCCCAAAAAACCACTTATGTTATAGTGCAAGCACGTGTCGAGTAAACTTTTTGTCTGGAGTTTGCTCGATTCATTGTTATGCGTATGCCAAGCTTGATATTCATCCCTTGTTTTTTTTTTTTTCCAGTTTTCTTAAACCAATCATCACTCAACAAGTTACTACACAATTTAACTGAGTATATCACTTGAATACGCCAACACACTCATTTTACATTAACAATCTCCCCATTTGACATTTTTGTGATAAAAACCTCTAACCTATATATGTAATGGACCTAATCCTGTCAAACCCTCAACACAAAATACCGAAGTACAGGTACAGTCTCTGAACAAGCTTCATGTGTTAAGGAATATTTTTGCAATCACTTAAAAAACAGGTAAACACACCAAATACATAGAGATAAAACAAATATTCATACTTGTTCAACCAATGCCAAGTAACATATCAGGAATCAAAGACTTCAAGCATAAACATAACATGCACATTTTGCATCAAAGATCACCATCATTAAAAAATAGTAAACACATCAGACATTGTGTTTAATCAAGAAATAGAAAAAAATTTATTTTCTAAAATAAATTGTATTCTTCCTATTTATAACCAGCTTCCCTTAAGTATATCCTACTCCCCTACATATATATCACTCCCCCTACGAATATGCTACTCCCCCTTTTTGTCACGGAAGGAAAAAATCAATCAATGGCAAGATCATCATCAGCTGCTCCAATCGTTGGATGTGGGGACTAAATACTTTGATGAAGTTCATCTAGACGTTGTGTCACAATCTTTTCAAGGCTATTGACACGAGTATCCAGGAGATCAAAGTGAGCATCCAGGAGGATCAAGTGATCAAGGACCATCTGCAGGGTTGGCTCAGTGGAAGCTGGCACAGTTGAGGTGGATGGTGCATAAGTGGATGGCTAAGTGTATGGTGAAGTAAGAGGTTCATTGTCCAAAACCGGACCAAACCAGACCGGTTACACCCTTAATATGCTATTGTTTGATTTCCATCATTGAAAGTCGTGAGCTGGGTTTTGGAGATGAATCAGAGCTTCAAGGCTCAGGAATCGCAAATGCCATCTGCGATGAGGCAGAGGCAGCAGCAGTTGGCTCTAAGGGCTTCAATGATGAGGAATAACTCGCTCTTAATTTAGAAAAAAATTAAAAAAAAAAGTTATTAAACTAATAGATGGATAATCCAATGTGGGAATAAGTTTTAAGTGTTATGGCCAAATATAAAATGATGTGATATTATGCAAATTTTACATTTGTATTTTCATAATCCAATGAGGATGCTCTTAGTACTTGTGTAAGAAGGATGAGTGTGCAACAAGGCAAGACCAGGCCTTTCTTAAAAAGGTCTTACACATTTGTTTAACTCCATACCCTACCCTTTGCAACCTAGTAACTCTCTTACCAGCCCTCTCCTTGGTTTGAAATCTAAACCCCAAAACTTGAGTCATACACACATGCCCATTCCCATCGGTTTTGCCCCTCCATTCACACTTGAGTTGACCCATTTTTCAAGCAATGAAGACACACTCTTTGTACCACCTCTTACGCATACCCCGCCCTTCCACTTATACTATTGTACTAATCAGCATAGTCCCACCCTCAATTACACTCACTTCACCTGCTCAACACATCACACACATAATTGGTTGCATGTTTCACACATACACAAATCTAAACTTGCAAGCAACCTATCCAAGACCCAAACCCCCTCATGCTACACATTGGCCTGCACAAAAGGTACTCCTCTCCCTCACTTTTCAGTCCCCTCATGTCCTAGACACTTGCTTAAGTCAATCCTTACACACAAAAATAAACCAACAACTTTTGGTGAGGAACTGAGTGAAGGCAAGGGTGCAGTGAAGTTTTTCTCTCCCTAGCCCTTTCCCACGCCCACATACCCTCCCATTTCTTTTCTTTTTCCTCTCTCTCTCTCTCTCTCTCACACACACACACACACTTACTTTAGCACTTGTTCACACAAGAGGAAAATAGCGTAATTCATTTTTGAGTCACAAACTGAGATGGTACAAGTGTGTGTTGAAATTGAGAGTTCTCCCTTAGCCGAAAGCTTCAACTTTTGGTAAGCCTCATTTCCTTTTCTTTATCCTCTTCTATTTTGTGTTACTCTAACTTGAGAACATGTTAGCATGGAAGATAGAACGTTCTTCGTAAGTTTAATGATTGGTTCTTGGCAAAGATAGAATATGTTAAATTCGACTAGTGCAACAGAATTGATAAACAACACATGGTAGTTTCGAGATGTGGAGTTCGATGTTGTGGTTGTGTTAGTTAATTCTTATGATAAAAATATGGCCATGAGGAATGTGAATATAGTGACTTAACATGATACTAAGCTCGGGATTAGGATGTGATTAAGTTCTAAACTTGGTTAAGTGTCCATTGGTTTGGAAATGGGCCTAAAATCACACCTAGTGAAACTTAGAGATTTAAGTGTTTCGGCCATAGAGGGTGTCATGTAGTGGATACATGATTTCTTGATTTATAAGTCCAAAAATAGAATTATAATAGGAAATACATGAGGTTTGTAAAGTTCGGTGAAGTTTGGGGCCTGATTGCAATCATTGAAACTTTAGGGGCTTGTTTGCAAATTCTGAATAGTTAAGGGACAAATTTGAAAATAAGTGCTCTTAGAGTGTAGATTCTGATATTTTCCATATTAATGAGATTTCCTAACTTTAATATTTCTCTTGTTTCAGCCTACGTCGCTTTATTAATGCAAGAACTTTGTAACTTAGCTTCTAACTTACTTTGGATATATGCTAGTATGCTAGATAATACATGCCATGCAATGTGATACATTTTTTTTTTATTTACATTCTCCTTAATATTTGATATATATATATATATATATATATATGCTATACCATGATGTCATATATCATAAGCATGAATATCTATCATGAAGCATGCAATTCTGTCAAGAATTTCGAGTCGAGTATTAAAATTAAAACGATAGGATGGAGGATTATCCTAATAGAACTTCCATGTCCACTCTAGAGTGAATAAAATGGAGTGAAATCTCTTGGGTTGACAATGAACCGCCAATAGGCTTTGAATAGGATTGAAAAGTTCAGAGAGAAATTAAAAGACATCTAATGCTGGTGGGTATCGCTAATGACTCATGGTAACGATAAATCCAAACTACCATGAGGTAAGACTCTATACTCACAGCTGGTGGATGAACCTATTATATCATTCAGTAACTAGCATGAGCACACAGTTTATGGGGAACCATGGTGCATCCACCCTATGTAATAACAAGAATATGAATGAACAAAATGTTTTTTGTGAAACAAGCATGTTATGAAGTACAAAAACTCTGATGTCGTTGAAGTTATGTTTTGCAAAAGCAAGCCCACGTCAATCATGCATACACGTCATGCTTTATAAATTGATGGTAACTTAGTTGTATATCTTTTGATATTAGAAAATCTCACTGTGGCAGCCCCAACTACCATTCCCACTCGAGAAATAGTAGAAGGTATGTTAGGTCAACATGGAGTAGAACATCCCTGCCTGGATGAGGTCGAATAGAGAGGGTTTGGACTTGGAGGAGCTCTTGGAGATCATACTCCAGTTTTTGAATGTCATCTTGGCACTGATCGTTGAGTTGGGCAAGCGACTTGATGTGTAGTTAAGAAACTACATAGGAGTCTATAATTAAGGAGTTCATACTACTGTACTATGTCTCATTTAAGTAAAGTCATGTTTGTATGGATGATAAACTTATCTACATGTTAATGTTATGAGTGATATTTTGGGATTTAGTCTATTTTGGTGCAACTTATATTTGAATAAAAATAATTTTGCTGTAATTATTGCATATTGCTAGAAATATGCTAGGTGCATATCATGTTATTTATAATGAATGAGGGTATGTAATCTTGTGTTACATCTCTCAACGCTTTAATCTTTGTAAAATCCCAAGCGAATGTTGGAGAAGTCACAAAAAACCTTATGGACTATATTAATATCCAACCATTTCAAAATATATAAACATGATACCATCGGAACTTGTAGGCAGCTTGGTTTACTTCAACACGCCACCCCAAAACATATATGGGGCAACTATTCTACGCTTAATTAGATGATTGATTTACAAAGCAGTCCAAGGATTAGGCCAACAATACAGCCTAGTGTTAACATAAAAAATAGAACAGATACTCATTTCATAATATCTGCTATAAATTGAAGCTCAAAAGCGTAACCACGAAGTAGGGCGAACTTTCAATATGTGACCACCCAACATCTAGAAAAAGTTTCTTCAAGTTCTTGTCTCAACTTAAGAATTTGAAGCGAGAAAAAAATAGATATGTGAAGTAATCTCTATGATATTTATTGAGTATTTAATCGTGTCACAAAAATCGATGCTGGGGTAATGCTACGGAGCCCACATTTTATATCAATAATCGACCGATTGCACACGTGACAATTTAAAATAATAATAAAAAGGAGAAAATAATTAGAAATAAAGAAAGAGGGAAAACCATTTCATGTCTAATAGCTCTATTCCCCATCCTCCCTCTATTGATACCCATCCTTCCCTCATCGTCCCTCCATCTTGTACGAAATCAATGAGTTGGTATAAGGAAAAACCAATTTCATATCTGAATACCTCCATTCCCATCGCTCCTTTATCCTCTCTCCATCTTGTACGGAATCAGTGAGTTCGGTTGACGCCATTAGAACTTTACTTTCTTTATAGTTCTTCTCACCGAACAAATAAGTGGCCACGAAAGAAATAAAATTAGAAGAAAAAAAATCCAGACAGACATGGATTTCTATTTTCCTAAGTAAAGCGAGTTGTATATTTAAAAATCTATGTCTAGCATCTATACGAAAAAAGTATAGCGTTTTCCTTTATTGTTTTTAGAGAATCTGCTATAATGGAAAATGCTAGACATGGATTCCTATTTTCCTAAGTAAAGCAAGTCTGCTTTATTTCCACATACCCACAAACAAAACAACTGGCCACGGATTTACCTTGGTTCAAGGGATTAAATAGAAATCCATACAGATTTACTGTAGTTTCAGCCGAACCGAAGGGGAGGGAGGGGGGTGTAGAAAGAAAGAAAGAAAGAAAGAAAGAGATGACTTTATCTCATGTGCAGTTTTTATTTTTTAAATATTTTATACAGGCCATTCAAAAAAGGACATGTGGCATCGGTTGAATTTTCGGTTTCAACTCTCAGGTCGTCTAGCATTTTCCTAATAATAATCAATATTTCTTGTTCTTGTTTGAAAGCTGATCTTGGTGCTGGGAATTGCCTCAACAACAACAAAAATTTTCTAATTATTTAAAAGGACAATAAAGAGGATGATATTGTCTAATTTAGCACCCCATTATAATCTAAAGAGGTAAAAATAGTGTGGTTTTCAAGGCAGTTCCACAATTTAATAGTTTAATAAACAACACAAAATAATGTATACATCTAACCCATGTGAAATTGAATAAATGTCAATGTGAAAGAAAATATTCGATCTTGTTTGTTTCTCTGCATTTGGGCATTATCATGAAGTCCTGAAGCCAACAATCTACAATTACTCTTCTCTTATAGAATATATAGATCAAGCATTCAACTGAGTTCTTAACCCTATGGAAAATACAAGTTTGTTTGATGCACGTTGACACTTCACAACAATTCATTTGAGAAAGCACTTGGATCATCAAAGTATATATGGATTGAATAGAAAATAGCAAAAAAATAGTGGAGGGTGAGAGAGAGAGAGAGAGAGAGAGAGAGAGAGAGAGAGAGGTATCTGTGATGTTTAGGAAACAAGCAAAATGAAGTATAAACTACAGAGATGGTTGGAACCATCAACCTTTAGGACCCATCTGGGTTGAGGATGAGACTACGGATGATGCCATGATTGATTCAAGTACCTCCCAGACATCTGATCCAAGTTCTGGTCGATTCTTTCGGTTCCTGTCACAACATGGCAACGCCAATTTAGCCAAGGTTTGAGCAACCACAATTGGCCAATCTCCAGCTGAAGGATCCAAGAGTGCTTTCAAATTTCCATCACCTAAGGCAGACTTCACGTCATTTGCTATTGAGATGGCAGGTCGATTAGTCAACAATTGTAGCAATATGATTCCAAACGAGTAAACATCAGCCTTCATAGTAAGCACTCCTGTTTCAACGAAATCAGGATCTACATAAGCCATGGTGCCCTTTGGGATAGTTATACGACATAGTGTTGTGTTGTTCTTTGAACATTGATCATGGCATAACACTCGACAAATTCCAAAGTCGCTAAGTTTCGAAACAAAGTTGGCATCTAGGAGTATATTGGAGGGTTTTAGATCACCATGTACGATACTATGAGGTTTTCTGGAATGGAGATATACAAGGACAGAACACAACTCCGTAGCAATACAGATTCGAGTTTGCCAGGACAATGGAGGACTCTTGTCCCTACATCTGAGTCGATCTTCAAGGCTTCCATTAGGCAGATACTCGTATATAAGTGCAAATTCTTCTGGGCAAGATCCAACAAGCCTCACAAGATTCGGATGCCTCAACTGACTTAATACACGAACCTAATCAATCATACACAAAGAACAAATGAGACTAGAATGCAAAACTTCTAGCTGTGCAAATTTGTGTTGTTGATTTTTTATTTTTCAATAGTTTGGTCTTTAATTTGAATTGTGTCATTTTTAAAGAGTTCCAATACACAAACAAACGTACATTGGTACTACATATCCATGAAAAAATTAATTATATGATATTGCAAAGAAAGAAGTCTGAAATAATTAAATTAAAAATTAGTGTATTATATCCTTACAAAAAATGCAGCATCTTCAAGCATGTAGATCGAAGAAAGTTAGATTCATGTATGCAAGTCACAATGCTAAAACCGTATTGGTCCATATAGATGAATGATTACATTGTCTTACAATGAAGCACACATGCATCTATGGGATTCTAAAGGATTGGAGCAACAATCTTTCTATTTTTCAAGTTTCTGCAAGAGAAATTAATTAAAAGTTTATTTGCAAGTCAAATCTTGTTATGCCAATGGTATGGAAAGCTGATCATGTTTCCTACAAACTTCCAAATACTAATTTTTCTTGCAAGGATAGCTGTGATACCCCATATGATATGGATAAGGGTAGGTGGTGTATGAGATCCCACATTGTTTGGGAAGAAGAAGTTCTTGCTTTTTATAAGATTCCAATGGGGCTCCAATTGTATCATTGACTAGTCCTTTTGGAGTATAGGCCATGTGGTTTGGGTCTTCCATTAGGGCGTTACAAATAGTATCAGAGCCTATCTCAACCAGAAATGTGGGACTTGAGCCGTGCCACCTACAATGGACAGGCCCGACGAGAACGTCGGGAATTTAAGGGGAATAGATTGTGATACCCCATATGATATGGATAAGGGTAGGTGGTGTATGAGATCCCACATTGCTTGGGAAGGAGAAGTTCTTGCTCTTTATAAGGTTCTAATGGGGCTCTAATTGTATCATTGACTAGTCCTTTTGGAGTATAGGCCATGTGGTTTGGGCTTTCCATTGGGGCGTTACAATAGCCCATTATTGTCTCCGTACAACTTACTATGCAAACTTTTCTAACGCGCAATGAAATTAATTTACATAATCATTTTAAACGATTTAAATGCTTTTAAAAGAATAACATACCTCCATTTGAAACTCTGAGGGGACTTGCCCGCAACTAGAATGTAAGCTCTGAGGATTTAGCCTCTTTATAGCAACCTCGATTTGACGTAGATAGCCTTTGTATATGTTTCCATATCCTCCTTCTCCAATTTTCAGGGATTCATTGAAGTTTTGAGTTGCTTCCTTAATCTCCAACAGTGAGAACTCAGAGAACCGAGGCATATTCCAACTTGAGCATTGATCTCCTAGTTTATATCTCAGCTCTTCAGCTTCTTTCACTGCGTTATCCCGGTCCATCTGCAACTCTACAATTTGATTCTTTAATGACGTTTCACGTTCTTGGAAAATCTGGAGTTTTTCCATGAGTTGGTATATCTGATTTTTCATTGTTTCAATTTCTCTCTCTTTTGCTTTCCCTTCCTCAATTTCTCTTCCGAGTATCAACTCTTCTTGGGCCTGTGACGGATGTTAATTAGGAGATTTGCTGGATTTTAGAACTTTAGAAATCATCTAGGTAGAAGTTTTAAGAATTATTGTAACTATAGTCACGCGGAAGTTTTACATTCACTACTAGCTAAGTTGAATAGATCATTCACACGCTTTTGATCTACTATAGTTATATCAGTCGTTATCTACCATTTGGTACGAAATTCTAGATACTAAGATATATGAAAATGGGTAAAAGTAGGTAATGTGATATAATTTGGATGGTTAGATCACAAAGGAGGTTGTACATTGTAAATTTATGATATTTGAGAAGACAATGTTACATTTTTTATTGCTAGCTTGTGGTGGAAAATGTAAAACACGATTAGTTGGAGGATGAAATAAACACTATTAGTCGGTGTAAAATGTTATATTCCTCGTTTGTTTTCACAACTCATCTCATCTAATGATCATAACAACTTTTCCATATTCCTACATAAAATAAAATAAACAATTCAACTTTTTCAAATTTCAAAACAAAAATAATATTAAAAAAATATATTCTAACAATATTTTATTCAACTTTTAATTTTAATCTCAACTTATCTTATCTCATCCCATCTTATCTGCGAAAACAAAGAGCAAAAAAGAAACAGCTAAAAAAATTTTGTAGATCGATCTTGAAAATGTAAAAGAAAATTTCCAGAAAAGGAAAACATTCAAGATGTAAGAAATACTAAAAACTTTACCTTGCCCATAGCCTCACCAAGCTCTCTTGCTACTTCTTGCTGCAAGAGTATCAATTTTTCCGCATCTGCCATCACTTGTTGAAGTCTCTCATAACGAGGATTATCTAAACTCTTGTCCTGCTAGGATCAATTCAGATGAATGTCCACATGATGGTTTTTAGAAAAATTCATTCTTTTTATAAAGTTATAAATATTTACTCTTTTATTTTTTGAATATTTTGGAAAATTTAACTAATTTTTAATTTTTAAAAAGTTACGTACCTTATAATATTATTTTTGAATAGGATATTATAACTATGCCATGTGTCAGTAGGGCAATTCTCCCACTAAAAAGTTGTAAACTTATAGAAGCTTTTGCAAAATAGTATAAACTCATTTTATAAGTGCCCCATGTATATAAGAGAAATTTTAAATACATGGTTAGAGGGTGCAAATTTCGTGCAGATCGTTTAAGAGAACAGAACCCGCCATATTCTAAATCTGTATAAATCATTCTCCTATATCTAACCACAACAATTATTTTTATTATTTTTTTGCACATACCGCAACACTTTGAGCTCCGTTAGAAGATGCAATGTCCACAATAGAAGGTGTGCCTGGTGAGAATGGACTGATCATGAGCTCGAACCCCGCCAATGTTGGAGCACTTGGTTTCAGTACTAATGGACTTGGAGTTAAATCAAGAACTCTTTTAGGAGAGTATGTTGAACGACTTGAACCTGAAGGACTCCTTAATGATAACACATCCGATTCATGATCATCAGAAGCAGTACTACTGTGTTCTGTCTCAGACCTGCTCTTCGGGGATATTGAAGGCTCTTGGCCTCCTCGGAACATTGCATTGAAGACACTCTTTACAATATTTCTATCCTCCCTTATATGATTTTGTGCAACAGATTGTGATCTCAAGAAGTTTGAGCATCCAGTTTCAGCCTCGTTGCTATTGTTCCCAGAAGGAACTGATCGTGATCTTACGACGGCCATGAGGCTTGATTCTCCATTTTGATCTATCTGATCTATACGTGGTTTCCTGTATATATGTAGATGGTACTTGAATTAATTAGTAAGTGGACACTGAACATTTTTATATATATATTGTTACACCCGGACCCAGCCAAGCCCGATTTTTATATATTTTTGGATTTATGCGTAAGAAAAAGCCCAAGACCCAAGCCCATCCTTTTACCTCACCCGCACGATTTCACTCCCACACACGTCTCCCTCATTTCTCTAGGATTTTTCCATCGCCAATATATATATATATATATATATATATATACACGTACCTGCATGTTAGTTTACCAAGCCTTTAGCTATCGCTAAAACTCCTAAGGCAATCTCCACCCACGCACGCACAGAAGCAGCTCCATCCACAAACCATCATCCACAACAAGCCGCCACCCTCCACAACCTCCATGCAGTACCGTCGCTGTATCTACACCTCTACACCCACGACGTTAGACCTCATTTGTAGCCTAGTTATGCGACCTCTACCGAGACGTCGCTGTCGCCGCCTCGCCTAGCAGGTGAGTGTCTCTCTCTTTCTCAATCTCTCTGTTCGTCTCTCTCGTGCTCTTTCTCTTTCTCTCTCCCCGTTCGTCTCTATCTATCTCTCTCTCTCTCTCTCTCTAGTTATCCTTTTAAGTTTTTTTTTTCTTGAATACTGTATTATCATTCTGATTTTATACAATGACTATTGATTTTAGCATGTTTGGGAGATTGTTTCTATTAGAGTTTCATGAAAACAGAGGATTAGGGTTTTTACCAGTGGATTGTAGTGTTGTATGGTGTCCCATTGATAATTTTAGGTTCTTTTTTATTTTTTGTTGCATTTTGTTGGAGAGTAATCTTGATTTTAGGTTTTATTTATTTATTTTGATTCTACTCTCTTCTCAGAGTCAATTTGACTTAAACCATTTGGTTTTCTGTGTCTTGTGTGTGATCTTTGTTTCCTATAGTTTTTTCATTTTATTCTTAGTCTTGTTATTATGTTCTTGTGGTGATTTACCGACCATCCCCTGCAACAGTCAATTTTAGCTTCCCCTTTTAAAGGCTTTTTAAACATCATTTATGTTGATAATTTTAGATATGAACATGTGAACTTAGAAGGTGTTTCTGATTCTATCACTGCATGCACTTACTGCATATATCAAGAGTATACAAGACCATGGTTACATTCTTCATTTGCACCGTACTATATATATAGCAAACTTGCTAAAATTTTTGGCTAGATTGGTACGTAGACTCTAGTGTATATCTCACAGTATCTAGTGAGATTTCAAATTTTCAATGAATCACTACAACAAATTTTAGTTTTAGAGACGAAATTATTTAGGGACAAACTGAATTTCGTCCTTAAAAGTAATTATTGGAGATGAAATTTAAATTTCGTCTTAAAAAATGGATGACTTTACAAAACCGTTCAAACGTCTAAATCTCCATTCGAATGGGATCTTCTGTGATGAATTAGATTGTCTCAAAAAGTCAAATCCATTCAAACAGACAAAAAATTGTTCGAAAGGACAAATCTTGAAGGGAAGTAATTTATTTTACTGGGAAAAGTTCAAAACCGTTCGAACCGAAATTGTGTTGTTTGAACGGGATAGATTTGGTGGCAAAATATGGCAGGAAGGTTTCTAGACCATTTGAATGGCACATATTTAGTTCGAACATATTCGAACACCACATTTATGCATTTGAACGTATAGTATTAATCTCTGTATGTAACTCAAAATATAAAAAATGTATACATATTATATATTATAATTTACTGTAAATTAAAATATTTATGATTCATAAATTAATTTTTTGTAATTAATTTAAAAATATTTTAGTGATTTCTTTTATGTAAAATAAGATTTTTAGTTAAATAAATATTATCATCCATACACCACATAATATAAATCAATAATTAGTAACTCTATATTTTTGAAACAATTAGTCAAGTTTTTAAATTCCCAGGATATCACCTCGTCGTGTTTTTGCAAAACCTCTGTCAGAAGATGGTCTATGCATGATTAGAAGAGAAATAGGAATGTTGCTTGCCATGCAAAACTGTTAATCTTGAGAAATAACTACAGACTGTCCCTAAGTTTCTCGTAAACGCTGGACCTCTGCAATTAACTGTTGTTGTTGACTTTGTATTTATACTTCCCCTTGTTCCAACTCCTCCATGCGTGGTTGCAGGTCATGAGAGTACCTGTCCACAAATTTCTTCAACTCCTTGTTCTCTTGTTTTAATCTTTTATTCTTCCTTCGTTTATTAGCAAGCCTTTGTTGCAACTTTGTTATTTGATTTCTAAGCTGATATACCTTACCCACCCTTGCTTGTAACCTCCGAGACATGGTCGTTTCTGCAGCAGCATACTGAGCACTAAGCATTCTGGCTCCTGTAACAATCTCGGCATCAGTCCTACTAACAAAATGCATCTCTGCTCCCATAATGATGTTGATGGCCTCAGCAGAGAAAATTAGTGGTTGAGGCGTAATCGGTTCCTGATTCAAATCAGGAATATTGTTGGAAGAGTGTTGCACGACCATGATTTTGTTCAGGATAAGCAAAAGACTAGGTTAGTGAGCAATGAGAGAGTTTGTTCTGTGAGTTTTCGAAGGATGATTTTTGGTCCTTTAAATAGAAACCCAGATCATTTCAAAGCTCCGCAAGATTTAATCCTGGCGGGACCTTGGGGCGGGGCTCAAGACCTTTAGCAATTGTCGGGACTCGGGGGAAGGTTTGAACGAAATTTTCTCGTAGAATGTGTTTGGAGGGAAACTTGGCGCCAAATCCATGTAATATATATGCATTTGGATGGAATATTAATCCATTCGAATAGATTTTTGGCATAAGGATGTTTGTTCAAACGGGTAGCTTGTTCGTTCAGATGGTTAAAGCTTGAATTAAAAGACACTGAATCTGAGCACCATTATGAAATTTTCGTGTTCAAACGGTGACATAACCCATTTGAACGGTTAAAGCTGAATTAAAATGCACTGAATTTAGGTTCCATTGTGAAAGACACCCCTATACCTTATGAAAAATACCCCCACACCCTATGAAAAAGCTATAGGTGTGGGGTGTGGAAGTGAATAGTAGTTGATGCATAGTAAATCCCTTATAAATTTGTAACTAAACAATTAAAATTGATATCTTGATCATCTACTCTCAAAATTTATGGGAAAACTATACTTTCCACCCCCTTTGACTTGTTTCAGATTTTACACCCTAAATAGGGCCAATTCAATACTAAATGAGCCCTTGAGGCACATGTTTTTTTGGCATTGCAATTTGTGGATAGATAAATATTTGTATCCACTTTAATTAATTATGTTATCATTAATCTTATTACGATATCATTATATTAATACTTGCCCCTAAGTAGAAAGGTAATTTCTTTCACTTAAATTTCTTTTCATTTTTTAAAATGACATTTCACTTTCCTCTCCCATCTTTAAATTCTGTGATTTGGGTCCTTTTCTTTCTTTTTCTTTTTTTTTAAATTAAAGATAAAAAATATATTTAAAAGGCCTTATTTTAGGGCGCAGCCGTTGCCTAGCTTGAGCCGTCCTTGACCTTAGACTGCATTTGGATGTTAAGCTGAACTCAATTCTTTATGAATAGTAGTGAGTTGAGTAGTGGATGGAGTTATGTGGTGCCCATCTAAACTGAGTTTAAAGTATGTTTGGATGTTAAGATGAGTTTAGTACTTTTTATGGAAAGTTGAAAATTAAAGGTTGTGGCCCCATGTGTAAAGAGATTTTGAGTTGAGATGAGTTTAGTAATTTGAGAGTTCAGTATTTGGATGTTAGACTCAGCTTAAAATTAGATTGAGCTCAGCTAAATCTTGCAACTAAACGCAGCCTTAAAGTATGAAAAAAGAAAAATAACACTGTCATTCAAATCTTTGAAATAATGATGGATAGAATAAGTAAAAATAATTATGTAATACAATCTTCACTATTAAATCTCTTTAAATTTTGGATATTAAAATCTTTTGAAAGATTGAGAGTGCATTACACTACCCGTAACATGAAAGGAAAATACTCTAGCTGTAAGGAAATTATATAAAAGTAATCTTACAAATTGATATAGTTTGATGTGCCACGTCTCCCCTTTCTTTTCTTTTCTTTTCTTTCTCCCCCCTCTCCCTGTGCCTCTCCCCTCCCCTCTCCCCCTTCCCCTCTTTTTCTCCCCCCTCCCCGTGCCCACCATGGTGGCTGGGAACCACCTTAGGGTGGGCAGAAGCCGTCGGTAATCCAAGCGGCACCGCCGGCGGGGACATGAAGCTCATGGCAATGCCGTGAGCTTGCCATGCACATTTTGTGCACTGTGTCATGGTTGACGGCCACCGTCAGTTGGCCGAGCTAGGTGGTCACGAATTGCGTGGTTGACAGCCTCTGTCCGTTGGCTGGGGTGGTCAAGGGGCAGACAACTCGGAAAGGGAGACGAAAATGGAAGGAGGGGAAAAAAAAAAAGCAAGACGTGGCACACTAGTAGTGCGCCACATCAGTGTGTGGCTGAATTCCTTTGCGGGATTCTTTTGTGTCTCTAGCAGCCATCTATTTTAATTGTAAAGTGGATCTGACAGATCATATGAAGTCACATCAATTTGTGAGATTATTTTTTGTATAATCATTTTGTGATTGTAGCACTCATCTTATTCCTTTAAAGTGTTTCCTAATTGGAGGGTCAAATGTAAAATTGTTCCCAAAAAGCAATCAGCGAAGCATTTAATCAAGCTAATTAACCTGGTATGGATAAGATGGCCTTTGCAGATAAACTGTATGCAACAGTACCCAGGTGCTCGTTCGCACACATATTTTGCTTTTCTAGACTTGAGGTCCATCATGTTTCTGCAATGTCAACCAATGCATAATCAATCATTTCAAAAGTGAAGAAGGCCTTCAATAAACTACTTACGTACCTAATTAATTAACTAATTCCCTAATAGATTCCATTCCATTTAAAAATTAATAATATTAACCGAAAGCCAGAACATACAACTTTATAACAACTTTATAACAAGTACTAGACTGATGATCTAGTACCCAACTTTATAACAAGTCAATTGGATAATGTTTTGAGATTGAATATGCCAACATTATATTTTTTAATTTAACAATTTATTTATTTACTTATTTGTTAGTTTTTTTAGAAAAATTGCTACCGAAGTTGTTCTTGATCTTCGGCTGTCTCGTCAATATATATATATATATATATAATTCTTGTGAAAGCGAGAAAAAAGACAGTAAATGAATCACAATTAATTGTGGGCATCATCATACACCATCACCATCAGATCATATCTATCCACAGTGCATATAATATATATATATATATATATATATATATGTATATGCACGTGACATACACCAAGAAAATGAACGGATGATATTGAAAAATTTATTATGAAAGTTGTACCTGTTGTAGTGCCTTTTGGCAGCTGCTCCCATGACAAGCCTCCTGACTCCATACTGAGTGATGAGTTTCACAATCCCCTCTTCAATAGTTTCCGTTTCAGTTTGTAGTCTTTCAGCCCGTACCTAGATTTAAAAACCGCAATGGCAATTGTATTTGAAAAACTTAGCCAATTTTTCCGAATCCAAGATGTCAAAATGAATTCTTTGGATTAATTAGTCGGCAAAAACTAGGGAGTTTTCATGACTTCAAACAGCTTGTTCCTCACTTCTTCATGTCGATCGACTTTAGTGAACGTGCGGTATGGGTAAAAAGTGAAGATCTTGCTTTGCAGTTGTGAGTTCCATTCCACGTACAATTGGAATGTGAAAAGAATGTACGTAGTAAATTAAAGAGATAGATCGAAGAAGGATTTGTACGTACATACCCCCATTTTGCCACAAAAATGATCATATTTTTGGAGGATCTCGTGCATATTTAGTCTCTCTTTGTCCTGGGATTCTCTTACCAATGCTTCATTCACAAACTCTGCTGGAGTTTTCGTAGGACCCACTGCAAAAGCAATACAAAAAATATCACACACACACACATATTTCATCAACAGCGAATGATCTATATATGGAAATTAATCAAAGTGCAATCCGTATATATATAGTAACCACAATTAAAACACAGAATAATTAATAATCAACGTTAACACTCCATACATTCATCACGAAGACATGCATATATATATATGGGAGTTGGGATTGTTTCATATCATCATTCTATGCAAGTACGTACGTACGCCTATCATGTATATGCGTACCTATATATAGATGCACATTAATTATTTCGTGAATAGTTGGCTTACGAGGATGTCGGATCAGATTTGGAGGGTGATGAACGTGAAGGATATAAATCTTCCTTCCTCCAGAGTTATGGAAAGCCCACAAAAGAATCGATTTGCCCTCCTCCACATCTTTTCCCACTGCTGCGCATATCGTATTCTCACTGATCAATACGTGTGCCGGCACCGAATCCTCCAAAGCCTTCTCCGGCCTGCTGCTTCCCATGCTTCCTGCCCGGAAACCTAGAAAGTAGTAGTACTAGAAACTAGCTAGAACCCAAGACAGGATCAAGAGGTAGGTACGGGAAAAGTCTGTCCTAAAGAAAGCAAAAGGCTAGGAAAAAAGCCCTATTCCGAGGCAGTACTAGTAGATAAGTTGCTCCGGCCCCTTGTGTTGTAGAAACTGTTTGATCTGAACTTCCGATCCACAACCTCTCGCTGCTGATCATCTTTCTTAATCTACATGTACTTATTCGCCAATTAGTAAACAATATCATCTGATCTCACTTTCTGAGAGGATCAGAATATCTCTAAGAATCTTTGAAAAAATGGAGAAGTTCTTGGTAAGAATGGTTCTGGGAAGTTTCTGATTTCTTTTTTGTTTGATTCTGTGAAAATTAAAGGGATTGCTTGGCATTGACCAGCTGGCAGACCATGGGTTCCTTGTATATAGCTGATAAAGTTGAAAATTTGATGCATGTATAGGAAAAGATGGTACAGCACATTTATTATATATATAATTTTTTTTTTACATATTTTTAATGTTCTTTTAAATAGAGTGTAGTTGTATATAAATTTAAAATCAAATAATAAAAAGAATAAACTGTTTTAAACCATGCAAAATAATTTATAATCACAGAACTTTATAAACACATGAAACATCCATAAAAAAAAATTATCAATCAACTGCGCATAACGTTGTGATTTGGCTTTGAATTTGAGGAATGCAAATTCATCAAGTTAATTAATTTGGAAGCCTTCCATAGTAATCCGGCAGCTTCCTGTTCCTCTCTTGGCAGATTATTATAATAGAGATATAAATGCTATGCTCACCGTTGGGAGCCTGCTCCCGTTGATAATTTTTTTATTTCTTTTTTTATTTTATGATTAAGTAAATGTTTTTTTAATAATATTATAAATTTTTTATTTTTTAAAAAATATTAAAAAATTCATGTAAAAAAATAATAAAAATGTATAAAATAATTAACGGGAGCCCCAAGCGGGAGCTCTTAGCGGTGGGCGTAGACCCACCTTATAATAAATATGGGTCTACCTTTTCTAGATGAATGTTGCTACACTCACCGTTTCCAGCTATCGTTAGGAGATACCGTTAGTTATAGGGTTTTATTTTATTTTTTTTGTCTTTTCATACATGTATTTTTTAATATTTTTAAATATTTTAAAAAAAATAAAAAAAATAATATTATTAAAAAATATTTTCTTAATCACTAAATAAAAAAAATTAAAAAGATAAAATAGTAGAATTGAGCCGTAAAATTGAAAGGAAAGCATAGAATTATCCGTACAAAATAGCTATCTAGCTTCTCATGTGTAGTATTCTTAGCCACACGTACAATGCAGGTTTTGTCGTTGATCGAGAGCTTGATCAACTTGTATACATGAACTAGAATTCCAATGCCAGTGCCCAGCAGACGAATACAACAAAAATATTTGGAACGTCGTAGTATTCTCTGATTTTCTCTTTTGGACCTCTCCCAACATCCAACTACTTAAATTAATTTTCTTGTCTCTGTGATTAATTTTCTTGTCACGATCACACGTCATGCAGAGTACAATATCACCATGACATATTTTAAATGAAAGAACAGCCATTGAACGACGTCGAATTGTTTAGCCGTAAAAACGACTTTTCTTATAGTGCAAAATCATTAATTAATTGTACATCTAACATCATTTAATTACTACATACGGCCATCATCATCAAGATCGATGCATGACCCAATTTTTAAGCGTAATGTAAGATTTGAATCCCTGATCTCTTTTATATATCACAATTAAGAAGTTTTCCTATCGGGATTTGTTGACAATTGTCATTAATGGAAATTTTCTTATTTCAAACTAAACGCAATATATGCACGTTAATCCTTCGATAGCCAAAAAACCATATCATGTTGCCACTTGATAAATTAAAGTCTAGCTCAACAGTGTACTGTTCACTCGAGCCAAGCATGACTGCGCCGCACTTAATAACGTTGTGTTCAATCATCACTCGAGCTGCCATGAGTCAAGCGATGAGTGAAATCTCTATCCATGCTTTCGCTCGAGCTACATATTGAGCGAGTATTGGGTTAAATTTCTGTATGAATGACACTCGAGCAACCAGTCGAGTGAACTTTTTGTATGAGATCCGCTCGAGCTACTGGTCGACACTACAAAAAAAATTCATTTTTTAAAAGATTTTTGTTTGGGACGAAATGAAAATATCCCAAAAAATGAGATGTAGGGACGAAATTCAAATTTCATTCCTAAAAAATGACGAAAGGTGTTTACTATTCGAACGATATATGTAGGGATGAAAAATTTCATCCCTAATAAAATAACCGTTCGAACATCAACAAAAAACATTCAAACAAAATAAAATAAACATTTGAATGGTTGTTATATATAGCCGAACGAGAATTTGGCGAATTAAGTGACAAAATTTAGCGGGATATTGACTTGCCGTTCGAACAACATATACTAACCTTCGAAAGTCAAAGTTAATCAAAGTTTGAACATATATTATATATGATCGAACGGAAAATTGGCAGGTTAAATCAATAAATTTAGCGAGACATTGACTTACCGTTCGAACAGATTATGATACCATTCGAACGAATACGTTAATTAATATTCGAACGTAAAATAAAGAGTTCGAACGGAGATTTATTGCAGAAATCTCTAAAGGGAATGGAGAAACGTTTGAACGCGATATATTTCGATTGGTTACAGAATTTTCACAATTATTGATGGTAATAAAATACTTTACTTTATTATGGATAAATATTTAATTTATTTAAAAATTAGCAATTAAATAATAGGAATAATAAATCAATAATTAATTTAGAAAAGAAAAAACGATTTAATTCAAAATTAAATTAAATTTACAAAACAATAAATCTTGTCCATACCAAAAACAAAAAAAAATAATGTAAATAAAAGATACAAACTACTAAGATCCAGAGATAATCTTATAACCGGTCGGTTTTTCATCTACCAAATAAAGCCCACCAATAAATTAGTGCCATGTAGGCGGTCCTTTGAAACACTAATGTCACTACATTATAGGAGATAACCTTGCAGCCCCTTCCAGAACCCATCGCAGACCCTCATCTCCTTCGCAAACTTGCAGCCCCTCGCTCCCCTTCTCATCTCTGACGAGGAAAAGAAATTATAGCACTAGAGTTGTAAACACGGATATAGCATTCTTCGTTCTACATTAGGATTTTTATCCTCGTTAATGACACCTGATTACCAACCATTGCCAATTTTTTTCTTTTTTTGATACGGTAAGAAGAAGAACAAAATTTCCCCTTAAGAGAAGGAAGGTAGAGATAGAGAGAGAGAGAGAGAGAGAGAGACATTTTATTGACAATTCACCTACTGCTCCTCTACAGAGCCTTGATTTGGGGTGGGCCTCCAGTTACTGTTATCCATCAAAACTCCCTAGTAATCTAATGAAACCGAACACAAACTTTTACAAGCTATGATCATATTCAGATCAAATTGCTCGACTTAGATAAAGGGCTACAAAAGCAAACACCGATTATGATCTGTGATGGTTTGGATCCAAATTTAGAGAGAGAGGGAGAAGCAAAGGTGTAGTGTTCTGGGAAAGAGGTTGATTGTAGCTTAGGAGGTGGAGGGTGGGTTGAGAGAGAGAGATTGGAGTTTCAAATCGGAAAAGGAATATGATGGTGGTATGTATCGAGAAGGACTGTATCTATCATCTATCTAAAGAGATCTTTTGAAAGAAGTCATCCTGGAGGGCCATCCTTCCAAAGTGCAGGATTTGACCCAGAGAGATTGGAGTTTCAAATCGCAAAAGGAATACTTTGGAAAGAAGCTTTCTCGTTCCTGATGATGGTGGGCCACGGAGATGGTGGGCCACGGAGATGATGGGCGTGATGGAGATGGTGTTGCCGAAACTGGTGGCTGATGGAACTGGTGGCACCGAAACTGGTGGCTAACGGACCTGAAATTTGTGAGGGGTGTTCGACTGGGTTAAAGCATCTGAGAATAGCCCGACCGGTGCAAAGCGGTGAATTGTGATGACCCTCATGTGAATTGTGTGGAATCGCTGACATGGCAGATTATTATTGGAGGCTGGTAATCCTTTGAGAACAGCCCGATCGGTTCAAAGCGGTTTTCAAGATCTCAACTCTTTGCACACATCCTCGACTGCAGCTAGGCATGTCTCTACCTATGTCAGTCGAGTACTGATCGTGAGCTGAGTCACAGACATGGCATCAATCTCTGTAAGTAAGTCAGAGATGCTAGCATTAATCTCTGTACGTAAGTCAGACATGGTAGTACGGATCTCCATACGCACTGTATCGATCATTGCTGATCTCTGCACGCACTATATCTGTCATCTCCTCACGAGTAGCTGTGTGTGATGCCTCGACCTGCGTGGATGTCTCACCGGCCGATACTCTATGATCTCCCAGGTGTGCATCTCTCTGAGTATCGACCGGGTCTGGAATAGGACCATGAAGACAAAGTCTCGAGTGTCGCCTGTTTTGTGACAGGATGAAGGAGTTTATTAGTCCCATTGGCTCCCAGACATGCTCAGTAATATCTGGTAGGATCCAGGCATGGAAATATATTTATCGTAATGTATCGGACCTCTGATCGAATACTATTGAATAAATAACCCACTAGGTCGATAGGAACACCACGAGCGATGCGTATCATAAACTTCGTCCAATCCATGCAAACCTCTATCTTGTGCTGCTGAGGATCAATATTATTGGCGATGATCAAGTCATAATCTTGAAGAAACCAGATAGATCTGCCTGTTTGATGATCTTCGTCCAATCATAGGGAGGATCATCTGGACCAACAACCAACTGCCTCACCTCATGACCCAAGAGGCCATCAAGTTCATTTGCATAAGATCCCTCGTCCTCAGCCGTCTCCCCATCACCTGAAGTTGGAGACTCTCTAGTCACCACGTTTGGATATGCAGTGCACAATCGAGGAATACCACTAAAATTAGCGAGTCTGTTCGTTGAAAATATAACTAAAGCTTCTCGGATAGAGATTGTGTATGCCCCTCCGTCATCTGGGCTGACACCACCGAGTTTTTTATAGAACTCAAAAACGATGTCAATATAAGAAACGAGATCCCATGCTTCGTCTTTCTCGTTGAGGATTGGTGTCCAACCGCGATCAATGAAAGCTAATATCAAGGAATGACCCTCCCAGATAAGAGTTAGAAAGGCAAAAATCTTCACCTAACTCTCTAATAAGATAGTCCTCTCTCGAACTGTTTTGATGGAAGGTTGACATAGTCTGCCACGCTTATGTCTCTTGTAAGACATTATCAACCTGAAATTTAAAAAATAATATATATATATATGCAACATTAGTTATAAAATATAATACATGAATATTCACAAAATTATATACTAATTAAAACAATGAGAAATTGTTTTCTGTTATACCGTTCGATTGAATCCCTAACCATTCGAACATTATAATTTTTACATCACATTTCAAACGTGAAACATATATATTCGAATGCTAAGATTAAATTCAGTTTGAACGTATGGTGAACCGATCAACCATTCGACGTTTGAGTTCCTACCGTTCGAACGCATACAAAAGCGTTCGAACGATATATAGATCAAACTCAGTCATGGCTGAGTCAACTCAACTGCCATGAAAACGAAAGAAATCCACTGATTCCTTTCGTTTTTCCACAAATAACAAGTACAAAATAGTTGGTAAATAGCCTACGGTGGATTCCTGACCACCTATGGTTGCCATCGACAGAAAAAAGAAGTTTCCTATTTTTTACAAATAATCTAAAAAACCTATATAAATCAATCATTATTCGAATGTAAGGATTATACCTCTTGAAAGAAATGAGTCTTCGACAGTGTTGGTGACGACGACGTTTGACTGAGTTGGGTTACATTCGAAATTTTGAATGGTTGTTATGGGTGCGATGATGGCGTTCAAAAGCCTCCCCCAATACCTTATATGTACAGATCCATTCGAACGATATGTTATACGTTTGAACGGTTTTGAGACTACCTTACCGTTCAAACAATAGTATATACCATTTGAACTGTGTTTATTTCAAATTTAGTAAATTAATTAATTTTTTATATTTAATATATTATAGACTATATGATATTATATGTATGATATATCATATAGTAATTTCATATATAAATACTATATGTATAGTATTAGTATATGCTAATTTTAATATCATATAGTATACTAATATATTATAATATGGTATATATTATATGATATTATATGACATGATATTATAATACTATATCATATAGTATATACTAATATACTATATGATATTATTATATATGATTAGTATATACTAATCATATAGTACTATATATTATAGTACTATATAGTACATGTTATATCACTTGTTATATACTATAGAGATATAATAAGTGATATAGTGATATAACATGTACTATAGTTTGGTATAGTATAATATAGTATGGATAGTATCATTGATATATAGTACTATTATATCACTATATCACTATACTATAGTATCATTGATATATTAACAAGTTATACTATATCTTAATTAATATACTATAGTAAACTATATTACACTATACTATACTATATAATACTATCATATAATAATATACTAAACTATACTATACTATACAATACTAAACCATACTACTATATATAACTTCTTAATACTATAACTTGTTAATGGTATAACTTATAATACTATAACTTGTTAATACTGTAACTTATAATACTATAGCTTGTTAATATACAATACCTTAATTAATAAACTATAATATATTATATTATACTAAATTATATATATAATACTATCATATAATAATATACTAAACTAATAGTAATACTATACTATACTATACTATACTATATAGTATGATAGTATATATGATACTATCATATAGTATATATATATATATATATATATATTATATTATTATACTATACTAGTATCAATATAGTATTTATAATATATACTCATAAAATATATTATGAGTATATAATATAAATATATATATATACATATATTATGATGTACCATCGTTTGAACGGTTGTACCTTGCACTCTAAAGAATAGGAAAATTTGAATTTTTTTCTAGTGGCGAGTCACGTTCAAACAGTGGCTAGGGTTTTTGGCGGCTGCTGAAATGGTTGCGGAAACTTCTCCTGCCAATCTTTGAGCATCAGTTTAGAGTTCGAATTGTTCTTTACTACCGTTCGAACAGTGTCACAAAAATTTTGTCAGCGGAAAAAAGTGCACGCTAAAAAGTTTTTCATGTTCAAACGTAAATTTGATGTATTCGAACGGTATAGATTTTAAAAGGTTGAATAGGTGACAACTTGTTTTGCCATAATAAGCATTGTTTAAATTGGAACAGTGGCTTTTCAATTCAAGTAACTTGTTACAACGACAATTTGTCACTGTAATAAGTTCTAAGATACTAGGTCTGGGTTAAATGCTGCAGATCACTCCTATTGCCACATACTCTTCATTTCAGATTTCTTCTTCTAATTCCAGAGAGTGCTGGGGTATTTGAGTGGCTTTTTTCTTCAAAAATTCAGAGAGAGAGGTACTCACACTTGGATTTATAGAGACAAAGAGTGAGAGAGATAGAGATAGAGTGAGTAAGATTGAGGGAGAGTTTTGAGAAAGGGTTGCACATGAATTTTTCCAAGAGTTTAGCTTTAGTAAATATCTATGCACCTTAACTCATGTTCTTCATTGTAAATTTTAGATGTTTACTAATTTCATTGTATCCCTTAAATGTGGTGTAGGTCTTTTGTGTTTATTAGATTGTTTGGAATTAAATTGAAGGTAAAATCTCTGATTTATACTCATTATAATCTATATCTACGTTTGTCCATGATACATGATTTTGTGTTTGTGAATAATTACTGGGTTGTTTTGCGTTTGTTCGTCAATATCTATTTTTCGATGTTGTTTTGCGTTTGAGTCTGGAAACTAGGTTGAAATCGTTTGAACAATATCTGGTATCATTCGAATGGTATATGTTACATTTGAACGGTCATTCTACATTCGAATTTACACTATATACGTTCAAACGTGAATTTCCATTATAGATTGTATAGAACTCTAATTAAATTACTAATTAAATTCTAAAAATGTATTTTAAATTATCACACAATAGAACATCATAATAATAAAAACATAATGAGAGTATAATTAATACTTAAAAACATAATAGACAATAGGAGGTTAAATAACAAAATAAGAGGTTAAATAACACAATAGAACACAATGACACAAGAATCAATTGCAGAAACATATATTGACGATGAGTGGCATACATTCTGTTCCAAATACTTTTACGGAGTTGACACGAAGTTTGATCAGCCGAAAAGAAACTTTGATGTTGACCATGCAAGACAACGAAATGGGTTTTCTGTGTTTTATCAACAAGTACGTCCACTTGGTGCTGCGCGTGGTTATGCTTTGTGTGGAAAAGAGTTCGAGAAAACTCAATGGTATGTGAAGAAGGTGGATAAAAGTTTATTAAAAAAGTTTAAAAAAGTATATTTGGTAGTTATATAAAAGTTGTGTAATGGGAGTAACTTTATCATTTTTGTAAGTGAAGAAGGTGCGTATTGTTGCTTTCCATTGAGTTGAAATGCTGTGTTCTTCTTGCTTAATTAGGTTTGAATGAAATGTTAAGTTCTTCCTGCTTAATATTAATTATATAAGTAATTAAATGTAGTGAGTGGGTGGGCGGCCAATCCATCTGAAATCTGCCTAACAAACCAAATCCACATATCCACATATCCACATATCAAACCTCAAACACATAGATATAATGAGAATATAACAACTTAAACTAAGAAAAAATAGAGAATCTCAACGATGCAGACCACGGCGTGGGTGTGGCTATGAGCAAAGAATCACGTCGAAGAATGGCCATGGGTCTACATAGGGACCCTTGACCCGTTGTGGCTATGGTTCTCTAAGCTAACTCACGGCCATGCTATTGCTTATGGCTTAGGGCGGAGAAACACAGCCAGTCATGGCTCGTGGGTATCTCACCACCTTGAAGAATAATAATTGGAGGTGGAGGAGGAGAAAAAGAAGAGCCGCAAGAACAATAACAAGAGGAGGAGGAGGAGGAGGAGGAGAAGACGTGATGCACTACTGTAGGGTTGAAAGAGGAGATGAAGAAGTGAGAAGAGATTGAGGTATGTGGGGTAGGACAGCGGTAGGGATCGAGAGAAAAGAGAGAAGGGACAAATGAGAAAGTTGGATTTCTTTCGAGATATATGGGGCCCTATGAGGGGTAGGCGGGTGGGTAGCCTCACTCGCCCCTCACACCCAGAACTTTCATTTTAAGAAAAAGATTGCCTGATCCCATGTAGGGGCAGGCGGATGGGCCAGATGCGGGGGCCTACCCAACAGGCCTAGTTTTGGAACAAGTAGAAATAATACCATTCAATTGCATGATAACATCATTGCACTTAACAAACTAATAAAATATATGTGAAATTTGACTAGTTCATGGTGAAGCTTGCTAGCATTCATATCAACATATAACATTAGATCGTAATATTTTCTGAAATTACCTGATCTATGTGCTTGTTAGTATCGTCTATTCGACCCTGTCCATATTTCCTAAAGGCTTTTAGATCTTGGTCTAGTTTCCAAAATAATGATGATAACAAACATGGTTCAGTGAATGCAAACATGTTTTCTACCGTCTCTTTCAAGGGTCCTCTAATTTCTAGATGTTGTTGTCCATTTTTTAAAAGGTGTTGATTACTAAAATAGTTCATTTGATTTGCACTTTAGATAGGCTAATTGTCATATTATAATTTTGAACTTTTTTCTCTAAAATTTTTTAATTTTGAGCAAATCAATCATTCTTCTAATATATTGTTAAAAACGTGTTAAGATGCCATGTAATCAAATAATTATAATGAGAAAAAAAGCATATGCCTAGGATAGGCACTACTTATATAGGAGGAAATAGGTAGCCTTGCCTGGGTGACCTAGGTCGTGCTACTTGTGTTGCGCAAAGAAGGTAGCCGTGCCTAGGTGACCCAGGAGACCTAGCTTGGGTTACGCGACCTAGGAATTTACACCATGGTGATCCAAGTGGCACCACCTAGGTCACAACCTAGGGCTCACTACCCAAACCACACCACCTATGTCACACAATTAAAATGGCAATACCTAGGTCATCTCATACTGTTAGGCAATGATGCTTGGGTGTGATTGAGGTAGCAGCTGGGCGAGACCAAGGCATTTGCTTGTTTTCTTTAACATTTGCTTTGAATTTTGCGTTTCAAATACTTCTTAAATCATTTTAATTTTTACACAGCACATAGTAGCAATTTATTGGTGCTGACATAGTAGTTTGAGGTTGCTTGTTTCACACATACACAAATCTAAACTTGCAAGAAACCTATCCAAGACCCAAACCCCCTCATGCTACACATCAGCCTGCACAAAATGTACTCCTCTCCCCCTCTTTTCAGTCCCCTCATGTCCCACACACTTGCTTAAGTCAATAATCCTTACACACAAAGATAAACCAACAGCTTTTGGTGAGAATCCGAGTGAAGGCAAGGTGCAGTGAAGTTTTCTCTCCCTAGCCCTTTCCCATGCCCACATACCCTCTCATTTCCTTTGGTTTTTCCTCTCTCTCTCTCACACACACACACACTTACACTTAGTTGAGCACTTGTTCACACAAGAGGAAAAGAGCGCAACTCATTTTTTAGTCACAAACTGAGACGGTGCAAGTGTGTGCTGAAATGGAGAGTTATCTACCTTAGCCGAAAGCTTCATCTTTTGGTAAGCCTCTTTTCCTTTTCTTTTTCCTCATCTATTTTGTGTTACTCTAACTTGAGAACATGTTAGCATAGAAGATAGAATGTTCTTCTTAAGTTTAATGATTGGTTCTTGGCAAAGATAGAATATGTTAAACTCAGCTAGTGGAATAGAGTTGCTAAACAACACTAGGGGTGTAAACTCAAACCGGAAAACCGGACCGGACCGGACCGGACCGAACCGGACCGATTTTATTGGTTTTGAACCGGTCCGGTCCGGAACCGGTTTTTAAAACGTAAAAACCGGCCGGTTCCGGTCCGGTTCCGGTTCCGGAATTTTTTGGACCGGACCGGACCGGTTGATTAAAAAAATAAAAAATAATATTTTTATATATAAGTTTTATACAAAATATATTATATATATATTAAATATTAATATATATAAGTTTTATATATAATGTATAATTATAAATTTTTATGTAAAATTTTATATATAACATATATATTCATATATGAAATAATTTCTTATTATAATTTATAAATTATTACATAAAATGTTAATACTAAATCACTAAAAGTTTATAACTAATACTAATATATAACTTATAACTATACCAATAGTCTAATATTAATACTATTATATAGTCTAATATATTAATAAAAGTATAAAACAGTTTTTTTTAAATCAATTTTTTTTTATAAACAAATTTTTAATGACAAATTGTGAAATTTATATTTTTAAAAAACCGGAAAACCGGACCGGAAACCGGTAAAACCGGAAGTACCGGTTTAGGAGGGTAACCGGTGCGTAATCGGTTTTGAAAAATACAAAACCGGTACATACCGGTTCGGTCCTAAATTTTATTCAAAACCGGACCGGACCGGACCGGTTACACCCCTAAACAACACATGCTAGTTTCGGGATGTGGAGTTTGATGTTGTGGTTGTGTTAGTTAATTCATATGATAAATATATGGCTATGAGGAATGTGAATCTAGTGACTTAACATGATACTAAGCTCGGGATTAGGATATGATTAAGTGCTAAACTTGGTTAAGTCTCCATTGGTTCACAAATGGGCCTAAAATCATACTTAGTGAAACTTGGGGATTTTGAGTGTTTCGGCCATCATGTGTGAAGACATCATGTGTGGATGCATGATTTCTTGATTTCTAAGTTCACAAATAGAATCAAAATAGGAAATACATGAGGTTAGTAAAGTTTGGTGAAGTTTGGGACCCGATTGCAATTATTGAAACTTTAGGGGCTTATTTGCAAATTCTAAAGAGTTAAGGGACAAATTTGCAAATAAGTGCTCTCAGAGTGTAGATTCTGAAATTTTCCATATTGATGAGATTTCCTAACCGTAGTATATCTCTATTTCAACCCGTGTCACTTTATTAACGCAAGAACTTTGTGAGTTAGCTTCTAACGTACTTTGGATATATACTAGTATGCTAGATAATAAATGCCATGCAATGTGATACATTTTTTTATTTAAACTCTTCTTAATATTCGATATATATATATATATGCCATACCATGATGTCATATATCATAAGCATGAATATCTATCATGAAGCATGCAATTCTGTCACGAATTTCGAGTCGAGTATTAAAATTAATTTCTTATCATAACCCAAAATGCTAAGATGGAGGATTATCCTAGTGTAACTTCTATGTCCACTCTAGAGTGAATAAAATGTAGTGGAATCTCTTGGGTTTATAATGAATCTCCAATGGGCTTTGAATGGGATCAAAAGTTTTCTGGAGCGAAATTAAAAGACATCTAATGCTGGTGGGTACTGTTAATGACTCATGGTAACGGTAAATCTGAACTACCATTAGGTAAGACTCTATACTCATAGCTGGTGGACGAACCTATTATATGATGTAGTAACCAACATGAGAACACAGTTTATGGGAAACCATGGAGTGTCCACCCTATGTAAGAACAAGAATATGAATGAACGAAATTTGTTTTATGAAACAAGCATGTTATGAAGTACGAAAACTCTGATGTCATTGAAGTTATGTTTTGCAAAAGCAAGTCCACATCAATCATGCATACACGTCATGTTTATTATTTGTGCATGCTTTATAAATTGATGGTAGCTTAGTTGTATAACTTGCTAATATTAAGAAATCTCACCGTGGTAGTCCTAACTACCATTCTCACTAAAATAGTAGAAGCTATGTTAGGTCAACATGGAGTAGAATATCCCTGCCTGGACGAGGTCGAATAGAGAGGGTTTGAACTTGAAGGAGCTAATGGACATCATAGTCTAGTTTTTGAATGTCATCTTGGTGCTGATCGCCGAGTGGCACATGTGACTTGATGTGTAGTTAAGAAACTACATAGGAGTCTATAATTAAGGAGTTCATACTACAGTATTATGTCTCGTTTGAGTAAATTCATGTTTGTATGGTTGATGAACTTACTACATGTTAATGTTATGAATGATATTTTGGGATTTAGTCTATTCTGGTGCAACTTATATTTGAATAAAAAACAATTTCGTTGCAATTATTGCATATTGCTGGAAGTATGCTAGATGCATTGCATGTTATTTGTTATGAATGAAGGTACTATATAACTTTGTGTTATATCTCCTGACACTTTAATCTCTGTTAAATCCCAAGTGGAGTTTGGAAAAATCACAAAAACCCTTATGGACTATATTAATATTCAACAATTTCAAAATATATAAACACGATATCATCCAAAGTTGCAGGAAGCTTGGTTTAATTCAACACCCCACTCCAAAACATATATGGGGCAACTATTCTAGGCTTAATTAGATGATTGATTTACAAAGCAGCCAACCGAGCCTTACGAAACTTTATTAGGCCCACAATACAACCAACTTATGTTAACATAAAAAAATTGAACAGATACTCATTTGTTAATATCTGCTATAAATTGATGCTCCAAAGCGTAACCACGAAGTAGGGCGGACTTTCAATATGTGACCGACCACCTAAGGTCAAGAAAAAGTTGCTTCAAGTTCTTGTCTCAACTTAAGAATTTGAAGCGAGAAAAAAATAGACGTGTGAAGTAATGGCTATGATATTTATTGAGTATTTAATCGTGCCACAAAAATCGATGCTGACTGTAATAAATGTTCAAAATCTACTTTATGTTTTTGTTTCACTCTCATAGCTCACTTGAGACCATAATAATAATCAATATTTATTGTTCTTGTTTGAAAGTTGATCTTGGTGCAGGGAATTTTGATGCACGTTGACACTTCACAACAATTCATTTGAGAAAGCACTTGGATCATCAAAGAAAGAGTATATATGGATTCAATAGAAAATAGAAAAAAAAAAAGTGGAGGGTGTTCAATGGTGGTCAGAGAGAGAGAGAGAGGTATCTGTGATGTTCAGGAAACAAGCAAAATGAAGTATATAAACTACAGAGATGGTTGGTACCATTAACCTTTAGGACCCATCTGGGTTGAGGATGAGGCTACGGATGATGCCATGATTGATTCCAGTACCTCCCAGACATCTGATCCAAGTTCTGGTCGGTTCTTTCGGTTCCTGTCACAACATGGCAATGCCAATTCAACCAAGGTCTGAGCAACCACAATTGGCCAAACTCCAGCTGAAGGATCCAAGAGAGCTTTCAAATTTCCGCCAACTAAGGCAGACTTCACGTCATTTGCTATGAAGATGGCAGGTCGATTAGTCAACAATTGTAGCAATATGATTCCAAATGAGTAAACATCAGCCTTCAAAGTAAGCACTCCTGTTTCAACAAAATCAGGATCTACATAAGCCATGGTGCCCTTTGGGATAGTTATACGACATAGTGTTTTGTTGTTGTTTGAACATTGATCATGGCATAACACTCGACAAATTCCAAAGTCGCTAAGTTTCGAAACAAAGTTGGCATCAAGGAGTATATTGGAGGGTTTTAGATCACCATGTACGATACTATGAGGTTTTCTGGAATGGAGATATACAAGGACAGAACACAACTCCGTAGCAATACAGATACGAGTTTGCCAGGACAATGGAGGACTCTTATCCCTACATCTGAGTCGATCTTCAAGGCTTCCATTAGACAGATACTCGTATATAAGTGCAAATTCTTCTGGGCAAGATCCAACAAGCCTCACAAGATTCGGATGCCTCAACTGACTTAATACACGAACCTAATCATCATACACAAAACAAATTAGAGTAGAAAGCAAAACTTATATATAGTGCAAATTTGTGTTGTTGAATTTTTATTTTTCAATAGTTTGGTCTTTAATTTGAATTGTGTCATTTTTAAAGAGTTCCAATACACAAACAACCGTACATTGGTACTACATATCTATGAAAAAATTAATTATATGATATTGCAAAGAAAGAAGTCCGAAATAATTAAATTAAAAATTAGTGTATTATATCCTTACAAAAAATGCAGCATATTCAAGCATGTAGATCGAAGAAAGATAGATTCATGTATGCAAGTCACAATGCTAAAACTGTATTGGTCCTGCAAGATAGAGGGGCGCCCACGTGGGGCTGACCCCTCCTGCAGTTGCCTGTAACGCATGGCTTTAAGCCATGCGTTACTACCGTTTCACAATTCAATTGAAGGCTGGCCTTTAAGGCCAGCCGTGCATAGGAGGACTATATATAGTCCTCCTCAATTGCGTTTTTGGCACCATCTGAAAAATAGAAAAAGACTCTCTCTTTTTGTTCTCTCTTGATAAAATACTTAGGCTGCGGATTTGTTAAGTGTTACTCTAGTTCCATACTACGTAGTACACTTTCGCCACTAAGAGGAAACGCTTGGAGTTTATCAATCTGGAAAAACTTGTGGAGCAATTTTTTAACCTGAGCTTGAGGTACTTTTCCGTTGTGCATTCTAACATTGGTATCAGAGCTATTTTTAAAATTGCTTCCAGTTTATATTTTTTTTCTCGCATATGCTTGAGATTTATATGGTGTGTTTTTTATTTCCTCTTTTTTTTATCTGTTTAAAAAAAAAAAAAAAAAGGAGGCACACCTGGTGGTGTTGCGCGCACCAACGCAGTGGTGTTGCGCGCACCACCGCGAGGTGCTGCGCACACCAACGCTGTGGTGCTGCGCGCACCACAGAGGCGCTGCGCGCACCAGCGAGGTGCTGCGCGCACCCCTGCAGTGCCGTGCGCACCACCATGGTGCAGCGCGCACCAGAGAGGTGCTGCGCGCACCACGGACGCGCAGTGCGCACCAGCGAGGTGGTCGGCAGCACCCTGCTGCTTGGATCGATCACTTCCGCCGCCTGCGGTGCTGCGTGGGAGGCTCCAGGGCGTGCTGCTTCGAACGGCTACTGTTCACGTGAACAGTAGCCGAATGGAGGAAGAAGATGACCATTAGGTCATCTGACTTCCATGGGCTTGGGCCTCATGGCTCGGCCCACACTCTTTTTTTTTTTTTTTTTTTTTATGTCTCGGGCTGGGCTTAGCCCAATATTTTTTTTGGGCCATTCGGCCCTTCAGTGTTTAAAAAAAACAAAACTGGGCATTTTTTTTAAAGCCCAACTTTGTTCAAGCCCATTTTTTTAACAGAAAATAAAAGGAGGGGATGAAATTTGCATGACTTAATATATGCTACGATATATTGTTATATTACATGTGATTTTTTATTTAATGTTTTAGATTAAATGTGATCACATGTGAATATATAGTTATATTCATGCTATTTTTTTTTTATTCCATTATGTTATATTACATGTGATTTTTTATTTAATTTGTTATATTAAATGTGATTACATGTATATGTGAATTGAACATGTGGATATGTGATTATTTTATCATCTATGAATGTTAGGCTTGAATGTTTATACATTAGTCTTTATTGATAAAATATAAAAATTTCCACTAAGTAGTCTTAGTTAGAATTGTCAGTGTAAATGATAGACTGAAAAAAATTTGCAGTGACCCCACTAAGAACTGTAAATGCACTGTATAGCCAAAAGACCACAGTGACCCCAGTAAGAACTGTAAATGCACTGATGGAACAAGAAAAATGGACTGTAGTGGTCTTATATGAACCATCTTTGTAGACTGGCCCAACAGGTTACTGTGGTTGGAGTAGCTGTCCTTGTAGACTGGCCCAAAAGGTTACTGCGATTTTAGTAGGTTATGTCTTTACATGTGACTAGGACTAGATGACTACTTAAGATAGTGGGAGTATGGTTGAGATTTATGATTAATTCTCCCATATTTTTTTTGAATTTGCGCGGGAATTAGGTTAGAAATTTAATAATTGGATATTGTGGCGCAAGAGATGATTCTGAAGCCTAGCGATTTTTCAATGTTGCGACATGTCTAAATTATTTTTTTTCTAACTTGAATGGACGCGGCAGATTTCTTAGGTGTGTGTGTGTAATATCTCTTCTTTGCGTATTGTAGTGAAATGGCATCCAAGAGTATAATTGCCGATTTAAACAAATGGGAGAAATTGGATGGGGAGAACTATGACATTTGGCATCGCAAGATCCAATATGTCGTAGATGAGCAAGAGGTCTTGGAGGCCTTATCTCACTCCCTTACTGAGCCCGGGGAAGGGACCTCGGAACAACACAAGATAGATCAACTAGCCTATACTCAATGGGCTAAGAAAAGTCGGTGCGCGCGCATAATAATGTTAAGCAGCATGCACAATGATCTAATGTGTGAGTTCGAGATCTATGACACTGCCCAAAGCATGTGGGAGGCTTTGAAGTTGAAGTTTGGTGGAACTTCAGCCACTAGGTTGCGTGGGTTAACCATGAGGTTTGACTCCTATAAGATGTGCTCTGACCACACAATGAAGCAGCATCTTAGGGCTATGTCAACCATGATCCGCGAACTTAAGTCGGCAGGAAACAACCTCACTGATGAACAGCAAGTCCAGGCAGTAATAAGATCACTGCCGAATTCTTGGGAGAATATGAGACAGAACCTGATGCATAACGAGAATATCAAAGACTTTGATGATGTCTCGCGTCACTTGGAATTGGAGGCTGAGCGCCTAGAGGCTGCCAAGCCCATAACACGGCCTATGTGGCTGATTTTGGTTCGCGTAAGGCATCAAGGCCTAAGCGCAAGAAGTCCAAGAATGGGGTAGCTGCTGGACAAATTAAGAAGGTGTCAGGAACTTCTCAGCGCAGCAATAGGGGCAAGCGCAGGAAGAACAAGTCGAAATTAGAGTGCTTCAATTGTGGAAAGAATGGCCACTTCGCTCGTGACTGCACTGAGCCGAAGAAGGTACACTTTGACTTTTCTCGCATTGTTTTTGTAACTAGCCATGTGATGGTTGCTCACTCCTATCCTGTGTGGACTGTTGATTCAGGAGCGACCGAACACATAGCACGAGACAGAGTCGGATTTGTTGAGTATCGTCGGATTCCAGCTGGGAGTCGTGATATCAAGGTGGGGAATGGAGCTAGCGTGGAGGTATTGGGACTTGGAACCTACAAGCTGGACTTGCGGGGTGGCCGCACTCTTTTCCTTCACAATGTGCTATACGCTCCCGAGATCCGACGAAACTTACTTTCTGTAGTCACTTTATTAAGACTTGGTTTTCAAATTGTATTTGAAAACAATTATGTTTCTTTTCATTTGGGCCATGTGTTTTATGGCAATGCTTTTCTTCAAGACGGTTTTATGATTTTGAATTTGGAGTATTAAAATATAAATGAGTCTATTGCTTTTCTTTCTACATCTGATAATTTGGATTCATATAAATGGCATGCTAGGCTTGGCCATATAGGGCAAGATAGAATGACTAGGTTAGCTAGAGAAGGCCTAATAGGCAATCTCGCTAAGGTCATCTTGCCCACATGTGAACATTGTCTAATGGGAAAAGCTAAGAGAAAACCATTTGGAAAAGCCACAAGGGCATCTTTTCCACTGCAATTAGTCCACTCAGACATCTGTGGTCCAATGAGTGTGAGGGCAGGAGACGGAGGTGTCTACTTCATCACATTTATAGATGATTTTTCACGTTACAGTCATGTCTACTTAATCTCCCATAAGTCTGAAGCATTGGAATGCTTTAGGCGATATCTAAGAATGGTTGCAAATCAGTTAGACAAGAGTTTAAAAGTTCTAAGAACTGACCGAGGACGAGAATATCTCTTTGAGCAATTTAAAAGGCTCTGTGATGAAAAAGGAATCAAAAGACAGTTGACGATGCCGAATACGCCACAGCAAAATGGCGTGGCGGAAAGGAGAAATCAAATACTGCTTGAGATGGTTAGGTCAATGATGGCGTAAGCAAACCTACCAATTTCTTTTTAGGGGGATGCACTTTTGACTGCTGCCTACATTCTTAACCGAGTGCTCTCCAAATCAGTAACTTCCACCCCATATGAACTATGGACCGGTGAGAAACACAATTTGAGTAACTTGCGGCCATGGGGTTCAACGGGTTTTGTTCACAACCTTTCTCATAAGTATGGGAAGTTAGGCCCTAGAGAGAAGAAGTGTATCTTTATAAGGTATTCAAAACACTCTAAAGGGTATGTATTAATAGGTGAACAATCTGATGGAAGTGTGACTGAGATTGAGTCACGAGATGTGGATTTCATTGAAGATGAGTTTCCAAGTAGAGGTGAGGTTGATAGGAGTTTAGAACTTCATGAGATTGTGGAACAAGAGGAAAATGCTCCAAGGAATTTAGTTGAGAATGAGGAAGAAATTCTTCAAGCTCCTACAAATTATTTGAATCCGAGTGGGAGCACATCACTTGTCAATCAATCACAACAACCTCAGCCGCGTAGAAGCACACGTGAAAGTATTCCCCGTCGTCGTTTTGAGATTGAAGGGGAAGCTTTTTGGTAGCTCCGCATGATGATGACGAGCCTAGGACAATTTATGAGGCTCTCTCATCTTCTACTAAAAATGAGTGGATGAAAGCTCTTAATGATGAGATTGAGTCTATGAAGACTAACCAGGTCTGGGATCTGGTTGATCTACCAATAGGGCGTAAGACTATTGGGAACAAATGGGTTCTTAAGGTCAAACGCAAGTCGGATGGATCAATAGATAAGTACAAGCTCGCTTAGTGGCGAAAGGATATACCCAACAGGAAGGTATAGACTATGAGGAGACTTTTTCACCAGTGGTGAGGTTTGCCTCAATTCGCTTGATTCTAGCTATAGTAGCAAACATGGATTTGGAACTCTACCAGATGGACGTTAAGACAGCATTTCTCAATGGAGAACTAGATGAGGAGATCTATATGGATCAACCAACTAGTTTTGTGGTCAAAGGTCAAGAGCGCAAAGTGTGTAAGCTCAAACGATCTACATATGGCCTAAAGCAATCATCTAGACAATGGTACCTCAGATTCCATCGAGCCATTCTCTCGAATGGGTTTACGATGATCACAGAGGATCATTGTGTTTATGTCAAAAGGTCTAAGAAGAGTTTCATTATGTTGTCATTATATGTTGATGATATACTACTAGCTGGAAATAATAAAGGGTTGATAGTCGCCACAAAAGAGTGGTTATCAATTTTGAGATGAAGGATATGGGTGAGGCAGAATACATTCTGGGAGTTAAGATCTACAGAGATCGCTCAAAGAGACTTTTGTGTTTGTCTCAACAGACTTACATAAAGAAAGTCCTTGAGCGCTTCCTAATGAATGGATGTAAACCCATTGACACCCCTGTTGCAAGGAGCGAGAACTTGTCTAAAATGATGTGTCCTAAGACTAAAAAAAAAAAAAAAGATGGCCCGTGTCCCTTATGCTAATGATGTGGGTAGTCTGATGTACGCAATGATGTGTACTTGGCCTGACATATGCTATGCAGTTGGCTTAGTGAGTAGATTGCAATCAAACCCCAGACTAGCTCACTGGAAAGCGGTCAAAAGGATTATGCGATATCTCAAGGGAACTGCGGACTATGTGCTGTGCTATCAGGGTTCAGATTTGCAGCTAAGAGGTTACAGTGATGCCGATTGGGACAGCGACCTAGATGAGCGCAAATCAACCACTGGGTATGTCTTTCTGCTCAACCAAGGCGCAATTACATGGAGCAGCAAGAAACAACCCTGTATAGCTTTATCCACCATGGAGGCAGAATACATAGCTTGTTCTGCAGCAGTTCAAGAAGCTATTTGGTTACGGAGGTTCCTCAAGCATTTAGACATTGGCACGGATACATCAGATCCGGTGACAATATTCTGCGACAGCATGACAACTTTCGCATATGCTAAGGACTCAAAGTATCATGGAAGAACCAAACACATAGATATCAGATATCACTACATCAGAGACATGATAGCGCAAAAGGAAGTGGTTCTGAAACATCTTTCTACGAGTCGCATGGTTGTTGATCCCTTAACGAAGCCTATAGCAAGAGATGTCTTCGAGGCTCATGTTAGGAATCTAGGACTGCGTAGACTATAAATGTAATTTGTGTTTCAAATGACATAAAGATGTAACATTTCCTTTGGGATATTAATACAATATGATTCAGTTCTTGTCTTTATCGTATTGTTTTTAATACACACACACAAGATATGTCAACAGGCTTAGATCGGCTTACTCACACGAGCGATCGCCTCTAGCGCTTAAGTAGCGAGTAGAGATGAGACATTGTGTCCCTAGGTACTTGTCCAAAGGGATAAGTTGGTTGACACAAAGTTATGTCGCCTTAGTGAGAGCTAAGACGAGGTCCATTGATAGGACTATGCATGGGTTACCCCACCATCCATGTAGCCTGAAGTAAGCCAGATGCGAGTTCCTCTTTGACGCCTTGGAGACGTGCAAATTGAGGAATTCGGGTTAGACGCTTAAGGAGTGGCTAGACTGAGATCTGTACGGTGTTGATATAGACATATGCTCTTTGAGAAAGAGAAATCCACCGTAGCATGTGTTTCATACTATATGTGCTTATACGACCATATGAGTAAGTAAGTAAAATGTTTCCCTCTTTCTCACTGTGTGAGTCTCATTTCTTAAAAAATGTCCTTTACTTTTAACTATGTCACGAGATGGAGGTTGTGATGTTTGCTACTTTGGCATGCTGTCTATGGCCATGATTGATACGGTCTAAAGAGGCATTGTTGGGAAAGCAGTTCGACCAAAATTGAGTGATATGAGTGTAAAGGGAAGACTATTCAATATCATATCTTCGATAGTGTTTGCTGACGTCATACAAATGACGCTACATCTCGGTAGCGGCTAAAGGTTGTGAACACATTGAAATATTTGGAGGTAGTCAAGCATTGTTCTGAGTTTTTTAAACTCAAGAGGGTTCGAAAATGCTTGATCTTGATGCGATCGAATAAGTCTAGGACATGACCAGACACGTTAGGGATGTTACTATGCTGGTCTTCTCTGGGAGAGATTTGGTGTATGTACTCCCTCCTTTTTACAGGTGTGCTTGGTGGTCGCACGGCCTATTTATTTATATGAACAAGATTGAGAACATTAGAGAGATGCTGACCTGGGGTCATGCCCACTGTGTGCGAGTGGGAGATGCTAGATGAAGGGGCGCCCACGTGGGGCTGACCCCTCCTGCAGTTGCCTGTAACGCATGGCTTTAAGCCATGCGTTACTGCTGTTTCACAATTCAATTGAAGGCTGGCCTTTAAGGCCAGCGTTCAGAGGAGGACTATATATAGTCCTCCTCAATTGTGTTTTTGGCACTATCTGAAAAATAGAAAAAAACTGTCTCTTTTTGTTCTCTCTTGATAAAATACTTAGGCTGTGGATTTGTTAAGTGTTACTCTAGTTCCATACTACGTAGTACACTTCCGCCACTAAGAGGAAACGCTTGGAGTTTATCAATCTGGAAAAACTTGTGGAGCAATTCTTTAACCTGAGCTTGAGGTACTTTTCCGCTGTGCATTCTAACAGGTCCATATAGATGAATGATTACATTGTCTTACAATGAAGCACACAAGCATCTATGGGATTCTAAAGGATTGGAGCAACAATCTTTCTATTTTTCAAGTTTCTGCAAAAGAAATTAATAAAAATTTTATTTGCAAGTCAAATCTTGTTATGCCAAAGGTATGGAAAGCTGATCATGTCTCCGTACAACTTATTATGCAAACGTTTCTAATGCGCAATGAAATTAATTTACATAATCATTTTAAACGATTTAAATGATTTTAAAAGAATAACATACCTCCATTTGAAACTCTGAGGGGCCTTGCCCGCAACTAGAATGTAAGCTCTGAGGATTTAGCCTCTTTATAGCAACCTCGATTTGACGTAGATAGCCTTTGTATATGTTTCCATATCCTCCTTCTCCAATTTTCAGGGATTCATTGAAGTTTTGAGTTGCTTCCTTAATCTCCAACAGTGAGAACTCAGAGAACCGAGGCATATTCCAACTTGAGCATTCTCCTTGTTTATATCTCAACTCTTCAGCTTCTTTCACTGCGTTATCCCGTTCCATCTGCAACTCTACAATTTGATTCTTTAATGATGTTTCACGTTCTTGGAAAATCTGGAACTTTTCCATGAGTTGGTCTATCTGATTTTTCATCGTTTCAATTTCTTTCTTTTTTGCTTTCCCTTCCTCAATTTCTCTTCTGAATATCAACTCTTCTTGGGCCTGTGATGGATTTAGGCAATTTGCAGCTGATTTTAGAACTTTAGAAGTTATATAGATAGAAGTTTTAAGAATTATTGTAACGATAGTCATGTAGAAATTTTACATTTTATACTAACAAGAAAAAAAATCTTTCAAACCCTTTTGATCTACTATGTTTATGTTAGTTATCTACCATCTGAGAAGTTGTTAACACGATATAATTTGGATGGTTAGAACTTAGATCACAAAGGAGGTTGTACATTGTAAATTTCTGATTGTTTGAGAATACACCATTTCATTTTTTATGGTTTGTGGTGTAAAATGTAAAATACTATTAGTTGGAGGATATGAAAATTGCATTTCCCTTAAATTTTAAGAAGAAAAGCTGGTTAATCAAATTTTGTAGAACGAGCTTGAAAATGTAAAAGAAAATTTCCAGAAAAGGAAAAAATTCAAGATGTAAGAAATGCTGCTATCATCTATTTTATCATCATTTCATGATGTGACATTAGAGAGACTATTTATTATGTTTTACTTGTGAACCTATTATTTAATATTACATCATGGAATGATGAGAGAACGATGATAAAAATGATGATGAATATAATTTTTCAATACAAAAAACTTTACCTTGCCCATAGCCTCACCGAGCTCTCTTGCTAGTTTTTGCTGCACGAGTGTGAATTTTTCCGCATCTGCCATCACTTGTTGAAGTCTCTCATAATGAGGATTATCTAAATTACTCTTGTCCTGCTAGGATCAATTCATGAGATGCATGAATGTCCACATGGTTTGTAGAAAAATTCATTCTTTTTATAAAGTTATAAATATTCTCTTTATTTTTTTAATATTTTGGAAAATTTAACTAATTTTTAATTTTTAAAAAGTTACGTACCTTATATTATTATTATTTTAATAGGATATGACTATGCCATGTGTCAGTAGGGCAATTCTCCCATTAAAAAGTTGTAAATTACTTATACAAGTTTTTGCAAAATAGTATAAAACTCATTTTATAAGTGCCCCATGTATATAAGAGTAATTTTAAATACATGTTTATATCTTTTAAGAAAACATGATCAGAACCCACCATAAAAATTAAGGTTTGTGCAAGACTTGCATATTCTAAATCTGTACAAATCATTCTCCTATATATAACCACAAAAATTATTTTTAATATTTTTTTGCACATACCGCATGAACACTTCGAGCTCCGTTAGATGATGCAACGTCCACAACAGAAGGTTTGCCTGGTGAGAATGGAGTAGTCATGAACTCGAAACCCTCCAATGATGGAGTACTTGGTTTCAGTACTAATGGACTGAGAGTTAAATCAAGAACTCCTTTAGGAGAGTATGTTGAACGACTTGAACCTGAAGGACTCCTTAATGATAACACATCCGATTCATGATCAGAAGTAGTACTATTGTGTTCTGCCTCAGACCTGCTCTTCGGGGATATTGAAGGCTCTTTGGTGCCTCCTCGGAACATTGCATTGAAGACGCTCTTTACAATATTTCTATCCTCCCTTATATGATTTTGCGCAACAGATTGTGATCTCAACAAGTTTTTGCTTCCAGTTTCAGCCTCATTGCTATTGTTCTCAGAAGGAACTGATATTCGTGATCTTAAGACCATGAGGCTCGATTCTCCATTTTGATCTATGTGATCTATACGTGGTTTTCTGTATATATGTGGATGGTACTTGAATTAATTAGGGTGAAAGTTTTCAAGTGTATTCTTCCCAAAACGCAATCAGAAAATTAGCAATCAAGCTAACCTTGTATGTATGAGGCAGCCCTTACAAATAAATTGTATGAAACAATCCACAGGTGCTCGTTCGCACACGAATTTTGCCTTTTCAGACTTGAGGTCGATCATTTTTCTGCCATGCATGTCAAGCAATATTAGATAAGCAATCATTTCAAAGGTGAAAGATACATTCATTTATAAACTAGCTAAGCTGATTTCTTCCATTTGAAAAGAGTATGCCAAAGACAGAACAAATTAACCAGTATTCATGTCAAATGGCATGCGCAGTTGTCAATTTATGATTTATTAATTTTCTGTATCGAATTATTAGTTTAAATAGTTTAAAAGTTTTGGCTAGATTGGTACGTACGTAGACTCTAGCGTCTATCTCACAGTATCTAGCGAGATTTCAAATTTTCAATGAATGTATGAAGTTCATGTAAAAACAAAAATCAAATTAAATAAATAACAGTTGTTGGCCACATGATCTAGCTAGCTAACTCTGCCGTCACCATTTGATATCTACAGTGCATACATATATGCATAGAAAAAGAAAGTGAACATGACTAGGAGCTGGGTCGAGGGATGATATATATATATATATATTAATAGTGGACCTCACTCTTTTTCAAAGCGATTACGCGATAGTTGCACATTTCACGGTTATATGTAGAATTACTCATATATATATATATATGGAACATGCTACAGTTCCACTCCCAACCACCGCTGGGAGCTACCGTTCCTTATAGGATTTTATTTCATTTTATTTTTACTTTTTCATAAATGTATTTTTTAACACTTTTAAATATTTAAAAAAAATAAAAAAATCATAATATTATTAAAAAATATTTTCTTAATTATTAAGTAAAATAAAATTAAAAAAAATTAAAAAATAAAAACGGTAGAGTGGAGCAGTAGAATTGAGTAAAAAGAATACTATTATCATATATATATATATAGAAAAAGTTGTAGTACCTGTTATAGTGCTTTTCTGCTGCTGCTCCCATAACAAGCCACTTGATCCCATACTGAGTGATGAGTGTCACAATCCCTTCTTCAATATTTTCCATTTCAGTTTGTCGTATCTCTGCTTGAACCTACATTTTTAAAAAACCCCGCAATGCCAAAAAATATACTTAAAAACTCAAAAATTCTTTTAATTTCCGGCCAATCCATTAGTTCGAAAGGAATAGTTTGGATAAATTTGCATGTGAAGCCTAACTTTTGAGAAATTATATATATAACTAAATATGAGGCTAGCTTCTAATTATTAATTTTTATATCCTATTATCTTGAAAATATATATTATATTATTTTAAGGTAACAAGGAAGACCACCATTCACTCGCAAGATATACATACACATATATTTGGAAAAGAGAAATGATACTTACAGTTATGAGTGTGCAAGTACCGTACAGTCGCTTTGAAAAAAGTGAATAAATATGAGACTCACATGAAAAGAAATTAATTTTTTAATAGTGGACCCCATTCTTTTTCAAAGCGACTACACGACGTTTGCGCATTCTACGACTGTATGTAGCATTATTGTTTTGGAAAACTTTTAACAACTTTACTCAAATCTTTTTTTTTTTTTTTTATAATGAGATGTCATATATATATATGCATTGTGATATAATTCCTCTTTTTCATTTCAACATATATATGAGCAAAATAAAATATTATAACTTGTGCGGTCATACCAAATATTATTCTAATTTTCATTTCTACTTCAGAAAATTGAAAGCAAAATCTTTTCAAGGAAATTAACCAAACGAAAATAAAATCTGAGAAACAGAGATATATAGAAGAACAAAGATCTGTTACCCCCATTTTTCCACATATTTGGTCATATTTATGGAGGATCTCGTACATATTTTGCCTATCTCTTTCCTCGTGTTCGGTTACCAACCTTTCATTCACATATTTTGCTGGAGTTTTTGCAGGACCCACTGCGAAAGCAAGAAGGAAAAACAAAAAACTGTAAAGGCCATTGTTTTTAGCAGTTTTTCATCCTATTACCCAGATAATGAGTTCAGAACCCCCAGAAGAAATTTACAAACAAATTTGACTGATGAGGTTTTCCCTCCCCAATATTACTAACTAAATTATATGATCAATTTCAATTTTCCAAGTTTCTTTTCATACATACATGCATGTGTATATATATATATTCGTGAATATAGAGCTAGCTAGCTAGCTTACAAGGATGGCGGATGAGCTTTGAAGGCGGATGAACGTGAAGAATACAAATCCTCCTTCCTCCAGAGTTGTGAAAAGTCCATAACAGAATGGATTTGCCCTCTTCCTCATCTTTTCCCACTGCTACGCATATCGTATCCTCACTCACCTTTTCCATCAAATCCTGATCTAAAGTACCCAAGACCTTGATACCCCTGCTGCTGCTACTGCTGCGCGCGCTGCTGCTGCTGCTGCGCGCGCTGCTGCTGCTGCTGCGCGCGCTGCTGCTGCTGCTGCGCGCGCTGCTGCTGCTGCGCGCGCTGCTGCTGCTGCTGCGCGCGCTGCTGCTGCTGCTGCTTGCCATATTTTAATATGAATTAGACGTTGATCCCTTGCGAGGTTGCAGAAGATAATCAATTTCATCAGAGCTTTACACAATCTTGCTCGTTGTAATTTATATGCATCTTTCAAGGTCGATCGAGCATGATCATGATATACATATATAATCTCTTATATATATATATATATATATTTATTTTTTTATAACTCTATTTTAAATAAATAAATTTATTTATATAAAATTTAGAACTTCAATAATAGTAATAATAACTTTAATTAATTTGACGCTAGCTTTTAATGAAGTGACACTATCATATATAAAATTGTCTAAAGAAATGTGAAAATGGATGTATGTGTGTATTAAATTCGGTAGTTATTTGCATAACGTACATGACAACTGTGATTTGAGTTGAATTTGAGGAATTAATTAAAGAAACTAATTCGTCAAGCAAGTACTGGACCCACAAAAAAAATTGGAAATTTTCCATGCAGGGACATATATATATATATATATATACACACACGATGTTACAGCTCTCGCTGGGTTCTCGCTGGGGTTCGTTGGAGTTTTCATATATTTTTATGTGTTTTCTTAAGTAATTTTTATAAATATTTTTTTTAATATTTAAAAAAAATAAAATAAATTTAGAACATTATTAAAAACACTTCTTTAATTAGAAAGTAAAAAAAATTATTAAAAAATATTTTCTTAATCACGAAAATTATTTTAAACAAGCAAATATTCTGAACTTTTTTATTTTTTAAAAATATTTAAAATTATTAAAAAAATCTATATAAAAAATTACTTAAAAGAAAATACATAAAAAACATATGTTTGAGCTCCAACGAGCTCCTAGCGGGAGCTCTAGCATTATTCTATATATATATTTGGCCTGCAGCTTCGTCGTCCTTCCTAATTGGCAGACATATATGGGTGCACCTTTTTTAGATAAAAAATGATTTGTACAAGTCTCAAATAAATAAGCATTATACAAGCCCTTGTAACAAAATGGACACTATCTTAAAAAAGTATAAAAAAATTATTCTTTATTAATATAATCTATTATTTTATAAAAGATTTGTATAAAACTTATCTATTTAAAATTTGTACCTAACATTATTCTCCCCAGAAATATCAGATCATTACTTCTGGGTAGTATATTCAGCTTAGCCACACACCAATGGTTGAAAATTTCCAACTAGCCGCGCGCGCCCAACAATAATAAATGATCATTAGTGCTGATTATTTCTTGTTCAGTAGGCCAAGAGGAAAAAGAAATTGCTTTGTAAATTGGAAGCTAGTTGGATTAATTATTTCTTGTTCAGTAGACCAATGCTTGATGTTCTTGGTCTAACATTTTCACATCAACTCCAAGAACTCCAAAAATCCATAACTAATACTGATAACATTTTTATTATTCAAACCTAAGTGATACCATTTTTGACTAATCAACCATAAGTCATAAAACACAACTTAGAACAATCAGTTTACATGAGAACTTAGAAACCAAACATATATGAATGCTTTTCGACTTGAAACAAAGTGACTAGACCCTTGATTTTTATGCAATAAATCTTGCAATAACACAACCAGATATCTCACATTCAAGTTCTAATTTGATCTAAGCATCAAATCTAGCATGTCATAACAAAAATTTCATCAAACCCGTGAGCCTCTATATCATGCTTAAATTAAACTCTTGCATTTCATCATCATTCCAATAAAGATTTAAGTCATAAATCTTCAAAACCTCATTCTTAATCCATATATCTAAGCTTTAAAAATAAAATTTACAGTAATTTTAACCATTGAATCAAGATCCTAAAGCTAAAACCACATCCTAAACCAAACAAACTCCTTCTTTTGAATCAATCAGTTTCTATCACTTCAAAGATGATGCAAAACCATTTTATAAAATCCTGACATGCTTAAAATCTGACCATAAACTTACATATAATCATATTAACACTTCATCAAATTGAGATCTACCCAACATTTCATCAAAATTTCACAAAACTCCCATGGTTCATCAATAATCATAAAAAATGAACCGTCGTCACACTTACACCAACAATCAACCTCAAAACTTCCAATAAAAATAACCAATACTCTCCCACACATTTAAGACCCATAACTTAACAAAAAGCAAGTGATTTGAGCTAAGGAAAATACTTTAAAAAGCTGGAACCAAGCAAGAACACAAGCATAATGCATGTTTTTTCCCTCTTCTAGTTCTCTCTCTCGGTTTCTCTCTTGAATGGATGAAAAATGCTAAGTGTGTGGAGGAAAGTGAGGTGCATTGGGTATATGAAGGGGGCTTACTTTGTGTTCGAATGAGTGAAAAGTGAGGTGAGGCTTGCTTGTGAAAAGAGAGAAAGAAAAGCAGCTGGGAGTGGAGGATTGACGGGCTACCGAGTGGGTGAGATGGAGGGCTTCATGTTGCTTGTTTAACTTGACAAAAAAGGCACTATTTATGGTACCAAATGGGGTGTCATGGCAGCCAAGAGATGGCCTTGTAAGTGGGTGGAAACTTGTAGAAGAAGCTTAGTGCAACAAGCTAGTTTCGGTGGGACTAAGGAGGTGTAATCAAATGTACTTCCATTTGGGGTTCCAAGGGGTTTTCGGTTAGGGTTTGGTTCAATCCTAATGTTTTTTGGTCAAAAGTAATTGTCAAGTTGTAATAGAGTAGATGAGAGTGTAAGAGTGTGTACTTTAATGATTAGTTGCTTGTGGAAGTGGCTTAACCAGGTGGGAAAACATTTAGGGTTTCAGCTTCCACAAAGGGTTTGGGATTCTGGTTTGCCTCAAACTTTTTGGGGTTTCATTATGGTTGAAACCTTGTTTTGGTTAGCCAAATAATGTTTGGTTGGATGGAATAGTGAATAGTATAAGAGAGCATGACGATGAGTTTGATTCACACTCCATCACTTACACACTTATACTCTTCCCGACAAGTGTCCTAGGATTTCCAAATAGATGGCTAGGATTGTTCCATGTGTCTAAATAAAAAGTTTGCTGGTGATCATATGTGTATTTGGACATCCTACATGCCGATTTGACAACTCTTTGAACTAGATGTCACGTGGCGCTCTCTTGAATGGTTACTATTCACTTGAAAAACTTGTAACTTTTTATTGCACAATAAAATCCTAAATATTCATACGAGTCTAATTGTGCGATTCGTTTCATAAAATTTATACTCCTAAGTGCCTCAATTCGTGAAGTCCTTTCGAGCTTTCACGAAGTTTCTAAAGTCTAAAGAAATTCATCTATTAAATGATAATTTTGTTTATTTTCCAAGACAACAAGAGACACAATTAAAAGACTTGAAACCAACAGATCCTAAATGACCTTGAGGAGCTAAAATTGAACATGTGCTTAGGAGGCATGACTTAACCAGGAGTGCCATAAGCTAGACGAAGTAGTGGAAGCAACAAGAGAAGTCTGTGTGTGAGCTGGGATTTGTTGACGTAAGCTCAAAAAGGCGTCCAACTTTACAGCTTGTACCAAGAGGCTAACCCATCTGATAATCCTGCACAACAATACCATCAACGTAAAAAATTAGTCCCAAGCCTAATTCACAAAACTGACCGACAAAAAGAAGATTTAAGAATAGTTTTGGAACTAAGTATGCATCATCAACGGATAAACAAGAGGATGATATAGATCTGATGTGAGTGACAGAGATGTGAGAACCATTAGCAACACAAATAACAGGATTTGGAGAAAAGGGTAGTTTTGTGGGAACACAAGTTAGGGTTAGAAGTCATATGGTTACAACATGCAGAGTTGATGAACCCCGAAGACTTACCTAAGGTGAGAAACAACGCAATAGAGGATCGAAACAAAACCTGGTGAATTAGTACCTCAGCATCAGCTACAATGAAAGCATGAGGGTGAGATGGAGTCTCAGGAGTAGACTTGGAGGGCAACTGTGCATATAAGCGGCTAGATGAAGGCTTGGGAGCACTTGGAGAAGCACTTGCCACAACTGTATCCAGAGATTGCATTTTCATGGTGGAACGACATTTTTCTTTAGAGATGAGCTAAAAAAACAATAGCCTCTAGAGTTGGAAAAGGTGTACGATGCAAACAGGAAGCCCAAGTTGGCCCAAAATCTTTATTCATTGATGGATAAAGCCTGAGTTGGCCATCATAAAATGCATAAATGTTTTACGATCACCATATGCCGCAAATAATTCTATATCTTGAGGACACTTCAGTTGAGGGTGTGCAGTAGAGAATTTTTTTCCAAATATTATTTACTGGAGAATAAAAATAAAAAATAGGCTGGCCTAATTCTTGATGCATTTGATAAAATTTAGTCTCAAGTTAGAACTCCAAGGAAGCATCATGACTATAGTTGTATCACCGTGCTAGAAACTCTCAAGCAACTTTTGCATTCCCAAGTTTTGAAAGCAGATTATGAATAAAAGGAACTGAAGTATTGATAAATCAGGAAAGTATCTTACAGTGCATACAGTTCCAATGCTCAAGATGCGAAAAAGAATCATCTTCAGTCTCATCATCTTTAGGCTTAGGTGGAGAGATGTTTCTAGACACATAACTCCAAACTTGACGTCCTCGTAGAAAAAACCATATGTTAGGCCCACATATTGTAGTTGGGCCCATTCAAAATATGATCAATCGGACAAACAATATTGTCTAAATTATAAGAACTTTGAGCCATTGAGAGAAATCCATTGCAAAAATAGACGAAAAATATGAAACTTGTGCAAAACATCGAGTACGAAATACTTGGTCAACAGTCATTGAATACCGTGGGCTCTAGGGCTAATGTGGCACTAGGGATATGATGTGGTACACTAGGATGGTGACACATGTTGTTGGTGTTTTTATGCATGTGATGAAGTTTGCCAGAATTTGAACAATGGGTAATTTCTTTGAGTGGCGCATGTAGGTGTGTGCAACCACTGTTTGTGCCCCTCCATACGCAATCAGTGGAATGTATTCTTGCCTCTTATGCAAAGTGTGTCAGAACTAGCTCTATTTTTCATATTGCTTTGAATCTCCAAACTACTGGTAATATAGTTGCTTTGACTAGCTTTTTCTCTATAGCTTGGGGCTTTTGGTACAGACGTAATAAGCAGCTACATTATCAAGTGGTTCTTGGGCCGAGACCGGTGGTGGAACATGCTTTGTCCCTTCAAGAGATGTTTTCTGCTGCTAAACAAAGTTCCAACATAACTGTGAATAAGCTTTGTAGATGGAAACTACCTCCTGTGGGCTATGTGAAACTGAATGTAGATGGGGCTATGTTTCAAGACCAACATAAAGCGAGGATTGGAGCCATTCTTAGAGATGAGAAGGGGAAGGTTGTTATGACTGTTAGTAAGGCTGAAGTTGAAGTTGCAGATCTGGAAGACATTGAATTACTTGCTGTGTTTTGAGGCTGCAACTATGTATCCCTATGGATATTAAAAAGGTGGTGAGAGAGAGTTACTGTTTGTTGATGGTCAAGGATCTTTAGTCTTCAACAGATTCTACTTCAAGGCTAGGGGTTTTGCTGCATGAAACCAAGAACTTGGTGTATGTCTTTGATGAGTTTCGGATTCAACATGTAAGTAGAGAGGGTAATGAAGCTGCTCATGGCTTAGCCCGACATGCTTGGGTTGTTGAGACTATTGAGATGTGGTATAATGGTTTTCCAGATTTTATTTCTCAAGCAATTTGTCTTGATAATGGTTTGTAAACTTGGAATATTATGAATGTCAATTTTCTTATAAAAAAGAAAAAAAAAACTTGGTGGTAGCTATTCTATCTAGAGGTGAAAAAAAACTGGTGAACCAGTTTCATTTTTTTTGAAACCGGTCGAAATCAGTCCGATTTCAGTTTTTCTTTTTCTAACACCGACCGAACCGAACCAGACCAGTTCATATATATATATATATATATATATATAATTTTTTATATGATTTTTTATATATAATTTATTAGACTTCCATTTTAAAGACGTTTAAAGTTGCCTCTTTTTTCTATATTTTTTATTTCTTATTGATTCAAAGCTTGAGGTATCATTTTTAAGTTATGAAAATCATGGGGATTTGTTGTTGTAAAGTTTGCAGCAAGCGGAAGTTCTTGGCCTCGGACAACAACCTATGGTCCAACCTCTTTAAGAAGAGCTGGGAAGGAGATCATGCTATGTTATATATATACCCCTATCGGTTCAAAATAATGGAAAGATGTGTACGAGGTTCAAGATCGTTGTCAAGTTGTATGCATCAAGACCTCGTTCGGCTTGAGCTCATAGAGAGAGAGAGGAGAGAGAGAGCACACGGTCAAGAGGCCGGGATTGAATTGGATTACTGATCACATGAGGCCGGTTCTATTATAATCTCCTTAGAATGGTGACTTGTCATCTGGCAATTGGAGGATGTAAACTCCATCTTGACACCACAACAGTTTGGAGTTGTTCTCATATTTCATTTCATTGTTCTATGTAGGGGTGTAACCGATCCGGTTTGATCCGGTTCGGTTCGGTTTTGGACAAAATCTAAGACCGAACCGGTATGTACCGGTTTGTATTTTCCAAAACTAATTACGCACCGATTACCCTCCTAAACCAATACTTCCGATTTTATCAGTTTCTGGTCTGGTCCAATCCGATTTTCTGATTTTTTTTAAATGTAAGTTTCACAATTTATCATTAAAAATTTGTTTATAAAAAAAAGAAAAAACTGATTTAAAAAAAAAACTATTTTATACTTTTATTAATATATTAGACTATATAATAGTATTAATATTAGACTATTAGTATAGTTATAAGTTATATATTAGTATTAGTTATAAACTATATATTTAATATTAGTATTAGTTATAAACTTTTAGTAAAAACTTGTAGTATTAATTATAAGTATAACTATAGTCATTAGTCTATATTAGACTATTAGTATTAGTTATAAACTTTTAGTGATTTAGTATTAACATTTTATGTAATAATTTATAAATTATAATAAGAAATTATTTCATATATGAATATATATAATTATATATATTATATATAAAAATTTCACACAAAAATTTATAATTATACATAATATATAAAATTTATATATATATAATATTTTGTATAAAACTTATATATACAATAATACAAATATTATTTTTTATATATATATTTTTTATCAACCGGTCCGGTCCGGTCCGAAAAATCTTAAAACTGGAACCGGCCGGTTTTCACATTCTAAGAACCGGTCCCAAACTGGACCGGTTCAAAACCGATAAAACCGGTCCGGTCCGGTTTGAATTTACACCCTTAGTTCTATGTACAGTAATTTACATATTTTTAATAAAAAAGGCATTTCATTATTCTCATGATCGAGATCCCAATTAACAATAAAAAGGTGACCATGCATCTTTCTTTATTCCAATTACGAGGGATCGGAGTTACGAGAATACAAGGAATAACATTGAAAATGAGCATCATGACAATTAATTATGGTAATAATAATATAAATATAATGATGTGTTGTGCAAGTGTTATGAACTCTTTTTGTAAAGGAGTAAGATTGATTATTAAAAATTAAAAAATTAAGAGACTTGGTAGATTCATTATTAAAAATTAAAAAATTAAGAGTCTTGGTAGGTAGAGGTGGTTTGGTGCACCAAACTGGGTATCGATGCTAACATAACTCTTTTTTATTGAAAGAAAAAATAAAAGAAGGAAACTTTTGCGAGAAAAAGAAGATCATCCTCTGTTTAATAAAAATTATTTTCATCTCAATTCACACCGTTTTATTAAACGAATGTAATAAAGCGGATGTCTTATATGTCAGTATTGGTATATTGTTTGGTGCGCAAACTCCCTTACAAAAAGATTTTTTCAAAAATTAATTTTTTCATATAAATATCATATTTACTCAATTATTTTAAAAGGAATGCACGACGCTTACCCACTATATTAATTTATTCATTTCTCTTTGTATTAATTTATTCTTTCATTTAATTAAAAATACTTGAGAGGTCCCATATATAATATTGGACCAACTACCACGCAGACTCGCAGTTTATGTATTATAGAGCTTGAGAATATTCGGAAAATATTCCGAGGATCCCTACACAAGTTTTATCAATGACAATTAAAATATCAATAGATGATCTTATCAATGACAATTAAAATAATTAAGAGTTTTGTTATGTACAAACAAATTTATGTAATAATCTACTATTAATATTTTTGTCTTCATATTCTAAATTTAAATTAGCACTGTTTTCAATAAAGTCTACTTTCTGACCAATCATATTAAATGGTGTGCGTATTAGTACGCAGAATCGCTTACAACTAGATTTTTTCAATAATTAAACGTCATCTTAAATAGCATGATTTAAATGTCAAAATTATTCCTATTTCTTATTTTTTGTGTCTTTATTTATTGCCCAATTGGTTGGTCATGAGACTATAATAATATTGTTGGATATAAAGGTAAAAGGATTAATTTGTTGCTAGCTCACCCAATTAAATTAGATTATCTAATTGAAAAAAAAAGATATAATATCATTTACAAGAGTTAAAAAAAGAGGATATAGACGACTGCGTCTCCCCTTTTTAATTGGGTGAAAAAAAATAAAAAATTAGTACTATCAATGTAATTTATTATTCTTTTTAAATGAAAGATAAATAAATTATGATTATTAGTAAACCATTGATGAAGAGCTAGGTAACGGATCAGATCATTGCTTTTTGCGTAAAGAAATGAAATAAGAAGAAAAATTCAAAGATGAGTATTCAAACTGACTTTGTGCCATGTGGAAATGCCACGTAGGCACGTACAAAACTGCGCGTCTTTGTCCCATATTCCTAGCTATCATCATTCTTTTATTTTCTATTTTCAAGGATGGCTTTGAAAGTCTTAGACCATTTTCCACGTCTTTTTGTAGGGTAAAACTAATTTTAACCACTAAACTCTAATCTTATACTTTTTACTTCCTAGAACTAATTTTAACTTTGATTAATTCAATCATTATGTTAATATACTATTAAAATTATTAAAGAAGTATATTTTCATTCATATCAAAAAACAGACCTTTGGTACAGAATATATATCAACGTATAAAGTCCCAATAATCAAGCTAATCATATCTCGGCTATAACTAATTTACAGCTATATAAAAAACTAGAATAGGAGAGAATTACCTAGACTAATTACACATATCTTGGTCCTCCATTTCAGCACTCCCTCTCAAGTTGGTGCATAGATGTCGCACATGCCCAACTTGTCCACAAATTGAGAGAATATTCGATGTGAAACTGCCTTAGTGAGAATATCGGCTAACTGATCTTCGGATCGAATTTGTGGTAGCTCCACAATCTTCTCATCCAACTTCTCTCTAATGAAGAATCTGTCTACCTCCACGTATTTTGTGCGATCATGTTGAACCGGATTATGAGCAATGTCACATGCTACTTTACTGTCACAATGTAGTTGGATCAGTTGTGTTGGTGAATAGCCCAAATCTGTTAGGAGGAGTCGAAGCCATAGTGCTTCACAAATTCCGAGTGCCATTCCTCTAAACTCAGCTTCGGCACTTGAACGTGCAACAACGTTCTGTTTTTTGCTTCTCCACGTAACAAGGTTTCCTCCAACAAATGTGAAATATCCTGAAGTAGATCGTCTGTCATCTATTGCTCCAGCCCAATCCGCATCAGTATATGCATCTATACTTTGACAGTCTACATTCTTTGTGAATAAAATTCCCTTTCCAGGAGCGGCCTTTAAATACCTCAAGATTCTTGTCACTGCATTCATATGTTGTTCTCCAGGATTGTGCATGAATTGGCTAACAATACTTAATGCATAGGCGAGATCAGGCCTAGTGTGTGCCAGGTACGTCAACCTTCCTACTAGTCTCTGGTATCTTCCTTTATCAACAGGTACTTAATTAGGCTCAAAGCTTAACTTCAAGCCTTCTTCCAGAGTTGTATCGACTGGTTGGCATGCTGACATGCCAGTTTCTTGTAGCAAGTCTAAAGTGTATTTTCTCTGTGAGAGGAAAATACCTTTATCAGATCGGGATACTTCAATGCCAAGAAAATATTAAAAGGGGCCAAGGTCTTTCATTTCAAACTCATTGGACAAGTAATTCTGCAAGTTCTTCCTTTCTTCAGGATCATCTTCTGTGACCACCATGTCATCCACATATACAATGAGTGCAGTGATCTTATTCTGCCGCTTCATAAAGTGTGGTCTGAGTTACTCTGATGGTAGCCAAAGGTTCTCATAGACTTTGTGAACCTTCCGAACCATGCTCTAGGAGATTGTTTTAGCCCATATAGAGATTTCTTCAATCTGCACACCTTTTGACTATGTATTTCTGGTATCATGCATCCTGGTGGAAGGTCCATGTATACTTCTTCAGACAGCTCACCATGTAGGAAGGCATTTTTTACATCAAATTGTTGTAGTGGCCCATCTAGGTTTGCAGCTAGAGACAACAAGACACAAACTGTGTTGATCTTGGCTACGGGAGCAAAGGTTTCTGTATAATTAATTCCATATGTCTGGGTGTATCCCTTTGCCACGATTATTGCCTTAAAACGTTCAATTGTGCCATCTGCTTTGTGTTTCACATTAAAAATCCACCGACACCCAATAGTTTTCTTCCCTGGTGGGCAATCAACAAGCTCCCAAGTTTCATTTTTCAGCAAGGATTCTACCTCTTCATTCATAGCTGCTTTCCACCTTGGATTAGTTAAGGCTTCCTGCACACTACTAGGAATAGATACAGTAGATAATTGATTGACAAAGGACTAATTTGATTCCGACAACTGATGGTTAGACACATAAGAACTCATAGGGTATATAACTTTACTAGAGAGTTTGGGTTCATATGTGGGTTTAGGAATACCTCTAGTTTGACGTTGTGGCAATTGTTTTCTCACAGGTTCGGTTACCATGGCAGGCGATGGGTGTGGTGATGCTTCAGTTGCTTGGGGTGTTAAAGCTTCAGATGGTGGTGCTTCAGCTGAGTGTGTATCATCACTTTGATCCAATTCATCACTTACTTCATGACTTTCTGTGGATGATATATCAGTGTCCTCACTAGAATCAAAGGTGGTGGCTATATCTTGGTGAACGTAGACCTTATCTTCATCATAGTCTAGAGCCTGATCTTCTGAACTTCCTTCGAGTGCTCCCCCTGAAGATCAGGCTCAGAGGAAAAATACATGGGTGTTTCATGGAACACCACATCCAAGGTAACAAACATGCGGCGTGTAGGAGGATGATACCAGCAATAGCCCTTTTGATGTAGAGCATATCCCAGGAACACACATCGTAGTGCTCGAGGTTGCAACTTGGTGTGCTGATGTGTGTGCAGATGGACAAAAGCAACACAGCCGAAGACATGGGGAGGTAAGTTTGGGAGAGATGGAGCAACAACAGCTTCAGAAAGTGCTTGTGATGGTGTGCGGAAGTCAATGGTACTGATGGTACTCGATTAATTAAATATGCCGCAGATATCAGAGCTTCTCCCGAGTAAGATAATGGCATATGAGCCTCTATTAATGAAGCACGAACAACTTCCAATAACTGACGGTCTTTTTGCTCCGCTACCCCATTTTGTTGGGGTGTGTGTGGACATGTGGTTTGATGGATAATACCTTGTGACTTCAAGAACTGTTGAAAGTCAGAACTCATATATTCCCCGCCATTATCACTGCAAAGAACTCGAGGTGAGCATTATACTGTGTGCTTATCATTTTATGAAAATTTTGAAACAAAAAGTTCACTTCACTTTTGCTCTTCATTAAACATACCCATGTTGATCTTGTACAACCATCAATAAAAGTAATGAACCATCGCGATCCACTCAACGTGGGAACATGTGATGGACCCCAAACATCCGAGTGTATAACCATAAAAGGAACTGTACTTCGATGCAAACTTAATGGGAATGAAGCACGATGACTCTTTGCAAGTTCACATACAATACACTGAAAAACAGAGGTACTACATCTTGCAAATAAACGAGGAAATAATTTTTTTAAATAACCAAATGAGGTATGTCCCAAGTGTCGATGCCAGAGCATGATTTCTGAGTTGTCCTTCTCCCCCTGAGAACTATCCATGGACAATACTTGATGCAATTTATTCGAACTATTTTGCACCAAGTCGAGGTAATACAGCTTCCCACGTTTAATACCACACCCAATCGTTTGCTTGGTTTGGATGTCCTTAAACACACAAAAATTAGGCCAAAAAATAACAACACAAGATAGGGCAATGGTTATTTGTGAGACTGACAACAAGTTATAGTTCAAAGAAGGAACAACTAAGACAGAATCTAGCTGTAGAGTTTCAGTAAGGGATACGGGTCCTTCCCCAATAACAATGGTGGAAGCACCATTGGCAGTGGAAACAAATTTTTGTGAGGAATTATGAATTAATGGGACTTTTTTGGAATCAAAAGTCATATGATTAGTAACCCCTGAATCAATTATCCATGTACTATTAGAAACAGGTATAGAGATATTACCAGTCGGAGTTGTAGTTGCGGCATGTGCAGAAGCTATACCAGCATCATTCTCCTCTTTGATTTCAACAACAACAGCGGTGGGGTTGAATTTTCGTAAGTTCTTCTTGCGGGAATCACGGTTGTGATCCCACCAGTCCGGATACCTGACAAGCTCAAAGCACCTACTTTTGGTATGGCCAGTCTGATCACAATGAGTGCATTTGTAAGAATTTTTGTCTACACCATTTTTTTTGGAATGAGTTTGAGGAGGCCGATTGTGTGCCACCAAAGCTGAGGCTTCAAGATCTTCAGAATCACCATTCATCATTGTGCGGCGGAAAGCTTCACGACGGATCAAAGCATAACACTCCTCGAGTTCAGGAATAGGATCCCTTCGCAAAATTTCACCACGAATTTGTTCGAAGTCGCCATCTAATTCAGCAAGGAAAATGTGCACCCGTTGACGTTGCACTGATTTTCAATAAGTTTCAACATCTTTCACATTCTCCACGATCACTTTATCACGATGATCCAATTCACCGAAAATTTCAGTCAATTCTCCATAATACATAGAGATTGCTCTGCCCTTTTGTTTGGCGGAGAAAGCTTTTTGATTCAAGGCATATACTTGCAACTCATCCGATCCATCATAGAAAGCCTTAGACAAAGCTGCCCAAATATCACGAGCCGTAGGCAAGCAGAGGTAACGTTTCATAATATCTGGGGTCATAGACATCAATAGCCATCACTTGACCTTTTGATTATCCGCGTACCACTTTTCATACCCAGTAGTCTCCTTTGTAGGAATGGGTGAGGTGCCACGGATATAGGAGAGTTTCTCCTTTTCAGCAATATGCATCTCAATAATCTGAGACCATAGATCATAATTCGTTTCATTGAGGATGATTCCTGCATTGAAAGAGGAACCTTCAGATTGAGTGATGATAGGTGCAAGATTGCTCATGGTGTGGTTGGTTCGATGGTGAGGTTAGGTGCTTGAGAGGTGGGTCAAGGATGAAGAAGAAAACCAGAGTATTCCAGGGTTTGTCGTGGCTCTGATGCCATGTTAAAGAAGTATATTTTCATTCATATCAAAATAGACCTTTGGTACAGAGTATATATCAACGTATAGAGCCCCACTAATCAAGCTAATCATATCTCGGCTATAACTAATTTACAACTATATAAAAAACTAGAATAGAAAAGAACCACCTAGACTAATTATACATATCTCGGTCCTCCATTTCAGTAAAAATATGTTAGAAAGCCGTGTAAGCACCAACAAATTAATTGCTACTAAATATCGTAAAAAAAATTAAAAATCATTTAAAATACTAGAAATCATGTAAAAGAAAAAAAAGATAAAAAAAAAAACAAATGCTTGAGATATCCCGATGCACCATCTAGGACATAGGTAGTAGTGCCTAAGGGTGATTCAAGTCGATCGCTTTGCTTGGATAACGCAAACTAATTAGTAGCAATGCCTATGACCTAGACGATATAATTTAGGAGTGGTAATATGTGACACGATTTATATATTTAATACGAATACGATATTAAATTAACGGGTTTGTGTTTGTTCTGACGCCCCGACTCCCACGTATAGGAACGCGAGAATCGTGACGTCGGAATGATGACAACACGGTCACGCATCCCAACAAAATGTGCCCAAGTGTGTGCAACATGCAAAAATGCACAACAAAAGTCGCAGCGGATAATATAATAAGTCAACTAAGTACCAGAAATTTAAATACAATTATCCAAAATAATTTACCTTTAAAAAATTATACAGTCATTCCAAATATATTACAAAAGATAAATACATAAAAGAGTAGGATAATAAATCTCGATACACGAGAGCAATCCCAGATCGCTCTTCCAATAGAGCCAAAGCCTAAGGCTCGTCATCCTCATCTGTATCAAAATCTGCGATACCATAAAACGGTACCGCAGGTAAGTAAAAATCCAAACAATCATTGAGATAAAAACGCATTAAAGCAACCAACTAACAGATCTCAAACCTCATTTTTCTCGAAAACGAGTACTTTTCCAACACACGCTAAAAATCCCATTTTTAGCCAAAACATATAATCCAACATTTTTGCAGAAAATGATTTACACAAAACTCAACAATTTATCAGACACTGTAGGAGGGAATCACAGGCGGGACTATACCACCATTCCTGCTTACCACCATCCCTATAGTTCCTTTCCACACAATGAATACATATCAGAGCACTGTAGGCGGGACTCTACCACCATCCCTGCTTACCACCATCCCTACTATATGCACCGTAAGCGGGAATCACAGGAGGGACACAACCACCATCCCTACCGCGTGCACCGTAGGCGGGAATCGCAGGCAGGACTCTACCACCATCCCTGCTTACCACCATCCCTACAGTCTCTCTCCTTTTTTCTCAAACCAGTCAATCCAAACATTTCAAATAAAACACGTGAACATGCATGCAATCATGTGAAAACCCAGTTTTCAGTTACAAACATGAGCATGCGTGCAAATGAATGAACACAATACGACAACAATAACCAACAATCAACAATGTCAACACAATACAATCACACAAGCAATCTCCCTCCACTAATCCATCCGACCCCCCGTACTCCTCGGACTAAGTCCAGCAAAACCAATCAATAATTCAATACAGTGTAATGAGTTAGTGTAAAAATATATTTAAATCACAAGAGTTATTTGGAAAAATACTTACAGCGCTATATAATAATTTCCGGATGATCACGGAGGTGCAAGAAGTGGAAATGCAGCTGCAAAACAGTGCAAAATGCACTGTGGCCGTGGGTCACAGATACCCACTTTTCAACGGGTGCAAACGAAGACCCAAGATTGATAGGGTAGTGCCTAGGGATGTCGGTGAAACTAGTGGTGGTGGTGGTTGGCCGTGGGTGGCGGCGCAAATGGTGGTTGAAGACCAAAAACATCCAAATCAGAAATGAGGTTGGATATGCTTCACCGGTGACGGATCGGAGGTGGGGTTGGGTCCATTGGGTTGCTAGGAGGTCGAGGATGAAGTGGTGAGAAGATGGTGGCCAATAATGGTGCGACGGCGGCGCAGCGGCGGAAAAAGTGCCGCGGCTTGGAGAGGCTCGTGGTGGTTAACGACGACGCGAATGAAGCTGAGGTTGGTGGGGTGAGGTTGCCGGCGACTAGGGAGGCTAACGGGCTGGGCAGTGTCGACCACCACCGGCGCACGGCGGCTCTGGGTGGAGACGAAGAACAGACGGAGAGAGAGGGAGGGGGGCTGGGCTTCGCGCGGGAGGAACCAGAGAAAGAAAAAGAAAAGAAAGAAAAAAAAGGAAGAAAAGAAAAATAAAGGAAAAAGAAAAGAGAAAAGAGAAAATATAGGGAAAGAAATGAGGTACAATCCTCACATCTTGGGTTACAAAAATGATCCAACGGAAATGATTTTAAAACAGCAAGTGAAATAAAATATTTCAAACGCAGTGATTAAAATTAAAATAAATAATTAAACCCGATAATAAGTTAATTTAATTCGAGAAGAAATTTAAACACATAACAATAATTAATTTAAAGAAAGCACTTCAAAAATAATTTTCGTAAACTAAAAATCATAAAAATAACCCAATTAAAAATCCAATAATTTTAAAATAGGAGAATAAATTTCTGAATAATTAAAAATAATCTCCCATTAAAAATACACTAAAATACGGGGTGTTACATTTGTTGTTAACAGATTTGGATCAAAATGGGTTGACTTATTAAGACGATTTATAAACAGGTCAATCTACTTAAACATGAAATCAACCCGTTTTGATCCATTTAAAATTTATCTCAAAATTAAAATTTTATTATTATTAAGTTGTAATATTGATATTTCTCAGTATGCTTATGTTTTTATTATTTTTATTGTTGAAATTGTAATATTAGACATATGCTTATATTTGTTATTGTATGATTTGTACTATTGGTTTTATTATTTGTTAAAATTTGAAAAATATTGATATATTATTTTTTAAGATATTGTGGTTATTAATAAATATAGATTTTAACTTTTATGTGAAATTGTATTAATCAGGTCAAATGAGTTATACGTTTTAGTTTAACCAATTCACATAAAACAAATGAGTTTAAATGAGTTGTATCGTGCTAAAATATTTCTAATTAATTATTAAACGGATCAAAATGGTTGACATGACACGACCCGTTATCTAAATGGGTTGGGTTCAGGTTTTGGAATTTGACACGTTTAACTTAACAGGTTGGGTTCGAGTTTATCTATATAGTTGAATATTCATGACTTGACATGACATGAACACGACTCAAAAACACCATTTGCCACCCGTAGTGCAACCTGCGTCATCTCTTAAGCATATGCCCCTTGGTCACCTAGGTGGCGCTGCCTAGGACAAGGCGACCTGGGTTTCGCGACCCTAACCCCACCTCCTATGCGCAGTTAGGCTCTATTTCTTGGGTGTGACCTGGGCAAGACCAAGACATTAGCACGGTGTGTTTAACTTTTGTTTTTGATTTAGTATTTTAAATGTTTCTTCAATTTTTGTATGCAGCATGTGGTATCTTGACGTGGCATGGTATCTTGACTGATTTTTAAATGAAAATAAATGGAGGGACCTATTTAATCAAAATTAAAAGCTCAGAGGATAAAAAAGTTCAAATTTTGAATTTAGGATTATTTTATCCAAAGTGAAAACAACATAGTCGCCCAAAATCTGGAAGCAAGCCCATCCCTTCTTTATCCTAAATGCCATTTCGATTGGCTTAGGAGAGGTTTGGATTCAAAATCAACATTAATTCATCTCAACTCATCTCATCTCATCATTACAACTTTCTCAAATTCCCACATAAAATATAATAAACAATTCAACTTTTTCAAATCCCAAAACAACTTTTTCAAATTCCCACACCAAATATAATAAATAATTCAACTTTTATTCTACTATTTACAAACCATCTCAATCCATCTCAGCTCATCTATAAATCCAAACCTCTTCTTAAAAGATGAATTTTGCCCTACCCTCTTATACGGTGTTGTTTTGGCCTAAGAAGAAAAACCCTAAGGCTTTCTTTTTCCTCCCCTTCTTCTCCCTTAGCACCGCACACCCTCTTCCCCTTTCTCTTTCTTTTCTCTTTTCTTCTTCTTGTTCCCTCCTCTTTCCACAGCCCGTGACTTGCAGCACTTTCTCCCGTTGCCACCCCGCCATCGGTACGTGAGGGAAGAATAAAGAGTTAGGGTTCTTAATCCTCAAAGTCCGAAAGGACACCGTATAGGAGTAAGGGTAGGGCCTTTTTTTTCATGGTTTGGGCTTCTACACTTACTAGGCTCACAATAAAATTAGTGTTTAGGACGAATCTATCTAAAGTGAAAACTGCATGTACTATATTAATATCCAACCATTTCCAAAGATATAAACATGATGATACCATCAAAGTTGTAGGTAGCTTGGTTTACTTCTATCAACCCACTCCAAAACATATTTGGGTTAACTATTTTAAGCTTTAATTAGATGATTGATTTACAAGGCAGTCCAACCAGCCTCATGAACCTTTATTAGGCCCACAATACAACCTTATGTTATCATAAGGAAATCCAATACTAGACACTCGTTAGTAATTAATATCTGGTATAAATTGAAGCTCCCAAGTGTAACCATGAAGCTGTAGGGTGGACTTTCAACGATATCTATTCATGAGGATTCAGTGCTACCATAAAAATTCGATGCTAATCAATAAATGTTGAACATTTACTTCAAGTGTATCATGTTTCACTTAGGATACTGTTCATCCGGGTTCTGACCTGGGAATCCGGGTATATCCAGACCGGAACCCGGGTTTCAAACCTGGGCCAGTAGCATGTCTCACAGGAACCTATAAAACTCAGAATCACTAGTTTCACGAACTCAAATGATGCAGTAGCATGTCTATCGCAAACATGCTGAAATTTTGTCTATATTGGTAGACTCTAACGTCTATCTCTCACAGTATGCATGCCGTTGACATAATATTTTTTTTTAATTTAGGTAATATTTTAATTTGTTGTTTTTTAGGCGAATTAGTACGTACTGGCCGGTTGTTCTTCTTTACAGCTTGTCGCATGCATCTAGATAACTCGATCTGCCGTCACGGCCATTATATATCTACAGTACTGCGTACATACACATGATAGATCAACAAGAACGCGGTGAACAGAAAAAGTTATACCTGTTATAGCGATTTTCCGCTGCTGCTCCCATAACAAGCCTCTTGATCTCATGCTGAGTGATGAGTGCCACAATCCCTTCTTCAATACTTTCCATTTCAGTTTGTCGTATCTCCGCTTGTACCTACATTCACTACAAGAAAAATAGATTTTTGTGACCATTTAATTGCGACGAAAACTATTTGTGACCAAAACAGACTCATTTTAACTGTAAATAGTCATTTCGTTAGAATTAACTGGCCACAAATAAGCAGTTTTCTTGTAGTGATTTTAAAACAACCGCAATGCCAAAATATAATTGAAAACTCAACATTTCTTTTAATTCGCAATCCAATATCTCCAAGGGAATACTACTTTGGGTAAGCTTGTGAAGCCTAGCTAGCTAACTTGGAAGTTTTGAGCAATTATATAACTAAATGAGGTTTCTTATATTCTATTATCTTGAAACCATTATATTATTTAAAGGTAACAAGGAAAACTTTTGATTTATTAGTGATATACAATTCTTCATTTTGACTTTAGTGGTCGCGTGTACATGGCGTAAAGTCGATTTCATGATATCTCTTTTTCTCTCACAGTAAATTTCTCTCACAGTACTTATATATGAGAGATCATGATCAATCTCGGAATGTTGAACTTGTTATGGCAAGAACTTATAATGACAATCCAGATACTGTCGCTAGCAGGGCCCGAGCTGCTAGGGAATGACGTCGTTCTTCCCCATGTCGAAGGGACTGGAATCTCCATCCGCACGAACTCCTGGCCCCGAGGCAGTTGGGGTTGGCTTCCCGGTTCTTCAACACGATCGTCGGAAGAAGAAGAACCCCCGGCCTCACCACTTTGTGGGGACGAATCGTGGCGTACCCTCGGTCGTTCTGGCTAGCGGCCAGAAAGCAAGGTTTTTGGGGAGAGGGCCGAGCCTGGAGGGGGAATGCTACCCACGAAATTCTTCCCGATGGCATACGAACAGTCGAGCGTAGATAGGTAGTCATGGATATTCTCGTCGGAAAAGACCAGATCGGTCTACGACTCGTTAGGGTGGGCCCACACCCAAGCTGTCGCCAACTCCAACCGAGCCTCTTCCCTCAGGTTGAGGGCAATTTCCAGGCTCTTCGTAGATGGAGGAAATCCCCAACAAACATGAATAGGGAACTCCCTATGGGCGGCCTCCCTTTTGGGAAATTCCCAGTCCGGACCCGATACGAAGAAAAACTTCTAGGACCACTCCTTTATACTGGAATGACGACGCTCGAGAGAGGCAATCTTGTGGCTCAGAGACTGGGCCTGGAAACTGACAATGCTTCCCGGTCGGTAGACAAGGCGATATGCGAACAAGAACTCTCGAGCCTTCAGGTCGGGGTATTCTTCAGGAGTCTTGCTGAGTATCATCCGGAAGATGATACAGCTAGATATCAATAGACACCATGCATTTGGGTGGAGCTACGACAAGGCCATTTCGAGGTAATGCAAAACCTCCCGAACCGGGCGACAGAAAGGGAGGCGGAGACCATTGGCGAACATTAGCTGGAAGAAGGCGACCCTCGTAGTCGTGCCATCAGAATTCATCGCATGCTCGCCCCGAGGAATCTCTAGAACAACGGTAGGAGGAATCTTGTACTTGGAACAAAACGGCCTAAAGTCATCATCGGAGACGGAGGAAACCTAGCGTTTCCCCCCAAAATACAGAGGAACGGGGAAACGGCGACCGAGAGAAGAGAAGGAAGGAAGGGAGACACAACTATTGGAGAGGAGGAGAACGAGAATAGCAGAAGCGCAGAGAAGAAGGTGGAAGGAAATGGGGGAGAAGATGGGAGGGTGAGCCTTATATAGTGCGGACAGGAAGGAGAGTGCGTGGGAAATGAAGCAGCTCTGACAGAAGCATCGTCACCAAGCACCATGCAGAGCATAGTTTCCGGAGCAATGACAATGCTGGAAGGTGTCATGTCATGTCAGGAGAGTGAGGGGCACAGACCAATAAAGATACGAAGGGAAGGGTGTCAACACGTCCTGTCAGTCCTCGAGGAAAGGAGAAGGACACCCCATCAACAATAATTGGCCTTGGGAACTTGAAGCGCCAGAAGCCAAACGGGCAACGACGTAACTGAAGGTATTATGAATTCCCACCACACACACTCGATTGGAATTCGCGGGGTACTGAGAGTGAGGGGCCCATTCTTGAAGGGCCCAGTCCCAAAGAGGCCAGAAGATTACGTGTTGAGCCCATGACTGCAAGCCCATCTGGAAAGACCCTTTAGTGCGGGGCTTAGAGGAGCTAATAAGAACGTCTCGGAGCTCGGCACCCTACCGGGACCTACCATAGGACGCTGGGCAAAGCGCCCAGCAGCACGCAAATAGCTGAACGTGCCCAGTCATAGACTTATCAGATTCAGGGGATGTCGCACTCAAATGTGAGTCAGGAAGCCCGGCACGCGATGATGCATCCCACACACAAAGGACAACCTTGCCCATGACCTGACACAAGGCTCCGGCAGGAGCCAGCAGGACAAGCCAGTCCCAACTAACATGCCACAATCCCTTCCAGCCGCGGACTGACATACTGTGGCGGCAGAAGACGAGTGGTAGCATCTTTGGCACCTGACACGCCACGCCCCCCTAGTAGCAAGACAGGCCTAGCACGGCTGACACACCACGATCTCCCTCAGCCGCCAAAGCCGCGGGCTGACACTTCGTGACAATAGGAAATGAGTGGAAACAAGTCTAACACTTGACGTTCCATGACCTCCCTGGACAACAGGACTCGTATCATGTATAAATAACGGACTTCCCACCCCTAGGAGGGCGGGCTTAATCTTTGATTGTTCTTACTGTTCTTCTGAGTTTTCCATAGAGAATCGTTCACTGACTTAGGCATCAGAGTGACCCCAGACGACACCAGAGCCCTTCCTTCTATTTTGCAGGTGGCGTGAGCTTGGATTCCATGGAAGTACTCGGGCTGTGAAACACGACATCACCATTATCTTTTAAAATACATCAAAATTTCTTTTTTTATTTTAAATACTAATTTTTACAATAAGTCTTACATCAACTTATCTATTTTTTCTGTATATCATTTAAATATTTTTTTTTAATATTTTTTTATTCATTTCACATATTTCTTCTAACTACCAATGAATTTGCAAAGAAGAGAGAAAATAATTCAAAATGTTTTAGAGTTGTGAATAATATTCTCTACATCTAGAGGATTATTGTAGCAAAATGTAAAATAAAGATCAAAATACAAAATCCATTGGAAGGGTCTTTTGATCAACTTTCTTTATATTTTTTTTAAAAAATGTATTTTACATGAGCAATTTTTTTTTTTTTTTGGATAAAGGATTATGTATTAAGACAGTTAAACCATAGTTTGGATACAAAAAGGAACAGATTCATAAGAAGTGGTATAACCACTAATGCTAAGTGCATCCTTGCTTAAGGCATGAGCAACAATATTGTTTGCTCTAACAATATGCCTTGCTGACCAAAGAGTAAAAGAATTAAGTGTTGATTTAGTGTCTGCAATCAACTGTCCTACATAGGTGAAGGAGTCTGTTGTTGAGTTAAGGCTCGATACTACCTGCAAGGAGTCCCCTTCCACGATGATGTCTTTAAAGCCAGAAGACTTGCAAAACAATGCTGCCTCAAATGCTGCGTAGGCTTCTGCTATGAATGGATCAGGGTACAAGTCCTTTTTCATTCTTAGAGTAGCTAGCACACGTCCCTCCCAGTCTCTAATTACTACACCAACTCCTACCTTGTAGAAAAGTTTGTCTAGGGCTGCATCCCAATTCAATTTAAGCTTACCCTGTGGTGGGGCTTCCCATTGAGTATGTTGTTGTCTGTTGGAAGTCCGTGGCCTTTTCTGTTGGTTTATCTGTTTAAGCTCTTCCACCATATGGCTTGATTGATGAGGAATGGTGGTTGGGTGTATGAAAAGTCCCCTGAACACCATGTCATTCCTCTTCTTCCAAATGAGCCACGATGTAATAGCAAAGGACATCAACCTCAAGTTCCAAACACTCAGCAAAACCTTCTACTATCTCTGCATAATGAAGATAAAGAGGGTTTGCTTTCTGTAATTTTCTAGAACTCTGGGCCCAAGTATCTCTTGCTGAAGGGCAATCCCAAAGGATGTGTTTAGTGGATTCTGGTTGTAGCTTGCATATTGGGCAGAGAGGGTCTTATGTGACCTTCTCTTCAATAAATTGGCTCGAGTGGGTAAGGGATTGAGGCAAGCTCTCCAAAGAAAAGTTTTTGCTGCATTTGGGATGTTCAGGTTCCAGATTTTTGTCCAAGGGATCTGTGATGTGTTGGGAGTAGAAGATTGTCCTAGCTTATGAGTTTCCAATTCAGTAAGCAGATGATAGGCAGTCTTGACACTAAATTTTCCTCAAGTGGTGCAATTATTTCATCTTTTGAGAGCTTGCATCAATGCCTTATCCACTCGAGCCAATTTATTGAAGAGAAAGGTCACAAAAGACCCTCTCATCACCAATTCTTTCATCTCTGCCAAATGGCTTTGATTACTACTACTTCGTCTTGAGTAAAAAAAGTTGTGACCAAGTCCTCACGCCATTGGTTTGCTATTTTATCAATTAGAAATGATACCTTTGTGTCAGCTTGCAGGAATCTCAGAGAGCTTTGAGGCTTGAAGTAGGAATGTCGAGGGAGCCATTTGTCATTCCATACTTCAAATGAATCACCATCTCCTATTCTCCAGATCAGACCCTCAGTGAGCAATGATCTAGTAGCTAGGAAGCTTTGCCATAGATAGGATGAGTTCTGACTTGACTTGGCAGAGATGAAATAATTGGTGTGAAAGTATTTCTCTTTTAGCACTCGAGCAACTAAGGAGTCAGGGTTAGAGACTATCCTCCATCCTTGTTTAGCTAGAAGGGCTAAATTGAAGTTGGCAAAATCCCTTAGTCCCAGACCACCTTGACATTTGGCTCTCTTCATTTGGTTCCAATTAACCCAATGAAGAGAGCCAAGTGTATTTTATGTTCCTGAGGTTTTTGCCCCTACCAGAAACTTCTTACCATCTTATTTAGTTCAAGGACCAGCTGTCTTGGAATCTTGAAGATCCCCATACTATAAGTTGCAATGGCCTGAATGATGGCTTTGATGAGAATTTCTTTTCCTGCTTGGATAAGAATTTGTTCTTCCAATTGGTGATCCTTGTCAATAATGCTTTTGAATGAGGTAGCCTGAGATCTTCCAATCAGAGCTGGTAAGCCTAGATATTTCTCATAGGAGTTGGTACCCTTTATCCCTGCAATGCTGGTGATGATACCTTTGACCTCCCAATTGGTGTTTTTGGTGAAAAATATTGAGGTTTTCTCCTTGTTAAGTCTTTGGCCTGAGGCAAGTTCATAGGATTCAAGCAAGTAAAAGAGTCTACTCCATTCAATAGAGTTAGCTTTGCAAAAAAGAAGGTTGTCACCTACAAAAAAACAAGTGGTTAATGGAGAGTATATTCCTTCTTATAGGTAATCCAATGATGATCCCAGACCTCTCAACCTTATTGAGCATGCAACTTAGGATCTCTGTGCACACAATGAACAGATAAGGGGATAGTGGATCCCCTTGCCTGAGCCCTCGTGTGGGTTGGAAGCTAACTTGTGGAACTCCATTTAGAATGAGAATAGGAAACTGTCCCTACACATCTCATGATCAAGTTCACCCAATTGTAATCAAAGCCAAGTTGCTGCAAAACAAATTTCAAGAAAGGCCATTCGATTATGTCATAGGCCTTACTCATGTTGAGTGTCAGAGCCATAAAGCCATCCCTACCCTTTACTCCTTCATTGTATGTAGAGACTCAAAGGAAACAATGATGTTGTCTGTTATCAATCTACTAGGGACAAAGGTTGTTTGAGTGGGGGCTATTATCTCATTCAGGACACATTTCAATCTGTTGGTCAGAGTCTTGGAAATGACTTTGTAAAAAACAATGCAAAGGCTTATGGGCCTGAAGTCAGTCACTTGAGAGGGGGAAGGTTTTTTTGGGAATCAGAGCAATATGGGTTTCATTCAGGGCATTTGTCCAACTACCTCCATTCAATACTCCTAGTACTGCTTGAGTCACTCTAACTCCCACTATGGGCCAGTGTTCTTGGTAAAAAAAAGCAGGGAAGCCATCTGGGCCAGGCGATCCCAGTGGATTCATGCTAAACAATGCCTCTTTAACTTCAGTTTCCGTGAAAGGTTGAGAGAGGGTGAGGTTAATTTCTGTAGTGAGCTTTCTAGGCATGGATGATATGCATTCAGCGATTCCAGTGAGACAAGAGGAAGTGAATATGTTTTGAAAACAACTTTGAAAAACCTGATTGATGTCCCTTTCACTTGTAAACTCTTGTGGAGACTCGTTTCTAATCTTAGTGATGGTGTTTTGTTTCCTCCTTTGATTTGCACATTTATGGAAGAAATATGTATTCTTGTCCCCATCCCTTAGCCAATTTTGCTTAGCTCTTCGTTACCATTTCGTGTTTTCAGCCTCAAGCAGTAAGTCCACTTCTTTCTACATAGCTCAAATTTCTTCATTCAATTGGCCCTCATTGATGGCTTTCAGAGAGTTGAGCATATGAGATTTTGCTTTCAAGGCTTCCCCATGGCTTCTATTTAGGTCCCTACTCCACCTTTTCAGCCCTTCTTGGCAATTTCTTAGGCCAAAAATGGTAGTATACAGAGAATCTGGCTATCCTATAAGGTTCTTCTAGGACTGTTTGACCAGAGCTTTACAATCCTCCTTTCTACTCCAACTTGCTTCATACCTAAATACTCTCTTGGGTTTCAACCTAGTAAGCTTTTCCTGAATTTTAAAAAGGAAAGGCATGTGGTTAGAGGTTGCAGCAGCCAGGTGGTGGACTGAGTAATCCTCCTCAAGCTTTGCAAGCCAAGTAGAGTTTCCTAGACATCTGTCTATCCTTTCTTTTGTGAAAAGCTCACCTTCTCTGTGATTGGCCCAGGTAAATTTGTCTCCTTCATAACCAAGATCATTGAGGTCACAGTGCTCTAAAGTGTAGTATCTGTCTATAAGGTCTATTGGCAACTCCCAGTTTTTCATCTAAGCTCGTGATGTCATTAAAGTCCCTAAAGCACAGCCAAGAAACATTCATTGCAGGGGTTAAAGCTTTAAGAAGATCCCAAGTAGCAATTCTCTTTGCAGTGTTTGGATGGCCATAAAACCTTGTTAAAAACCAAGTAGTCTCTTCAGTGGATAACTTGACAAAGCCTGGGATATGAAAACTGGTATAGTTAAAAATCTCAAGGCCCATTGTGGAGTTCCAAAGGAGAGCCAAGCCACCACTTCTGCCCTTGCAATTGACACTAAAACAGTAGTCAAAACCCAATTTTATTCGAATTCTCTCCATCTTATCACTGTTGCACTTGGTTTCTATAAGAAAGACCAAGTGTGGGGCCTTTGATTTCACCAATAGGTCAAGTTCATGTATTGTTCAAGAGTTCCCAAACCCCGACAATTCCAGCTTAAGATGTTCATTAGGAAAGGTGGGGTTGCGGAGCAGCCTCCACCACATGTGCCTGAGTTAGTCTCCTTTCAGGTGTGAGAGTAGTTTTCAGTTTCTTTTGGCCAAGGGTACTAGATCGAGTGTCCATCTCAGAAGGTGGTCTTTTTGCATTTAGGAGCTGAGGAGGGGCATTTGGGAGATAGGTAATGTCCAAAAGGATAGTGGTTGTCCCCTTGCCTTTCTTTTCCACTTGGTGCTTTTAGTAGATAAAGGTGGGGTTGGACGAGAGGTAAGCATAGCGGGAGTTGTCTTGTTTGGCGAAAGAGACTTTTCAATAACGATGTTGGTTGCTAGTGGACACTTTTTTTCAATAAAAGTAGGCAATTTGTGACTTTGGTTACTGACCTCTTGTGCTGTATCCTCAAGAAAAGTTGGAATTGCCTCAGTTGATTTAGCAGGGATCTCGAAAATCTAGTGGTCCTTAGACAAGTTCATGGGACTACTAACCCTTTCAAAAGATGAATTGCTTTCCTGATTTTGGTACGTGATTGGTTCCTGGAGAACAACCGTTGTATCCTCCACTGATCTTGACTTTTCACCAACATAATTCCAATCACCTACCTCCTCTAGTTGATCCTGGGAAAGAGGTCCTTAAGATGGGAACTCCGGTGAACCTCCATACTTTCTCAAAAAAGAAGAGTAAAGAGGGGCAGATGGTGCTCTCAGCCATTGTCCATATTGCTCTTGAGACTGAGAAACGAGGTTGAAGTTTGGACACTTCCCATTTGTATGTTTCAATAAACCACACTTGAAGCAGAGATTTGGGAGTCTTTCATATTTGGACTGAGTACAACACTGCTTGCCTCCCAGATTGATCATTTTGCCACTTAACAAAGGCTTTGTGATGTTCACTTCCACTCTAATTCTTAGAAAGCTCCCCCAGCCACTGCCCTGGTAATCTACTTCCACTATGAGTACTGTTCCTATGCCTGCACCTATCCTTCTCCCCATCTGCTCATTCATGGCTGCGAAAGGTACATTGTGTATTTGAACCGAGAATGGTTATGAGGAGAATTACACCTCGTTTGAAGATAGCTCCCCATTGAAATCCATTAGGTAGATCAAGTGACAATCAAAAGATCAAGGCCTCGCCTGTAAGACCTTTTCCTTGTCAGACAGTAATTGAAACTCTAGTAGCAATTTGTTGGTGTTTTGATCTTTGAAGGTTAGCCAGCCTGTTGTGTTCCACACCTTAGCCATGGTGCTTTGAAAGCTTCACGGTTTGGATTCCTGTCGTTTAGAATGAGAGCAAGAAGACAGTGGCTGCCCCTGGGTTGGGAAGAAAGAACCTCTTCCTCGGATAGTAGTAGTTCCTGTTGTTCTTCCTCTATAAGCTACAAAGTCTCCCAACGTGCTGTAAGATCATCATCCATTGTAAAAAGCAGAACTCTATGAGCTTACGCCCAGGAGACAGTAACTTTGTCAAAAGACAAAGCGATACACCTCACCCTTCAAGAGGAGGACCGACCAATCCATTTCTTACATGAGCAATTTTGAATGCTCTTAATAGCAACCCAATATGATCTAAAGAGAGAAAAAAATGACATTTTCAAGGTGGTTTCACATGACACTTGTAGTATGTTAAGGTATGTGGACACTGTTGTAACTACGCTCCCAGCGAGCTCTACCAAACCCTCTCGAGAGGATTTTTCGCCTCTTCCCTCCATCCAGACAAATTTGTTACCGATTTTTCCCCTTTTCATCTACCTCCCTACCATGGGCCCTCCCCCTCCCGATTTGAATAATCTGATCTCACTCACAGAGGCGCTATCTTGGAATGACTTGAACCTTGGTCCTATAACTGAAGCTGCCATCCACACCTCAAATTATACTCTAGCCAACTTGTTTCTTCCTGTCCTCTGAACAGGTACACCTTCCATTCCTCCATCAAAACTATTTAGAGTTTTGCTGCTGGTTTTGCCATTGAGGACCTTTAAAACAATACATTTATTTTCAATTTCCCTTCGGCCAACGATACATATCGCATTCTTTCACAGAGCTCATGAAACTTTCATGGTTCAAAAATGCTTCAAAAACTGATTTGGTCTTAGGTACAATGGTTGAATAGATTATACTACCTGTTGACTACTTTTGCCTAGGTGCATCCCCCAAAAAACTTCTTCGGGTGAAACTCAAACTTAGGGTTTCAACTCCCTTACAAGAAGGCTTTTATGTCTCTAGGCCGAACCAACCCTTAGCAAAAATCTCCTTCAAATACGAACATCTCTTAGAGTTCTTCTACTCATGTCGTTGCCTTGGACACACCTACCACCAGTGTACCCTCTCAAAAGGGCCATCCGAGACTTTCACATTTGGTCCATATATGAGGGCAGAATCCCTAGGGCTGAGCACCGACTGTTTCGGAGTCGGAGGGCCCAGACTCCGACTCCAACTCCAACTCCGACTCCGACTTTGTCGGAGGTCGAATCCGACCTCCGACTCTGACTCCGCGATGTACATTATCCGCTCCGACTCTGACTCCGACTTGTCGGAGCGGAGTCAGATTTTTTATTTTATTTTTTTATCTTTTTTAATTGCATATTTGACCCACTTTTTTAAAAAAAAAAATTTGTGAGCTTTCAAATTTCAACTTTCTCAATATTACAATCTAAACTAAATAGAAGACCATGCAATATCAATCTAATGTTATCATTATAATTTATACTAAAAGAACATGCAAACAAAAACCTCATTACAAAACAAAAACCTGATATCCACATCATCCATTATCCATATCCTAATATCCACATCCAACTAAATACTAATCACTACAATAATACTAATCACTACAATAAACATCCACATATCACACCTACCATCCATCATCCACATCTATTATAATAATATTTACTTACAATACTACAATAACATGCATTCAGAAATTAAAAAGAAAGTCTAATTTTTATATGTATTCCCATCATCCATATCCTAATATGCACATCATTCTAACAACAAAAGAAATCCAACAAGGTTCTAAGAGCCAACCAAAATAAATGTTCCAACAACATTAAAATATTTAATTACAAACTTTCAAATGCACCAAAATAAAATAAATTACAAACTTCTAAATGCCCAACAAATGAACCAAAATATATTAAATGTTACAAATTTCCAAATGTTCCAACTTCCAACTTTCAAGTTGTGCCTGAAAAAAAAATGAAAATATTAGTAAGGAAAACAACCCAACTTTAATATCATATGAAAAATAAATTTAAACAAACATAAAAAGCATGTATATTACATCTTATTAAGAAGATACAAAATTTACATAGTTGTAATATTCTCAAAAAGCCTATTAGGAGGAATGGATCCATTTTGTTTTTTTGCACTACGGTCTCGGAAACTTAAATAAATATAGACCTATGGTATAAACAAAGTATAAGTAGATAGCAGAGTTGTCTTTGAAAAGTAAATAGAAATCAAACCTCAAAGGCTCAATATGTCCAATATGTCAATCATCTTCATGAAGTAAGTTGGCCATACCAGTGATTAATTCTACATTAAGATGTTAAAGTATAGAAGGTTAGTATCAGAAAATGTCAAAATCAATATATATAACAACTTAAAAAAATATCTAAATACATTACCTGAGTCTAACTTATAACTCTCCGCATCATCAATGGCATCTGTATAATTTTGACTCAAGCATATAGGAGTTGACTTCAACCAGTTTTGCGTGCACACAAGAGCTTCGACAGTTCTAGGAGCCAAAGAACTCCTAAATGGATCCAGGACACGACCTCTTGTACGAAATGCCGACTCAGATGCAACGGTGGTGATCAGAATGGCCAAGATATCTCTTGCGATTAGAGCAAGAACCGGATATTTGCTTGAGTTGACTTTCCACCATACCAAAATTTCAAAATTCCCTATAGGAACTTCAACATCCTCCAACAAATACCGTTCTAGTTCAGACTTACAATCCATCAAGGATGCTGATTTTCGATCTTTATGGAATCCCATCAAAAAGTCCATGGGATCATCATCATTACAGGTATTGCTACAACTCCCCATTGATGCACTAGCCTCACCACTCCGACTCCGAGTTGACTTAGACCCAATTACACAACCACCACAAAACCCTACATATTGTTCATACAAATATTCCATATCCCTCTTAAGGAGTACAACAAATTCCTCACCCCTCTCATCGCCCAATGTTTTGTTGAACCAATATGCTTGACCAACCAATTTGTATCGTGGATCAAGAATGGCAGCAACAAACAACAATCGATTTATTTTTTCAAGATCACCCCAATATTTATTATACTTTGTCTTCATTCTCAAAGTCATTGAACTCAAGCGTCGATTACTATTGTTACAAAAAGTATTCATGTTTTTATGAATATTAATGAGCTCTTGGACATACAAATTTGATGTGACATATAGTGTACCAGAAATACGCAGGGTGACATTATAAAATACCTGAAGAAACTTCGAAAAGTTTCTTATCGTCTCCCAATCATCAGCCCTAGGAGCTCCTAGACCCTTTTTCCCATGCCCATCCTCAGACAAATAAATTAGTGAGTAGGGATCCTCATCAAGCAAAAGTTGGAAGGCTTTTTGATACTTCTCAGCCACGTCCAACATAAGAAAAGTCGAGTTCCATCTAGTAGGCATGTTAAGACACAAGAAACTAGAACATGACACTTTTGACCTATCAACACAAGACTTGAAAGTGGCAAGTCTTTAGGGAGAAGACTTCACATACTTAATCAGATTTCTGACTCTTATGATCGAGTCATCAACATCTTTCAAACCTTCACTCACAACAAGGTTTAAGATGTGTGACGTACACCTCATGTGAATAAACTCGTGAGCTGCAACACAATCTTCACTTCCTTTTTCCCTGTTCTCAACCAATCAATAGCAGAGTCGTTAGAGGTAGCATTGTCCACCGTAATTGTGAGGATTTTGTCAATGCCCCAATCAAGCATACACTCCTCCAACTCCCTCCCAATCGTTGCCCCCTTGTGGTCACTAATCCTAACAAATGAAATGATTCGTTTCTGCAACTTCCAATCACTATCAATAAAGTGAGCGGTCACACACATGTAATTAATATTCTGGATAGAAGTCCAAGTGTCGGTGGTCAGGCACACTCTTTGTTTGGTGGTCAAAAATATTTTCTTCAAGCTATCATTCTCTTTCAAGAATAGCTTCATACAGTCACGCATTATGGTAAATCGAGAAGGAATTGGAAACCTAGGATCAAGGGATTTAGTGTATTCCCGAAACCCTTGGCCATCAACAACCCTAAAGGGTAACTCATCCACTATCACCATCCTAGCAAGGGCTGTCCGGATTTTTTTCTCATTGTACTTGGTCATCCCTAAGTTCTTCTCCCCTTGGCCTTCAATTCTTGCTTCCGGGACCAAAAATGTTTGAGTCTTGTCCAACTTACTCTTACGGTTTTTGGGACAAAGTTAGATGTGTGTTTTCATGGCCGAAGTGCCTTGCCTTTTAGGATGGAATTTTCATTGCCTCCCACAATGTTTACAAGTAGCTATAGGCTCTTCGGGATCACAATCCGGCACTCTTGTGAACTGGATCCATACCAAAGACCTATTCTTAGGAACTCTACTACCAGGTGGAGGGCGAGGGTTAGAACAGAAGGCACTAGGATTGCCTACCGAAGATTCTATTGGTCCGCTGGACTCTTCAACTATGGGACAGGGAGCATCAATAGGCTGTTCTGGGATGCCAGCAAAAGATTCAGCTGTGGATGTAGTAGTGTTTTTGCCTTCTATATTCATGATTTAAGAACTAACACACAACAAACAAACAAAATAGTATGGTTAAGACAATCACTAAAATAGCTAAACACAGCCCCAAAAACATAATACAAACTCATTAACTCAACTTGTGGATGTTTTACAATCACTAAAACATAAATATATTTGAGAAAATATATACTCATCTAAAACAGAAAAATAGAAAAAAAATTAGACCCAACATTCAACAACATGAACGAAAACACCACTGGCACTAAAACAACATAAAAAATTACATATAAAATTACTAAACCACTGGCAGCAAGATGTTGTTTGCCTAATACAAATAAAACCATCATTTATAGAGTGAAATTAAAAACATCAAAATCAGTATTCACTATTCAGAATAGCTACAAAGTCTTTAGCTTTCCATGTTCAAATCCTTCTACATCAAGCTATTCGTACAGCTAGGAATGAATTATAGAGCCAACAAAAATTAATCCTTGCCATTAATTAAGTGGATGTTCCTATCTCATACTCATAGATTACCAACCTCAAAGATTTGAAAAAATCAACATTACCAACCTCAAAAATTTGATTAAAGAACAGAGATGTATTTGGGTAACCTACCAAGAGGAGCTGCGTGAGAGGAGGGTTGCGCGAGACGGCGAGAGAGGGGCTCTGAGAGAGGGCCGAGCGAGGGAGAAGCTGCGTGAGAGGAGGCCTGCGCCTGCGCGAGAGAGAGGTTGCACGAGAGAAGGGCTCTACGAGAGGGACGGGCTTCGCGAGAGGGAGGAGTTGTGCGAGAGAGAGGGCTACAGCGCTGCGCGAGAGAGAGGGCGCGAATTTGAAGAATGAAGATTCATTCGGGAACCCGCACCTGACCTAAATTCAGTACCCCACTCCCAGGTCTCCAACGGCGCCGTATTTGCTATAATGAATAGTTACTATAGTAATATACATATATACTAATTAATATGAATCTATTTTATATTATATATGTATATATATATGAAGATTCATAAAAAAAATATATGATATATATTATTATATATGAATATTAAGAAAAAGGACACCGACACCGTATACGAAATATTATTAATACACAAATATACTTGATATATATATTAATATATATAAATATATGTAATACACTAATAGTATTAGTATATTAGTATTAGTATTAATATTACTTATACTAGTAGTGATATTAGTTATACTAATAGTTATATTAGTATTAGACTATTAGTTATTATTAATACTATATATTATACTAATAGTGATATTAATACTATATAATATATATAGTTATAGTTATAGTCATTTAGTATAACTATATTAGTATAAGTTATAGTGATTTAATATAGTTATAATACTACAAGTTATAACTATAGTCTATATTAGTATTAGAATTAGTTGTAGTGATTAGAATAACTATATATTAGTATTTGCTATAATGATTTTAATTTAGTATAACTATATAATAGTATTAGTATAAATATTATACTAACTATATCACTAATAGTATTAGTATACTAATACTAGTATATCGCTATAGTTAATAGTATCCTATAGTAATATAACTATATTAGTATTACTTATAGTGATTTAAATTTTAGTATAACTATATTAGTATAAGTTATAGTGATTTAGTATAGTTATAATACTATAATTTATAACTATTGTCTATATTAGTATTAGTATTAGTTATAATGATTAGCATAATTATATATTAGTATTTGCTATAGTGCTTTTAATTTAGTATAACTATATAATTAATAATAGTATTAGTATAAATATTATACTAACTATATCACTGATTGTATTAGTACATTTAATGTCTAATACTAGTATATCACTATAGTTAATAACTTAATAGTATCATATAGTAATATAGTATTAGTAATTGATACTACAGTAATTTATATGGTCATTTATATATAGGCTTAAAGTGGTTTACTAATTTATATATAGTAATTAATACTATTAGACTATTAGTAATTTACATGAATAATACTTTAGTTATTATACATTAGTATTATATGTTATTATAAATTTATAGATTAGTGTTTATACATTAGTATTACATTATTACATGTCGATGTTATTATTCATCTTAGTGTTTATAGTATATTATATATACATTAGTTATTAGTATTATATGCTATTATATTTATACATTAGTAATCTAGTGTTACATGGTAGTAATATTGTAAATTTGTAATAGTATGATATTTACATATAGTCATATACTAAACTATTATTAGTCAATTTAGTCTAGATATTAAAGTATAAATATATTATTTAACTAGTATATTATTCAGTTTAACTAACTATATAAGATATAGTTGTACAAAATTTAAATAATTAATATATAGAAAAACACATATTTTATAAAATATGAATAAAATCGGAGGCGGAGGCGGAGGATCGGAGTCGGATCGGAGCGGAGTCGGATCGGAGCGGAGTCGGAGTCGGCTCATCAACGGATCCGCCTCCGGCTCCGACTCCGACTGCCAAGAGGAAAACACCTCCGACTCCGACTCTGACAAGTCGGAGCCGGAGCAGAGCCGGATAGTCGGATTGTCGGATTTTTGCTCAGCCCTAAGAATCCCCAAACCTGCAAAGACTAGAAAATCCCAACCAAAAAGCCGCACAATACCAAGAAACTCCTACTGCCTTCTGTCAACCACAATCTCAGGGCCAAGTAATGCATAGTTACCTTCGTCTCCACCTTGTGGTTGAGGAGGTGGTATCATAATCTCTGATGATTGGAGCTCAATCCTGCAAGGGTAAAGAAAAAATTAATCAAATACCTGGTCTATCGTCCATTTCCTCCAACCCGAGCTACACTCGCTTAAACACTATTGCTACCATCCCCAATAACCCATGTATGCATGAGATTTCCTCTGCAAATCTTTGGAAGCCTTGTGGCAAGACAGTAATGCTACATACAGTCATGAAGTGCATAAGCGTCGTGCAGTCGCTTTGGAAAAAAATGGGGTCTACTATTAAAAATTTTATTTATTTTCATATGAGTCTCATATTTATTCACTTTTTTCAAAGTGATTGCGCGATACTTGTACACTCACGATGGCGATAGGGTCATTAGAAGAGTCAGAAACATTAATGACTCACCAGCCTGCAACCACAAATCTCCATTTTCCTTACCCCTTGAACCCACCTTGGCACACACAAAAACATATTGTCCCCGATCCCACCATCGCACCCAAATCCAACCATACATATGGACCTTCAAAATCCCTATCCCCCAAATCTCAAATCTGACCCCCTCCCCCTCCCCCTCTTATGTATCACCAACTCTAACCCTCCATACCCAAACCAACTACAGACTGGGCCCTCCCTCTTTAAACCTATTATCACCCAATTCGACCAAATCCTGGGCCCATTGGAAATTTCTTCCCATAACCACAAGATTTCCCTTCTTGTAAGCCCATCCTGGCCCAACCCAATCTTCTATCATCCCTCTCCCCCTTCCCGATAACCAAATATCTTATATTCCCCCATCTGAATCCTCAACCACCATCCTCCCCAATCCTCCATCTTCCACCCCTCTAGATCCCCCTAACTTGCAATTATCCCAATCGTACCCAAACGCAAAAGGAATTTTGTCAGCTCAGTAGGTGATGGACCCATCCATTGCAATTCGCTCTCTAAACTCATCAACTTAGTGGCTCAAGGCAAGGTACAACTTCAATTGAAGGAAACATCCATTGCAATTCATCTCCTCTAGTAGAACAAGCTCAGCAACAAAGCCCGCTCCTCATAAACAAAAAAAGCTAGGTATAATCCATATATGAAGCTTGACTTTTCTTCATCTGACTGTAAACTTCCTTCCCCACAATCCAATTTTTTCCTACTAGTCCTAAGGTCAACGTGGTAGGTCATAAGCTACCAGCCTCAAGCTATGAAGCTCCTCTCCTGGAATTACAGAGGAATTGCTTGTACCCGTGCAATGAGAAGCCTAAGGGCAACATCAGGACTCATCGTCCTAATGGAGTTTTCCTTGCGGAGACACTTTTGAATCATGTAAATACTCAAGATGTTGTAAATAGATTAGGATTTTCCTTTTATGTTCATTTTCTCCCTCCTAGAAAATTGGAAGGTCTGCTGTTTATGTGGAAACTAGGTTTGGATGCAGAAGTTGTAAATATTTCTAGAAATATCATATTTCTTTTGGTGTACCCGGATCCAAGGCATACCCCTTGGTCAATTACTTTTGTATACTATCGTACCCAACATAGGTACAAGCACGCCTTATGGGACCATTTATCAACAATCATTAACTCCTTTGTAGGCCCATGGATAGGCATAAGAGATTTTAACTGCATTGTTAATCAATCTGAGAAGAGAGGTGGGTGCCCTTTAGCTTGTTCCTCTAACCCCACAGGCCGACATTCGCTTATGGAACAAAATGGCTTTATTGAACTAGGCGCTTCTGGACCTCATTTCACTTGGTCTAATAGAAGAAATCATTTAGAAAACATTCGAGAAAGATTAGATAAGGGCATTGTCAATACTCAATGGAGAACTTTATTCACTGGGGCCCATCTCTCAAATCTCCCAATGGCTTCCTCAGATCACTCCCCAATCCTCTTAACCACATTGATCAACTCATACCTAAAAAAACCTTTCAAGTTTGAGAAATTTTGGACAAACCCTCTAGTATTGATGTTGTCATAAGTGCTTGGTCTCAACACAACTCAGATACCCCCACCTATATCCTCTACGAAAATTTAAAAGCCAAAAAACATGCTCTCAAATCCTGAAACAAATTTTCTTTTGGACATATCCAATTTCGCATCAAATCTCTCAATGAAGCTATACTCAAACTACGAACATCCTCCTAAACTTCTTTTGACAGAAGCCTTGAAGACCACTTTAATAAAATATCAATGAATTGTTGAAAAGAGATGAAGAGCTCTGGAGACGAAAGTCTCGCCTCACATGGCTTTCAACTGCTGACCTCAATACCAAATTCTTCCATTTGTCAACAACTATAAAGAGGAGGAGCAATGCCATCGACAATCTGAAGATAGGCCAAGGTATGTGGTCTTTCGACCCCAATATCATTCAGAATTCCTTCATTGATCATTTTAAAAAGATATTCACAACTTCCAATCCAAACTTTCCAGACAATTTGGATGACCTTTTCCCCTCCAAAATCACCCAATTAGAGAATGCCTTTTTGACCTCAATCCCAGATGATAATGAAAAAAAACAATGCTATCTAGAATACTTCTTCAAAAGCCCCAGGCCTACTTGGCTTCACTTTTCTACAAATTCTATTGGGGAGTAGTGCAAAAAGACATGACAAATTCAATCAAAATTTTTTTTCAACATGTTATTTCTAAAGGAAATGAATCACACCCACATAGCCTTGATTACTAAGCCTCATTCTCCAAGCTATGTTAACTAGTTTAGGCCTATTAGTTTGGCTAATGTTTGCTACAAAATCATATCAAAAAGTTTGGCCAACCGCCTTAAAGTCATTCTCCCTTCCATCATCTGTCCCTTCCAAACTGCTTTTGTCTCAGGTCGTCTTATCCAAGAAAACACCATAATAGCTCGCGAAATCTTCTCCTTCATGAAAAGAAAAAAGGCAAGACTAGACTCATGGCTATTAAAATTGACATAAAAAAGGCTTTTAATTCGATGGAATGGCCTTTTCTCTTTGTTGTCCTTAAATGTCTTGGGTTTAATCAAATATGAATCAACTGAGGGCTGAGTTAAAGAGGTCTAAGAAAAGGGGATCCGATATCATTTTTTCTCTTTATCCTAGGCAGTGAGGTCCTAACCAAATTGATTACTAGGGATATAAATGCAAATCTCTTTGAAAGGATCAAAATAAACAGTGATGACCCCATAATATCCCACGTATTGTTTGCTGATGACTTGATAATTTTCAGCAAAGCCATTCCCAATCAGCAATCTCCTTTCTCAATTGTCTTCATACATACTCCAACTGGTATGGTCAAAAAGTTCATAGCAATAAATCCATCATCCACCTTTGTGCCAACATAAACCCTCATTTAGTTTCACTGTTACCTCTATTCTTCCCTTCAAATCAACCAACTCCCCAGTCAAGCATCTTGGTCTACCCCCTTAATATTGCAAGGTCCAAAAGAACAATGTTTGCTAACATCATTGAAAAAATCCAAAATTAATTAAGTGGTTAGAGTTCAAAGATCTTATCTCAAGCAAGGCGCACTACCTTGATCAAATTGATGGCTAGCTCAATTCTATTTTACACCATCATGTCTTATTTGAATCTCCCCAAATCTGTTTGTAAGAAAATTAACTAAGAATTTTTGGTGGGGATTCAATCCAAACAAAAAATCATATTTCACTCCAAAAGCATGGCACTTCATCCGTCAACCCAAATCAAAAGGTGGTTAGGGAATTAGGCTCTCCTCAAACTTTAACTCAGCCCTCATCTCTAAGATTGGCTGGAACCTCACTACAAAAAACCAAGCCTTTGCCATCAATTTTTCTCCTCTAAATATCTGAAAACATCCTCTTTTCTAGAAGTTACCCCAAAGAGTTTTGACTCTTGGTTTTAGAAATGTGTGCTAAAAACTAAACCTTTCATTCATGCAAATTTTTGTTACCAAGCAGTGAATGTCTTTAACACAAAAGTCTAGAAAGATCCATGGACACCCTTTTTGCAAACATTTAGGCCATCTCCTAATGATAATTACATCTCATTGGATCATGAGCTAACAATTTCAAAATTAATGCTAGAACAACCCTATAGATGGAATGATATCCTCCTTGTAGCTCCTTTCAACTCCGCAGCTGTCCAAGAAATTCTCAAAATCCACTTGCCTCAATTTGTCCATTCCCATATGGTAGATAAGCCAATCTGGACTAACCACAACTCGGCCAAATTTTCAGTAAAGTTAGCCTTTGACTTTATTATGTCACAACAAAACAATCAAACTCTTCAAAACTCTCCTTTGACAAAAAATAAATTGGAAAAAGTTTTGAAATATATATCAAGATTCAAGATAGTCTGAAATTGTTCCTCTTGAAGGTTATCTCTAATATCATCCCAACAAGATATAGACTAAAATCCCCTATTTCTCTTTTGAACAATGACTCACTTTGCCCTCTCTATCATACTAAAGAAGAAATTGCTGATCATCTTTTTCTAAGTTGTGCTCATCCCTAAATACTTTGGAGACTTTCTCCATTGCCCTTAAAAATCTCATCTTTTGCTGCACAACCCCTCCACCTCTGGATAAAAAAGATCTTAGACCCTTCAAAACATCTCAACCTTGACAAAGAGATGTCTCATAATTTCCAGCCTTTTGAAGTCATTGTAATGGATTCCATTTGGTTCCTCAGAAATCAAGTCCTTCACCATCACCCTTGTCAACCCTTCATCACCTTCTCACAATCTGTGACCAAGATTCTCAAGGAACACAAACTTACATGGAACACAAAGACCCCAAATGGAAACAAGCATCCTTGAATGGATCCATCCCCTTGTAAGTCAATTTTCATTATCTTATGATGTTGCTGTTAGAAATAATGGATCTACTACAGCTACCATTTGTGGATCAAATATAGGAGAAATCATCTTTACTGCTACCAAACCTATATACTCAGTCAATCCAAACTCTGGAGAAGCCATGGCAGCAAAATTGGCAATTGAAGAAGCATCTCACTGATAGTTAACCAACATCATTATTGAAGGTTACAACCAAGTGGTTACATCTGCTATAACAAATCCTTCAACATCCCCTGAGTGGTCAATCTTCAACATCCTCACTGATGTCTCAAGCCTACCAAAATCATTCCAAACATGGTCAATCCAGAAAATACACCGGAATCAAAACCAATGTGCGCATCTTTTGGCACAATGGGCCTCAGCAAACAACTTGGTTGCATACCCCTTATTAAATTACCTCAATGTTTATTAACCTTTTACAATGGAAAAGAGCCACCTAGCTCTAGTTTAGCCTCTTGGATACTAGATTGTATAAAGTACCATTGTATGCTAAGGGGTCGGGTTGTTTTGATAATCTAATTTTTTTTTGTCACCAAACTTGTATGCCTTAATAGTGATTATTTGTGACTTGATCATCAAGGTTTTATTTTTATTTCTATTTTTTTACATGAGGAAATAAGATATAAAACTAGACTTCTAGAACGCCAGGTAAACTCAAAAACTCAAATTACACAATATTAATAGTGTTGCAATACACAACTTTGACTTCATCAAATACTAGCAATATATCGTTGATTACAGAGCCAATCAAAGAAGAAAACTAATGGCATCATACCAGCACTTCCATGTATAGGAAAAACATGACAAACGAAAGTTCAACAAATCGAGGTAGGATGCAACAAATGATACACCCAAATTAGTGTAGCTAGGAAGAGGAGGAGGCTACAAATTTATAAATACTCAATGATTCAAGCACCTTCCACACATCTGACTCAAGTTTTGGTCGATTCTTTCGATTCTTGTCGCAACACTTCAATGCCAATTCTGCCAAGTCTTTAGCAACTGAAAGTGGCCAATGTCCGGCTGATTGATCCAAGAGAGCCTCCAAATTTCCGGTTTCTAAGGCCAGTTTCACATCAAATATTACAAATGATGGGGACCGATTTGTCAACAACTCTAATAATATGATCCCAAATGAGTAAACATCTGCCTTCATAGTAAGCTTTCCTGTTTCAAAAAAATCAGGATCTATGTAATCCGAGGTGCCCTTTGGGCGAGTTATACGACACAGTGTTGTGTCCTTGTTTGAACATTGATCATGGCATAGCTCCCGGCAAATTCCAAAGTCGCTAAGTTTACAAACGAAATTTTCATCAAGGAGGATATTCGATGGCTTTAGATCCCCGTGCACAAAGCTATGAGGTTTACGTGAATGAAGATATGTAAGTACAGAGCACAACTCTTTAATGATTCTTAATCGAGTTTCCCATGGTATTGAGGGAGTGTTATCCCTACATCTGAGTCGGTCGAGAAGGCTTCCATTGGGCAAATACTCGTATACGAGTGCAGATTCTTCCGGGCAACATCCTATGAGTTTTACAAGATTTGGATGGCTCAGTTGACTCAACACACGAACCTGCAGATACACAAAGAATTAATGAGAATAGAATACAAAACCTTTTATCCATTTCTTCCATGCTTCTAGTGAAAGTTTGTACTAGTGAGTAATTATTTTTTCACTTTATTGTCTCTTTTTCAAATAACTATACACTTGTTACTATGTGAAAACATGAGCTCATGATATTGCTTCAACGCAATCATCAACCCAATTTCCAAAGTATGCGATTATATTCAGAAAATTCATCATCTTCACGTTCAGATGCTTTTAGCAATGAAGCACATATCTAGCTAAGTGGATTCCGAATGATTGACGCAATAGACCATCGTACATAGATGTTAATTGAACAAAAATAATACTTACCAATTGTTATTGTTAAAATGAGTGTGTTGGCATATTCTTGTGAAAACCATTGTAAAATTGTATTGTAATGAGTGTTGAAGTGTGTCAAAGTAAAAAGGGGGTCAAGTGAGCTCAACACAGCTCGAGCATAACACATACAGGAAGTTCGCTTGACATGCGCTTGATTTACTCTAGAGTGGAACTCAAAATAGAGAGTTTGCTCAACAAGCCCTCGACACACCGCTCGAGCAAAGCTCATACAGAGAGTTCTCTCAACTTGCGCTCGACATGGCACTAGAGCGAAGGTCATCTAGAGAGTTCGCTCGACAGAGGCTCGACATATGGCTCAAGCAGAACTCATCTAGAGAGTTCACTCGACATGCGCTCGACATGGCGCTTGAGCGAAAGTCATCCAAAGAGTTCGCTCAAGCCTCGCTCGACTTGGCGCTCTAGCAGCTTTAGAAGTGCAACGTGCACTCGACACCCGCTCGAGCCAATGTTCAGAAAACCTAATTTTTCCTAGGGTTTGAGTGCCTCACTTCTTGGGAGGTATAAATACAATATTTTGTTCTGCCCTTTGGCTGAGGTGAGAGAGCCAAAAACTGAAGCCATCTTCCAAGAGCATTTGAGAGTTTTCTCCCCCACATTCAAAGTTGCTTCTCTTGAAAAATATACCTCCATCATAGCACACTGAAGATTAAACACATTTGAGTCCATTGGAGTCGACGAGAACATTGGCCAGAAGGTTTCCAGAGCTACTATTGTTGCAGCAATCGAGAGGTTCTCGTGGGATACTATAGAAAGGTCGGAGTTCCGACACTACATGCGTGTAGAGATTGAGTGGGTCACTCGTGGAGTTGCAAGCCAAGTTTAGCTACTGCAAAAGTTTTGTGAGTATTTCTAAATTGGTTGTAACAAATTAAAATTTATGTAGTGGATTTGTGGTAATGACCTACACCCGAAGTGATTTTAGATTTTGAAGACGTTCTTCAAATGAGTTTCCACTTTGTGAACAAATTTCTGTGTTGATTATTTGTGTGATTTATGTCTTTGATTAATTGTTTACTTGTCAACTTTTTTATTAGACCATAAAAAATTGAACTACACCTATTCACCCCATCTAGGTGTTGTGTTGAGTAGGACCACTATTTCTTCAATTGGTATCAGAGCAGGGTTCATTCTGCTAGGATTCAGTTCTTGAGTGCGAGCCTGCTGTAGTGGCTAAAATGGATAGGTCTCAATCACTCATATTGCCACCATATTTTGATGGTAGCAATTATGCCTATTCGAAAGTTTGAATGAGAGCTTTTCTAAAATCTAGAGATGAACGAGTGTGGGTTTCCATGACAATAGGATGGAAACAACCAGTTACAATCGTTGAAGGAGTTGAAATTCCCAACAATGAGGAAACTTACTCTAAGGATGAAGTCAACGAGTGTAATTGGGATAGTAAAGGCCTGAATGCGATTTTCATGGCCGCGTCCCAGGAGGAGTTCAAGCGAATCTCCATGTGTGAAATTAGCAAATAGGCATGGGAAATTCTTTGAAATTACTCATGAAGGTACCAAGGCTATGAAAAATTCTAAACTTCAAATGTTGACTACCAACTTGAATAACTTAGAATGAGAGATGATGAAACATTTGATGCCTTCTATGCAAAACTTAATGATATTGTCAATTCTCGTTTCAATTTAGGGGAAAAAATCCTAGAAAATAGAATTGTGAGAAAAGTCCTCAAATCTCTTCCTGAGAGATTTCATCCAAAAGTTACTGCTATTAAGGTAAGCAAGGATTTGGACACTTTGAGGATTGAAGAGTTGGTGGGGTCTCTCCAAACCTATGAACACACTCTTCTTGTGGACAAGAGAAACAAGTCTATAACACTCAATGCTATTGAAGAGGAGTCAGGGGAGTCAGAGGAGTCCTCTAATGAGTTGGCTATGAGCGACAAAGAAATAGCATTTTATGCTAAGAAATTCAGGAAAATGTTTGTAACCGGAAAAACAAGAGCTAGAGACAGGATAAGAAAAAGTTTGAAAGATACAACGGAGGCACAGTTCACAAGACACAATCAAATGTTCAATGTCATCAATGTGATGGATTTGGACACATTCGCTTAGAATGTGTTAATTACAAAAAAAACCCAAGAAAGAGCTAAGATTGCATCCCTAAGTGAGAGTGAGTCAGAGTTAAGTGACTCGTTAGAGAACTTTTCTCCAAATAGAAACCTCAACTACATGGCATTCACTGCTTCTGTTGGTGACAAAAGTCAGTGTAGTGAACCAGTGCCTGATGATGGAAGTATATATGGGAATGAGTCCGAGTATGAAGATCAGTTACAAGAAATCTATGAGAAGTTGTACCAGGAGTGTGTTAAATTGAGAAAACTCAACAAAACACACATTGAGAAGATAGATTTCTACAAACAAGAAAATGAAGGGCTTCAAGACAAATTAAATGAGGTCATCAATCTAATAGACTAGCTACAGACGAGGAATGTGTCTCTCAAAGAAAAACTGAAAATTCAGGAAAGTGAGGTGTGTTTGTTAAAAACCAAACTGCAGAAATTTACCAATGGGACACAGCAGATTAACCAACTCCTAAGTTCAAAAAAGTCCTCTGGTCACAAAAGTGGTTTAGGCTATGCTGAATATGTACCTTCAACTTCAAAATCCTCCTCCAAGAATGCAAGAAAAACTGTGTTTGTACCTATATTGACTGAAAATGGAAATGCTCACTCATCCGAAAAGGGTAAGAAACCCTTACATGAGCAAAAGTCAGTTCCTCCCCCAAGAGACAAAGTGCTCAAAACACGAGCCCTATATGTCATCACTGTGGGAAGAGTGGTCATGTTAAACCAGATTGTATTAAACTAAAAAATCAATCTGGGGTTGCTCCTTCTCCTTCTAGAAGTAGGACTGCTTATCCTCCAAAAAGGGGGTAAGAATTTCACGAATGCTCCTAAGTATGTCTCACCCTTCATGAGACAAAGAATTCATAGAGCAAACCACGTGTGCCATAATTGTGGTAAAGCTGGTCACATCCGACCAAACTGTTATGAGCTTGGGAGGCATATCATGAGAGATGAAAAGAATCATTCAAGAAAAAGACATCTAAATCTGTGAAGTCAAGTCATGACCCTAACTAGACAAAATGACATACTCAATGTCAAGTTAGACCAACTGACCACCAGCCAAAAGGCTAGGAAGGCCAACTCTCCAAAAGTCAGAAAAGTGTGGGTCAAAAAGGCAGAAGAAGTGCGTGTCATGTTGCAAACATTGCTCTAAAGACTAGGGACACCTCCTTGTGGTACCTTGATAGTGGGTGTTCTCGTCATATGTCTGGTGATAGAACCCTATTTAAAACTGTTGAAGAGTACAAATGTGGAATTGTAACATTTGGAGATGGGGGAAAAGCTGAGATAATCAGAAAGGGTGAAATTGAAATAGTTGGACTACTTGTCTTGAGGGAAGTCTTGTTTGTTGACAGGTTAGATCAAATCTTCTCAGTATAAGTCAAATGTGTGGTAAAGGTGTTGAAGTTCTTTTTTCAAAAGAAATGTGCATTGTTTCAGATAAGGATGGAACCTGTGTGATGTAAGGAATCAGGACATCTGGTAAATGCTATGGTGTTGCTCCTAGCTCACAGTACAACTACAATACCGCTAAGAGTGAGGCTACTGATTTTTGGCATCAAAGACTTGGACATGTGAATCACAAAAATATGTCTAAGATTTCCAAGAAAGAGATGGTGGTAGGATTGCCTGGACTGGGCAAAGTGGAGACTCCTGTCTATGGGTCATGTCAATTGGGAAAACAAATTAGAAAAGCCCACAAGAATACTACGACCATTCTGACCAAATGACGATTAGAGTTGTTGCATGTTGATCTTATGGGACCCTCTATAATTGAGAGCTTGGGGGGAAAGAAGTACATACTAGTGATGGTAGATGATTTCACCAGATACTTTTGGGTAGAGTTTTTGAGAGAAAAAGGTGATGCTCATGACATGATTAGAACATTGTGGAAGAAACTTCAAAATGATCAAGAGAAATCAATAATCAGAATTAGGAGTGACTATAGAAGAGAGTTTGAAAATTCTAGTCTTGAGTGATTTTGCAATGAAAAGAGTATAAGTCAAGAATTTTCTTCTCCTATCACTCCACAACAGAATGGAGTGGTAGAAAAGAACAAATTCATTCAAGACTTGAGTCATGAAGTAAAAGTGTTCCCACTCATTTATGGGGAGAAGCTATGAAAAAACCTGTCATATTATGAACAGAGTCTATTCAAGACCAAGCACTTTTGAAACACCATATGAATTGTGGAAAGAGAAGAAACCAATGTGAAGTACTTCAGGGTGTTTGGAAGCAAATGCTACATTTTGAGAGATAGGGAAAACTTGGGTAAGTTTGACCCTAAAAGTGATGAGGGAGTTTTTCTGGGTTACTCCAAAAATAGTCATGCATATAGGTTCGACAATCTACGCACCCAAACTATCATGGAATCCTCAAATATAGTAGTAGATGATGCTCCTAAAGAGGCTCTGAGCAAGAAAGAGAAAGAACATGCTCCATGTGAGACTGGAGAAGAATATTGTAATGAGGCTGATGAAAGTTTTGACAAATCCTCCGGTCAAAAACACAAACCTTCTAAAAAACCCTCTTCAATAGTGAAATCAAATCATCCTCAGAACAATATTATCGGCAACATAGATGAATGAGTGAGGCTAAGGAAGAAAGTGATAAATCAATTGGCTCACTCGAGTTACATTTCACATATTGAATAAAAAAGGGTAGAAGAAGCTCTGAATGATGAAAGCTGGATAAATGTCATGCATGAAGTAATAAATCAATTTGTGGGGAATGATGTTTGGTACCTAGTTCCTAGACTTGAGGATCATAATGTGATTGGTACCAATTGGATATTTAAGAATAAGTCTGGAATTGCACCATTGTGAGAAATAAAGCAAGATTAGTTGCTCAAGTATATGCTCAGATGGGGGGATTAGATTTTAATGAGACATTTGAACCTATTGCAAGACTTAAGTCAATCAGAATATTGTTGAGTATTGCCTGCCACATGTGTTTCAAGCTCTATCAAATGGATGTGAAGCGTGCTTTCCTGAATGGGATACTTCAAGAAAAAGTATATGTCAAGCAACCAAAGGGTTTTGAGGATCCAAAGTATCCAAATCATGTCTATAGGTTGAAGAAAGCCCTATATGGTCTGAAGCAAGCTCCCAAAGCTTGGTATGAGAGGCTAACTACATACCTATTAGATCACAGATTTTAGAGAGGTGTTGATAGGACACTATTCATCAAGAAAGTGGGAGATGATATAACAGTTGCTTAGATCTATGTGGATGATATTGTGTTTGGATCATCTATTAATGCACTTGCTCTTGAATTTGCAGAAGAGATGAAAAATGAATTTGAAATGAGCATGGTAGGTGAACTAACATTTTTCTTAGGTCTTCAAGTGAAAAAATTGGATAACGGGATGTTTATATCCCAATCCAAATATGCAAAGGATCTGATCAAAAAATTTGGGTTAGATAGGAAGAGCCATGCCAGAACCCTCATGAGCACAAGTGTCAAGCTTAGTACTGATCTGACTAGGAAGAGTATTGAACAATCACTGTATAGAAGCATGATTGGGAGTCTATTGTATGTCACTGCTAGTAGACCAGACATTGCATTCAATGGGGTTTGTGCTAGATTTCAAGCCAATCCCAAAGAATCCCATCTTACAGCTGTTAAACACATACTTCGCTATGTAAGTGGGACAGTTGATTATGGAATCTAGTATTCTAGGCTCAAATGCTGAGATTGCGGGATATTCTGATGCAGATTGGGCAGGTGATGCAGATGATAGGAAGAGTACCTCTAGTGGATGCTTCTATGTAGGTACAAATCTTGTGGCTTGAATGAGCAAGAAGCTAAACTCCATATCCTTGTCCACATCTAAGGCTAAATACATTGCTGCAGGAAGTTGTTGCACACAATTGCTTTGGATGAAGCAAATGTTGTGTGACTATGGTGTTATTCAAGGTGTCATGAGTGTGTATTGTGACAACACAAGTGCTATCAACATCTCAAAAATCCTATCCAACACTCTAGGATCAAGCACATTGACATTAGACATTATCTCATTCGAGAACTCGTGGAAACAAAAGTTGTGATTCTCGAATACATTCCCACTGAACATCAATTGGCTAATATGTTTACAAAAACTTTGGATGGACTTAGATTTGAACGGCTTAGAAAGGCTGTTGGTATTTGTGCATTGACCTGAGAGCTGAAACATACATCACATGCACTACATGCATATTTTGTTTACATCTGTTTTGCATATTTGTTTTTCTTTTCTTCTTCTTGCTATTCTCTCTCTTAAAACTCTTCTCTTGCAAGCACTTGGAGGTGATAAAGGATGTTAGTGTTGTTAATTCTGAAAATTTAGGTACATGGGTCATTTGAAAATTATATCATATACCTATATAAGTTACAAAAGTTCAAATACATGTGCATCATTTGTAATTTGTGACGTGCACTACACATTCCACTCCGAGCTCAATCAAAGGTGTCTGTGAGTTTTTGGGGAGGCAATCAAAGGTGTAAGGGAGCTCTAATTGTATACAAAATTGATCACAGGCTAGATGACCTCATTATTTCTCTTCCTGTGCAAAATGCTTTTATATATATATAAAAAAGGGTCGTATAGTGTCAAATAAACCAACACTGATATCAGAATTCAAACAGAAGCATCCAGGTCCTAGCAACATTAGGTTTGACTTTTTGTATCTTGGAAGGACTTCCCAAGCATTTATGGTTTCTTGTTCAGCCCAACCCCACTCACGTATTTTGGTTGAAATTTCTTGATGAAGCAAGGACCCCCTAAACACACATGTTCATATTACTTGTGATACTTTGTTTTTGCCCCTGCGTGATTTATGGGAATATGATGCACTTTTACATTTGATGTGTATTTTGCGTTTCAAAATTGACTTCATTAATGCTTGAATCACATAGTGTGAAAACTGAACTGATTTTTCCCTTTCGCTCGATGCACCACTCAATGTTGTGTTTCTCGCTCGAGTGACAACCGCTCGAGAGGCCGCTCGAGGGTTTTAAAGTTCGCTCGAGCGAATCTAATTTAGAAACCCCAGCACTGCTCGAGTAGTCCATTTCTTCGATTTTTCCCCAAACCTTCCTTCTTCGTGCAATTATTCTTTTCTCATCTGCTCTCCATATGATTTCCTCCATTCTTCTTTCTTCTTTGTGTAGTGTCCATCGAATCTCCAACGTTTGCACTTCAGTCACTCACAGTAAGCCATTTACTCTTCATTTTATTTTCATTTTAAGTTTCATGGTCATTTCATTGGGGCTACGGTTTGTGTATTGGGGATATGCATTTTCATTTCATATCATGGGGGCTACGGTTTGTGAATTAGGGATATGCATTTTCATTTCACTTCATGGGGGCTACAATTTCTACATAGAAAAATAGTTTTTAGGTTTGTGAAATGGGGATTATATGTTGGATATTATGTTGGTTTGTGAAAGGGAGTAGAGAGTGTTGTTTCTCACCATTGTATTTAGGAATTTCGAGAGTTATGCAAACACTACACCCTTGTGTAACAACACACGCACACCAAGTGCTTGATAAAATGCTTGAGTGATTCCCTGTGTTGCATTTTGATGGAGAAAATGTTGAGTTTGTTGGGTATGGTTGATGTGGTTGTAAACACCCATTGGTGACATTTATAGTGTGTGGAAAGATCAGTCCACACCATTGAGAGATGGTTCATACCTAGGAGGGTGATGGAACACTCATGTGGTCATAAACTCAAGCTTGGCATAGCATGGTTTTTCATCGTGCATTAGTTTTGGCCTTGATCATCCACTAGTTTGAGTCACTATTGTGTGTTGTGACTTCTGAGGAGAGTCATAGCATGTGCATTAGGCTTGTTATCTATTGGACAGACATTGCATTAAGTGTTGGGGGTGTTGATCATGCATTTTTGGCATGCTTTGGGCATTATAGAAGACACTTTAGGTCTATATTGAAAGTGTTTGTCACGCACTTTAGGTGCATTTTAGGAAGGTTACATTGGCATGCACATGCATTGGGCATTTTAGACATACATATATCGGGTCATTCACATTACTTTTAGCCTTGTCTAATGGCCATTATTCTGTCTACAGCCCTAAATCATGTCTCTACATGTGCGTCCTCGCTAGAATCCTCTTGCCCTAGCCTAAGCACACTTCCACAATGCTAGGGCACGGGAACTTTATACTCAGAATTTTATTAACCGCACTCCTATGGTTGAGCGTGAGGTCTCCCTAAGTGAGCTCACTGAGACCATTGTGCCTCATATTTTTGAATTCCGCCAGTGGCTTGCCTTGACCATTGGTCTTCCCACTCCTTATGTGGAGTTGGTGAGGGAGTTTTACTCCATCTATGCCATTTTTTAAGATGGCTCCTTTAAGGTGAGTCTCTGAAACATCCACTGCCGAGTGATTCCGAGCATATCCGTATATCACCACACCTCCTCCTCCCAAGCCAGAAATCGTTGAATGCTTGACTGGGAGTTACATTGCCTGGGATGGTAGGATGCCTTTACAAACAATCGAATTTCCTCCAGACTACCTCCTTCTCAGTCGGATTGTCCTGACTAACCTCTCCCCTGCGGGTCATCATAGTGATCTTGGGTATGATGACCCGTAGGGGAGAGGTTAGTCAGGATGCCATTCTTCTTTATGCCTTGATCAATGACGTCTCCATTGATTTGGGGAGTCATCTGTGCCGGGTCATGCTCGATGCCTTCCAGTCCAACAAAGCCCGGACTGGATTACCACTTACCTGCCTCATCACCTAGATCACTTTGGCCTAGTCTGTCTCCTTTCTTCCCCATGAGCCTGGGATTACACTTAAGGCTCCCATTGGTCGTCAGACCATTCAGCTCAAGCATGCTCACATTCGCCCTCCTCCTTTGATAGTTGAGCATCCTCTGACACCCGTATCTCAGCCATCAAGCTCTCAGCCCTCTAGCTCTGCACCCTCGAGCTACGCACCATCCACCTCGGCACCTCCTTGAATAGCACCATCGATCGAGCCCAGCCTACAAATGGTTTTGGACTACTTGGTCCATCTTGATGCTCGTCTTGATGGCCTCCAGAATCGTCTTAATGGTCTCCAGGTTCGTTTTGATAGTCGTATTGATTGCCTCTAACAGTTCATCACCCAATGCTTCAATGACATGGAGGAGCTCATCAATAATGAAGATGGTGTCAGTCTTTCAAATGGTGGTGATTGAGCCCCATGGAGTTTTTGACAAAAGGGGGAGTGATATATGTAGGGGAGAGATGTATTAGGGGAGCAAATATGTTGGTAGGGGGAGCACATAGTGAAAGAAAGTGTTTTGTGAAACACAATTTTTGAGCTGCTATTGTATTGTATTCTTCATTGAAATTCAATGTCTGATATTTTCTTAATGAAGAATGTTTGATGAAAATTGTGCCTATCATGTGTGTACTTGAATTATTGCTTTTAAATTGGATAGTAGATATTGATTATACATGTGTGAATATTTCTTGCACTTTTATTTCGGTATGCTTACCTATTTGTCAAGTGTGTAGAAATTATCCCAACTTGTTCGTGACTATACCTGCATTTGGGAATCCTATGTGGGGTGTGTCAGGATTAGGTCCAATGTATAGGTTAGAGGTTTTGTCACATAAATGCCAAAGGGGGAGATTGTTAATATCAAATTGAGTGTGTTCGCATATTCTTGTGAAAACTTTTGTAAAATTGTGTTGTAATTGAGTGTTGAAGTGAGTCAAAGTGAAAATGGAGTCAAGTGAGCTCAACACGGCTCGAACAGAACATATACAGGAAGTTCACTCGACATGCACTTGACTGGCGCTCAAGCGAAACTCAAAACAGAGAGTTTGCTCGATATGCACTCGACACACCGCTCGAGCGAAGCTCATACAAAAAGTTCACTCGACAGATGCTCGATACACGTCTCGAGCAGAACTCATCCAGAGAGTTCACTCGACATGCGCTCGACATGGCGCTCGAGCGAAGGTCATCCAGAGAGTTCGCTCAAGCCTTGCTCGACTTGGCACTCAAGCGGCTTCAGAAGTACAACGTGCGCTCAACCTTCACTTGACACCCCGCTCGAGCCAATGTTAAGAAAACCTAATTTTTCCTAGGGTTTGAGTGCCTCACTTTTTGGGTGGTATAAATACAACATTTTGTTCTTCCCTTTGGTTGAGGTGAGAGAGCCAAAAACTGAAGCCATTTTCTAAGAGCATTTGAGAGTTTTCTTCCCTACATTCAAAGTTGTTTCTCTTGGAAAATATACATCCATCATATCACTCTCAAGATCAAACACATTTGAATCCATTGAAGTGGATGTGTTCATTGGCAAGAAAGGTTTCTAGAGCTTCTGTTGCTGCAGAGATCGAGAGGTTCTCGTGGGATACTATAGAAAGGTCGGAATTCCAACACTACATGCGTGTAAAGATTAAGTGGGTCACTCGTGGAGTTGCAAGCCAAGTTTAACTACTACAAAGGTTTGGTGAGTGTTTCTAAATTGGTTGTAATGAATTAAAATTTCTATACTAGATTTGTGGTGGTGACCTATACTCGGAGTGGTTTTAGATTTTGAAGATGTTCTTCAAATGAATTTTCACTTTGTGAACAAATTTATGTGTTGATTGTCTGTGTGATTTATATCTTTGACTACTTGTTTACTTGTCAATATTTTTTATTAGACCATTAAAATTTGAACAACACCTATTCAACCCCCTCTAGGTGTTGTGTTGAATAGAACCACCATGTTTTCACTAATATACATCAACGGGAGTAGTACGAGTACAGTGGTTGAATGAAATTCATAATTTCTTTCTTAATACCTTACGTATATTTTCAAATATTGCATGCACCAAATTAACTAGAAAAGCAACCAATCATGACCGACCATTAATTGGTAGCATATCATTAGACCCATATATAAAATCTATAACTAAATTAAAAGATTCAAGTGACTTCAAAATTAGATTAACAAACCTCCGCTTGAAACTCTGCCATGCCTTGGCCGCAAGTAGACTGTAGCCTCTTTATAGCAACATCAGTTTGAAGGACAAGACCTCTATAAACGTTCCCAAATCCACCACCTCCAATTTTCAGGGATTCATCGAAGTTTTGAGTGGCTTCTTTAATCACCGAGGGTGAGAACTCAGAGAACTGAATTCGCATGTTCCCACTTAAGTACTCTCCTTGTGTATTTCTTAGCTCTTCAGCTTTTTTTATTGCATTATCACGATCCACCTGCAACTTTGCAATTTGTTTCTCCAATGATGTTTGATTTTGTTGGAAAGTCTGGATATGTTCCATCACTTGGTATATCTGATTCTTCATTTTTTCAAGTTCTTCTCCTTTTACTTTCGCTTCCTCAATCTCTCTTGATCTGCATATCAACTCTTCTTGGGCCTGTTGATTATTGGATTAATATAGGCAATTTACACATGATTTTGGAACTTATATATAGGTAGAGGCCGTTATAAGCATTATGCTCATCATGTTTTGTTGACATATGACATTAATGTCACGTAGATCATTTTGCAAACATGATTAATGATTTCACCTTTAAGCATTCTGAATAAGTAATTAAAGCTTTACCTGGCCCATAGCTTCCCTAAACTGACTTGCTACTTTCTGCTGAAAGAGTGTCAATTTCTCCGCCTCTAACATTACTTGTTGAAGCTTCCCATAATTAGAATTATCAAAACTTCTGTCCTGCTAATATCATGAATTCAAATGAATATTCATGACATGGTTGCAATACATAAGGTCAATTGAACTTTAATTTGCACATTATATCCCTAAATTTCATTAGTCTAAAAGACTTTTATTTTTAAATAGTTTTATTTTTTAAAATAATTTTCATTTCTAAAAAACTAGTTTATATTTGTTATTGGATGGCTAACGTGGCATATAGATTGCCACATGTCAACTTCTAATTGATTGACACGTGTACTCTCTACGCCGCCATTGCATGCAAGGCAACCCTTTTGGTTATATAAAGAATACGTACGTACCAATGTTTTAAAACTGATCAAGTATATATGTAATATACAAAAATTGAAACCCTAAAAATGAATGTTGTTTCTGCACATACCGCAACACAGCTCTGAGCTCCATTAATATTAGAATTAGATGCAAACTTCGTAGGATCAGACGTGCTGGTTGAAGTTGAACAACCCAAATTTGGAGATGATGCACTAAACCCAAACACCTGATGATCCAATATTAATGTTGGAGCTGTTTGTTGAGGTAATTGATGACTAAGTGTGAAATCATGAACTCCTCTTGGAGAGTATATTGAGGAAGCACTCCTTGATAATGCATCTAATTCAATACTTGTACAACTGCCTCCTGCGTCAGACCTACGTATAGTACTCTTGGGAGATGAAAGCTCTTCAGTACCACCTTGAAAAGCATTAATACTGTTCAAGGCACTAGTAGTACTAGTACTTCCAATATTATTAATGCCGTCCCAATTGTAATCCTGTGCAACAGACCTTGATCTCATGCAGTTTGATCCTCCAATTTCAAGGTCATTGGATCTATTCATCATGTTTCCCAAAGGAACAGATCTTGATCTCGTAATCAAGAGGCTTGACTCATGTGATCCAGTACTTTCCGTGTCTGCGACTGATTTTCTATATTTCGATATTGCAGCTAGGTACTTGAATTAGTAACTGAATAATTAAAGTGTATTGAAGAGTTTGAGTTGATTTACATCCATGAAGTAGAGGTCATTGTCATCAAGATTAAAGTGACAGGGAAAATTATTAGGATATCCCAGAAGACTGATGGCCACACGGTACGTACTCCGTACTTATCACGACGACATGCATGCCGTGACAATATTATAATTGTTTGTTCAAGCATTTACTTTTATTGGCATGGCATCTTATGATAGGTTGGGAGTACAACGTACGTGTCCCTACTCCGGATATAACTACTTAGCTAATAATCGCTCAAAGTCATTACAGTCAAAATAAAAATATTAATTCAGGCCAACATGAATTTCAAGCATTTTGACCCCCTAAATAATGTCCGTCCACAAAGAATTTTTGGAAGAAATACGTTTTTCACTGAAATTATCTTTTGTATATATCTAAACAATAGAAACTGATCATAGATTCCACCGCCTTAAACTATAAAGATTGTGTCATGCATGATGTCATTTTTTGATCATCCATTTTCACTACCAAAATTCGACGGAAGCTGGTAATATTTTTAAAATTTTTATAATTAAAATGTCTACCATGCAAGTCTTGGCATTTTGAGTGGAAAGTGTATGTAACTAATTAATCCTAGTTAGAAGTTGAAGATGTATTTTGTCCTAAAATTTTTCAAGGATGATATATATATATGTTATATACAAGAAAATTGTTTATTTACGACCCGTTAATTCCAGCGAAATGACTATTTGCAATTAAAATTGGTTGTAAATAATCTTTTGGTTGCAATAAATTAGTCACAAAAATCCATTTTTCTTGTAGTGCGTACATATGTGTGCTGTGCATGTATGTATGTATTGGAAAAATATGTGAACTTGTTACACATGTGCAATACACCTAATGCGAAATTTTAAACTTTAATATATAGACATTTTACATCCAAAACTACGAATCATATATTCAATTCCGACAAAAATGTGGCACAATCTTAATCATCATATTTAAATAGAATGTATGTATTTCCAATTTTCAGGAGTTTGCGAGTGCAATATAGTCAGTATTGGTAGTTTAAAAGGCTTACTAATTAGAGGATGAAATGTATTTCTTCAAAAATGAAATATTTAGCTAAACAATCAATGCAAGTTTATAATTAATTACCTGGTGTGGATGAGGCATCCCTTGCAGATAAATTGTATTAAACAAGACATAGGTGCATGTTCGCGCACGTATTTGGCCTTTTTAGACCTGAGGTCCGTCATATTTCTGCAATCTCAAGCAATAGTAAATTAGCATTAATCATATATGCATTAATGTAAAGATGAAATTAATTAGATCGATCGTAATAATTAAACATCCTGCTAAATATATATATATTCAACTTACAAAAATTCCATTCCCTAGGAAAAGGATATACCAAAGTCATAAAAAATAGCAAGTCAAATTAATAGTTGTGGTCAGTTCATGATTTATTTCTTAATTAACTTCAAATAATTAGCTTAAATAGTTGTATAATATATAGTCAATTTACTAGCTAGGTTATTGTTGTTCATAGTTGTATATGTACATAGTAGATCATATATATAAATCATAGTACTTGTGGGCATCATATAACTCCTGTGTTACTTCCAGAAGTGATCATCATGCATCAGGGGCGGCTCAATATAAATTGAGGTCTAAGGCGAAATTTAAGTGAGTCATTTGTAATGATAATATAATAAAATATAAATTATTATATGAAAGATTTTCAAACTTTACAATAAAATGAGATTTTATTTAAAATCTTTAAATACAATTTTTGTGAATTTATATTTACAACAACAACTTAAAATGAGGCTTCAATTTAGCAAGATCTTAAAAAAATATTTAAAATATAAATAATTCATTGTATTACTGATCAAAAAATAAAATTCCTTGTATTATAATAATTATTTAAAATTTTATTTAATGAAATGGTTTTTTTTTTAAATAAAAATTAAAAAAAACATCACATTTTTATTTTTGGAGGCCTTATATAGGGTGGAGGGCCTTAGGCAATGGCCTAAATGACCTTACCATTGAGCCGCCCTGTCATGCATGATCGGGATATGTCCTCGCTAGACCCACGTGATATAGACGAAAGAACCTACCAGGCTAGTCTAGTAGCGCGAAATCAACAAAAGTCTAGCGAGGCTAGCTCATATGAATTTGTAACTTTCATAATTTTTATTGCCAATTTCAAACTAAAGTACGTACTCAAACTCTACCAAACTTTATAAAAAATCATGATTTTGACTAAATTTTGACAAAATATATATATGCTGCATAATATTTTTTACATTAATTCGCAGTCTCCTATTTTAATTAACAATTTGGGTTGATAAAACTACAAATTAATATAAGTAATTAAAAATAATTTAAATAAACTACCAAAAATATAGGACTATCTCAACAACAAATAGAGACCTCTTGATCTTTAGTGGTCTCATCGATGTAATTCATGAAGAACTAAAATGTTGATCTTATGCAACAGACTCAAGGCTTTATTGACGAAAAATTTCCAAATTATGTGTGTAAACTTCATAAGGCCATTTATGGTCTGAAGTAGGCCCGGTTTGCACAACTTAGCCCTGGTTAATTGGCTATGGTTTCTCTACCTCTTAATCTGACCCATCTTTATTCATCTTGAATAATGGTGATTTTCAAATGTTTTTGCTGATAAACGTTGATGATATTGTCCTAACATCATCAAAATCGAGTGCCATTGACAGTTTTATGCATGATTTGGGCCTTGTTTTTCCTATTAAGGATCTTGGCCGCCTATCATATTTTGTTGGCCTTGAGATTTATTATTCTGGTTCTAGATTATTTCTATCCCAATGCAAGTATATTAAAGATTTACTTGCCAGAAGTAATATGCTGCATGCTAAACCAATGACCTCTCCCATGTCTACTTCTATCAAACTCTCCCAGTTTGATACTCCATCCTTTGATGACAGTACTTTATTTAGAAGTATTGTAGGTGATCTATAGTACTTGTCTTTGACTAGACCTGATATATCATTCTCAATCAATAAAGTATGTCAATTTATGTACTCACCAAAGCTATCACAATGGTCTGCAGTTAAAAGGATACTCAGGTATCTTAAAGCCACGATTAACTATGGCTTGATGTTCAAATTTTCATCTTCCTTTACTCTTCAAGCCTATTTAGATGCAGACTGGGCAAGATGCCCAGATGATAGACACTCTACATATGGTTTTTGTGTATACTTGTGAAATCATCTCATTTCTTGGAGCTCCAAGAAACAAAAAACAGTTGCAAGATCAAGTACGAAAGCAGAATATAAAGCTCTTGCCTCCACATCTGAAGAATTAATCTGGTTGCAAAAAATGATTCCTGAACTTGGCCTCTTTCTCCCAAAATCCCCAATTTTGTGGTGTGACAATATTGGAACAACGTAAATGTTCGCTAATCTTGTATATCATTCCAAGACCAAGCACATGGATATTGACTACCACTTCGTTCGTGATCGAGTCGTTGCCAAGACCTTGACAGTTTCCTTCTGCAGTTCTAAAGACCAATTGGCTGATGTGTTCACCAAGCCTTTAGTTCCAGATAAATTTTTAAACTTCAGAATGAGTCTCACTATTGTTGAAACCCCATTGGATTCAAGGGGACGTATTAGCCTAGATAAGTTTGTTATGAATGATTCTCCAGCACCACCTTAGTATATTCCAAAATATGTATTATTTACTTGTTATTTTCCTATTGGATATCATGTAACAGAAATATTATCTATAAAGTGTATAAAAGGGAACACTCCCTCAATAGAAAGATTAGATTAAGATTTCATAAAAATGCTTCTCTGACAAGACCCTCGTGATATAGACGAAAGAACCTACCAGGCCAGTCTAGTCGAAATCAACAAGATCTAGCGAGGCTCATACGAATTTGTAACTTTTATGATTTTCATTGCCAATTTCAAACTAAAGTACTCAAACTCTACCAAACTTTATAAAAATTCATGATTTTGACTAAGTTTTGACAAAATATATGCAGCATAATATTTTTTACATTAGCAGTCTCCTATTTCAATTAACAATTTGGGTTGATAAAACTACAAATTAATATAAGTAATTGAAAATAATTTAAATAAACTACCAAAAATATAGGACTATCTCAATAACAAATAGAGACCTCTTGATCTTTAGTGGTCTCAATGATGTAATTCATGAAAGAACTAAAATGTTGATCTTATGCAAGTTGTACCTGTTATAGTGCTTTTGTGCCGCTGCTCCCATAACGAGCCTTTTGATCCCATTCTCAGTGATGAGTTTTACAATCCCTTCTTCAATAATTTCCATTTCATCTTTGAGTATCATTGCTCGTACCTATATTTAAGCAAGCGCAATGCCACAATATATCTACAAACTCATCAATCTTTTCCCATTAATTAAACTGCCATTTAAACTCGGGATAGAATGTGAGTTTTTGCTTATTTTAGGAAAACTTTAAACTTGCTAGCTAGCTATCAACTTCTTCGTGTCAACTTTATTGGCCGATGTGAGATCTAATTAAAGAAGTTTGTGTTTGAGATTTTGAGGTCTACGTTATGGCTCTTAAAACTTGAATAGAAACTCTATGGGATATTGTTAGAGATAAAGATAAAATCAAATCAAACTCAAATTAAGATTGATTTGATTATTATTCAAATCAAAATATTTGAATTCTTTACTTATCTAGAGATTATTTTATTGTTTGTCCATGTAATTTCTTTATAAACAGCAGTGTGTGAATGTTTCTTTGAGCTCCGTAATTTTCGGGTTTCCTATTTTGGTTTTAAGTTTCACGTTTCTGCTAGGTTCTGCCCATGTCGACACCCTCTCACCCTCTGGCAGCGCTACCATTGGCCGGGCTGGGGGACAAAGGTGGCTCGAGTTCGACGTCTTACTCTCAGGCGTTGGCCTGGCCGGCGTAATCTTTGTCTTTTAAGTTACCCATGAGATTTTTGGTTGACATTAACGGGGAACTGGACTTCTTTTTTATAGAACCAGAGATGACAAAAGTTGTGGAAGATTTTCAGTTCGCTTTGGTCCTCAAGTTCATGAGATCATGTCCCTCTATTGATAATATTCGACTTGCGGTTATTAAGACTTGGGGTTTACTAGAGATACCAACGATATTTCATGAATGAAACTCATGTTCTGTTACAGATGAAGAACGAACGAGATTTTGTGCATGGTTGGGCTCGTGAGAGACGTACGATGGAAGGATATACGTTTCAAATTTTTAGATGGAATAAGGATTTCGATCTGCACAAAGAATCGCCTCTGGCTCTTCAATGGATCTATCTTCTAGGTCTATCAATGCACATGTATAGAAAGGACTGTCTACAAATTCTTGCAACAAGATTTGGGCATTATATTGGGACTGACAATGCAACTATAAATCGCACGAGAGCTTAAGGGGCATAGATTTGCATTGAAGTTGATCTGACGGAAGAGCCAGGGTTGGTTTTCCCTATTATTTTATCATCAACAAATCGAATCTGGCAGGAGCCGAGATACGAGAAGCTTGGTTTTTATTGCCAGAAGTGTCATCATCAAGGGCATACTTTAGTGGTGTGTAGGGTAGGGGAGAAGAAATAGGAAGAAAAAAATATTACTCAGAAAAAAGTATGGTAGGCCAAGGCAAAGAATATTATGGGAGAGACGGATCAGGTTGATGATGATAATGTGAAGGTGGTGCAACCCCTTGAGGTTATGGCGATGGCGCAGGGGATGGATGTGCTGAAAAAAATCCAAAGGGAAGACTCTATGGGGGTTACGAATTCTAAGAAACCTTTTTAGAAGGAGCAGGAAGTTGGTGATGGTAACAATCGCCTTATGTTGGCTAGGTCCAACGTGGATGTTGCAGTAGAAGCTGGTGTAGGGATGGGAATTTTGTCAAATGAGGAGGATTGTGAAGAGATTTTGTGTGATGCGGTTCCTTTCAAGAAAGCCAATGTTGATGGGCTTGTTAGAGAAAATCAGGGTGAGGAAGACATGGGCATTTTTTCTGTTAAACCTACGAAGGACATTTTGTTAAAAGAAGTTACGATAGATGCAATCGGGGGACAAAGAGATATTGTAAATGAAATTCTGGCAATGGAAAGCGTCATTGATCGATGTAACCTACATGAGACACAGGAGAATCATGCGGCTCCATATGACTATTCCTCGGATAGAGATGAGGATGATAGGACTTTGGTGTTGGCAAAAGAAAAGGCTTACGTGTCTAATAGAGAGATACAAGGTACGTCAGGCTACAATGTGAATGGCTCTATGAGAAAGTCCTTACTGGTGTCCACCCATCCACAAAAAATTAATTTATGATAGACACTTTTTTAGTGTGGGATGTGAGGAGGCTAGGCAGGTCTAAGAGAATGTTAAAGAGTTTAGTGAGAAAAAAAAAATGCTGCAATGGTTGCCATTTCCGAACCTTTTGCTGCTGAGGGCAAGATGCACCGTCTAGGAAGTTTTTGGGGTTTTACTAACTTATGTTGCAATGAGGCTAAAGGTGGAAAACTTTGGTTGTTTTGGAGGGATTCACATGCCTTTGAGGAGGTATGTAGCTCGGCTCAAATTATCTCTGGATGGGTAATGCTGGAGAATAGAAAAACGTTGTTGACTTTCATGTACGCTAAATGCACGCAAGTTGAACAACGGGATCTTTAGAAGGATTTGAAGGACATGAAGGTAGTGTACTGTCCATGGCTCATGGTGGGGGATTTTAATGTTATTCAAAGGGATGAGGAGCTGATTGGTGGGAATTCAAGACCTTTGGCCTCTATGGAAGAGTTTAACAGTTGCTTAGATCAGTGTGGAATTGTTGAGCTCTATAGTGGTGGACAACACATGTCTTGGTGTAATGGATAGGAGGGGCAGGCAAGAAGCTGGGCGAGGTTGGATAAGGCATTGATTAATCCTGGTTTTTCTTCCCAGTTTCCATCTGCTTATCTTAAGTATTTGGTGAGGAAAACATCAGATCATTGTCCAATGGTGGTTCACTTTGATAGAGTGGCAGCATCGTATGGGCCTCATCTGTTTCGTTCCCAAAACATGTGGTGCTCTCACGAAGCATTCTTGTCCTGTGTCAAAGACGTTTGGATGAATCCAGTTTCGTCAAATGGTCTTTGGAAGCTTGCCGAAATATTAAAGAAGACTAAACTGGTGCTGAGGGCATGGAATAAATTTGTTTTTGGAAGGGTGGATAGTAATATAAAGGCACTTGAAGAATGTGTGGAGACCCTCGAGCAACAACTACAGGTTGGTTACTCCCAATAGGTGGAAGCCAAGTATCTTTTGTCCAAAATTGAGCTGGAAGTCTGGGAAGGTAGAGAGGAAACCAGGTTGGCCCAAATTTCTAAGAAGAAATGGTTGCTTGAAGGTAATCAAAACACTAAGTTTATCATGCTGCTATTAATCAAAGGCGGTCGAAAAGTGTCATTTCTCAAATGAAGCTAACTGATGGACGTGTCTTGCAAAATTCGGAAGAGGTGCACCTTGGTGCTACACTTTATTTTTGGGATTTTCTTACTGAAAGACAAGACTTGGCACATGCGGATCTTGCAAATTTGTTGGAATGTAGTGTTTCGGCTGAAGAGAATAACTTGCTTTGTATGGCGGCATTTGAGGAGGAGGTTAATGAAGCACTTGTGTCCATTCCTAAGTAAAGTAGTCCTGGACCTGATGGGTTCAGTTCTGCGTTCTTTATTTCTTGTTAGGATATTGTTAAAGATGACATGGTTGAGGGAGCAAAAGATTTCTTCCGTGTACTCCTTTAACCAGGTTCTATTCCTCTTCCTATTTGGTTTTAATTCCAAAGGTGCAGGAGTCAACAAGCTTTGCTAAGTTTCGTCCGATTAGCCTTTGTTCGGTTGCTTACAAGATTTTTTCAAAGATCTTACACAAAACGTCAACACGAATCCTTCCTAAGCTGATTTCTATGGAACAAGGAGCGTTTGTGCCATGGCGTAGTATTTTTAGAAAATTACGCTTGCTCAAGAAATGGTTCATTCGTTACATAAGAAGACATGTGGGGGTAATGTTATAGGTAAAATTGATATGGCAAAAGCATATGATCGAGTGGATTAGGCTTTTCTCTTGAAGGTTTTAGATGGTTTTGGTTTCTTGGGAAATTTTTGTAGATTGGTGAGGGAATGTATTCAATCCCCTTGGTTTTCAGTGATGATGAATGGGACTTATAAAGATTTTTTCCAACTTTCTCGTGGATTGCAGCAAGGAGACCCTTTGTCTCTATATTTATTTATTTTAATAGAGGAGGTTTTGACAAGGTTCTTGAGAAAAGTTTTTGAAGAGGGTCGGATTGGAAGTTTTTATCACCCTGTTGGAGCTCCTCTGATTTCTCATCTATTATATGTAGATGACCTTTTGGTTTTTGTTAATGGAGGAAAACGATCGGTGAAAAGGGTCATGGAGACTTTGGGGATCTATGAGAAATGGTCCGGACAATTGATTAGCAAAGATAAATCAACCTTTTTCCTTCAAAGCTGATTAATATTTCTAGGGTGCGTAGTTTGATGAGAAAAACAGGTTTTAAGGTTGGACATTTTCCAGCTACTTATTTGGGTGTGCCTTTGGTCTCATAACAGCTAGAATTCTTAAGCCACTTGTGGAGCAAATCCGGAAAAAAAAAAAAAGTGGCCGGGTGGAGATTGTAGTTACTTTCACAAGGGTGACGACTTATTTTATTGACGCATGTTTTATCTAGTATGGCGATACATCTACTTGTGCTTATTAATGTCCCCATGGTTACCATCCAAAAAATTAATTCAATCTTATCGAATTTTTTCTAGGGGAACTTTGAAGGTCCACCAAGGATGAAATGGAGAGCTTGGTGTAATATTTGCAAACCCACTTGCAAGGGGGTTGGGAATAAGAGATTTAAAGGAGGTCCAACGTGCTCTACATCTGAAATTGACATGGCATCTCTTGTCGGTGGATAACCTGTGGACATTTTATTTTCATGCCAAGTATCTCAAATGGAAACATTTGACAGCTACCACACTGAAGGGGTCAAACTTTTGGAGAAATATCATTTCGCTTTTACCATAAGTTAGTGATAATGCTAGAGTTTTGGTGCGAGGAGGCAATGCCTCATTTTGGTATGATCGCTAGTTAGCTTCAGGGCCTCTCTCGGAACTGGTGGATGTCATCCAAAATCCTTCACTTAAGATTCGAGATTGTTGGTTGGAAAATAGTTGGAATTTTGATATGTTGGTGGAACTATTTGGGGAGAACACGATTGAGTCTATTGCTTTCAATATTGGGGCAGGAAGGGGGGGGAGGATGCGTTTATATGGAAACTTGCTACAGATGGTGTGTTCACCTCTTCTAGTGTATGGGAGGTCATTAGAGTTAAAAGTGAGCCGATTTCGTGGATGGATTGGATATGGAACAAATTTCTTCCTAAGAAGGTATCCATCTGCATATGGAAGGCAAGATTTAAATGTCTTGTAGTTGATGATCGAGTGCAGAACGGTGGAATTTATTTGGCATCCAGCTGTGATTGTTGCACGATAAAACATATTGAGTCTTTGGATCATGTGCTCTGCTCAGGTGACTTGGCCAAACAGGTTTGGGATTTAGCAGGTGCAGCTTTCGACGTCTCTTGCATGCAGACGTCTACATGGTGGGCCCAAGTTTCTTCATGGTTTGCTTGTGCAAAGAAGTCGTCTCTGAAGGGATCTTTGGTTGGGATGGTGCCATGTCTGATTACTTGGAAGCTTTGGCACAGAAGGTGTAAAGCAAGGATGGAGGGGAACCTTGACAACACACAAAGTGTTTGGTTTACGGTGAAATTTTGGCTAAGTCGTCTGGCAGGAGAAATAACTAAAACAGGGAGATTATCTTTTTCTGATGAGCAAATTCTTACTTCTCTGGATATTAGTGTTCCTCCGTAGTCTGCTAGAAGACATTGACTACTTGCTTGGCGGAAACCACCTGCGGGGTGGATAAAATTGAACTGTGATGGCAGTTGATGGGGCAACCTGGGGTGTAGTGGTGGAGGTGGAGTGATTCGGGATGAGTTTGGGAGTGTGCATAGGGCTCTCTCGGCTTATTTTGGTTATGTGACCAATAATGAAGTTGAATTAAGGGTTGTTAGAGAGTGAATTACTTTATGCAAGATGCTAAACTTTGTGAATATTATAATAGAGTGATTCAAAGTTGGTCGTTGATTTGCTCCAAGGGGGGAAGTGCATTGTTTGGCATTTATGGGAATTTTGGGAGGAGGTTCTCAAAGAGCTTGAGGGCCTTACTTTTGTGGTTTTACACCAATTTCATGAGGGAAATCAAGCTGCATATTTTCTAGCTCGGAAGGGTGAGAATGGGCATAACTTTTGTTACGAGGGTAGTCAAGATTTGCCATGGCTTTTGAAAGGTATTATTTGGCTTGACAAACTAGGGTTACCACACCTACGTTCTTAGTTATTTTGTTTGTTGGGTTTTGGTTTTTTATATTGTTGTGATTGTTTGGTATTTTTTTGAGTCGTGTATTGGTTGGTTTTCCTCCGCATTAAGTGACGGCTTTAAATAATATCTAGGGGTGTCATCCCCTTTTTTTTTTTTTTTTTTTAAAAAAATCTCTATAAATGGAGATATACGCATTCAGAATAATAGTAGTAGATTCCATCTAATATACAAGATATATACATGAAGATCATATATATTAGGTTTACCTACTACCAAATTATATAACTCATATTCTACTATAGAAAGCAAACTCTTTTCACTGGTCAAAAATGGAGAACAAAAAGGAAAGAAAGCAAACTAGATCTTTTCATGGAAAAAAACAGAAAAGTAATAAAAAAAAATTGTGAAAGAATGTATTTTGTACCCCCATTTTGCGACATAATAGCTTGTATTTATGGAGGATCTCATCCATATTCAGCTTCTCTCTGTTCCTACATTCGCTTACCAATCTATCATTCACATATTTTGCTAGAGTTTTTGAAGGACCCACTGAGAAATCAAGAAAAAAAAATCATCCGATCAAATTCCCACATTAATTAATACATACTATATATGCTAGATCATGATGATTAGTTGTAACGGCATATGGTTCAGTCATTTTCTTTTCTATAATCACTGGAGTTGCATAAAAAACTCAGAATGCTTGGTCTATATAAACATAAATTTTATATACTAAGATCAAGTTTATACACTAACGTAACTTGATTAAATCCATCAGATTGCATAGTTATTTTATTGTAAAATAGATTTAGGTATTATATTAAGAGTAATGGTAGGAACAAGTTTCAAATGGACAAATCTCACCCAAGCCCCCTGCCAAAAAAATAGGTCACACTAAAAAATAATAAGTATTTTTATATTAACTTTTGAGATGGGGTCCTTTTTGTACAAAGAGATTGCGCGGGACTTGTCTATTTGGCCGGAGTTTGCACAAATCATTTTTCTTATATTAAATCATGTCAGTACCTATTTTTTTTAATATAAAGTTTCTATGTAAACCAATTAAACATGATTTATCTTAAAAGTTTACAAATAAATCTGATCGAGATTTCTTCCGCCAAATAACTGTGAACCTTATATACTAGTTTAATTCCACTGATCAACTCATGTGTACAAATCTTCATGAATTCTCCAAGTTTCTTTAATTTCAACCTGTACCACAAGTACATTTGGAATCTATTTTCCTTCTCAGAACCATTAGAACTCCCAGCCGTTAAGTTCCAAGCAGCAAAAAATAATCTAGATGATTTCAAAAGTAGTGCAATTCTAAGAAACAATAAAACACATGAATATTCAACATTGATTCATACCTTCATGAGCGAGATCACATGCATACATACATGCATGCACACATATTATATATAGGCACACACTTGAGCACGAGCGCCACACGCGAACACACACACTCACACACACACATATATATATAAGGGAAACTTACGTGGATGAGGGATCCGGTTTGGAGGCTGATGAACGTAAAGGATACAAATCCTCATTCCTCCAGAGTAATGAATAGCCCATGAAAGAAGAGATAGTCCCTCTTTCTCATGTTTTCCCACTGCTACGCATATCGTATCCTCACTCATGATCACCTCTTCCATCCAATCCTCTTATAAAGCCTTCTCCCTATAATTTCCCAAAACCTCAACAAAAACCCTATACCGCGCGAAACGCTATATATTAATATTAGACGCTCCCTTTCTGCGGAGAACATATATATACATGCGCACACACATAGATTCATACATATATATATATATATAAGAATATTCTCTCAAAAAGCATAAAAAAAAGGAGAATATAATATGCATATATGTAAAATAATCTTTCTGGGAAGTTTCGATCTGAACGGTTTTGTATAGTTGTGTGAGAAGAGCATGCTTGGCATTGAGCCAGGGATTCCACGTAGCTGACAAAACTGAATTTTTTATGCCAAACTAATTACATAAAAGATGCATGCATGCATGCATGCATGGATAAACAACGTCGCTTTCGTTAATTAAAACTAGTATTTGTAATCAATTTCCATCAATTAATTCTGTGTAAGTTATGTGTGCACTGAATTAATCAGTTGCGCGCGGAAGGGAAGTATATCCAGCCAGCCCAGACATACATGCAATTAATTAATGGTACTGGTTCACACACTGTGCTAATACATATCATTACAATTAATAATTAGGGGAGAAAAAAAATTAATGAAATTCTTTTTGTTCTTTACAATTAACATATATACCATGCACTCCTATATATACAACTATCTAATTATTATAATTTTATAGTAAATGACTTGTACTTTTATAAAATTAAAATTCATTTTTCCTCAAGTCATTATTATATGCTTGCATTATTAATTAGTTAATTGTAAAATGAGTTATAATATAGTACTCGTAAAAAAAAAATTATATCTAATCACTCTCTCTCTCTCTCTCTCTCTATATATATATATATATATATAGATCATTGATAGACAGACAGAAAGACAGACAGGTATGTCATTGTTATGTATATAGTAAAATATCTGGCATTTAACTCTCATGATGAGGTCCCATGGCTATATATAAAATGGACGTTATGACAAGCTCTGCAAAAAAACAGATGAGCGTTCGTGACAATGGACGTGTAATTTTAATTGACCAGGTACATGCGTTTGATTCGATATATATATATATATATAATATATATATATATATATATATATATATATATATTCTTATATATTAAAAGCACCTATCCGCATAGGAACAGTAATGAATAGTATTTTTATTTCGCTTATATCCATGTATAACTGATTATTATTACAATTATGCCCTTTTAAGTCTTCAATTTTATAGAAAAATACAAAAATAGCTTAGTATAATTACAAAGATTGCCATTAAAAACCCTTTGCCGTATAGAATCTTCAAAAGGTTTTGAACTCTTTTAATATATTGACAAAAATGTCCCTAACTTTTTTAGATGGGCTAGGTACAATTGTTTTTGGAAAATGTTAGCCTTCTTGTCAGCTCTTGCTAGGAATTTTTTTTTTTATATTTATTTTTATTTGGTAAGAAATATTTATGTAAAAAATTGTGTTTATACACTTCGTGATTTTAGATATGCAACTCTCATGAGCTTGTTAATTGAATGGTGATTTTGTAAGTTAGCCCATTTATGTAAATAATGGTGGTTTTAATTAAGTGTTGTTCAAAATCTACTTTTAAAGAGCTTTTATTTAATTAATGAATTGTTACTATTGTATGCTTTTGTAAAGAGATTTTTTTTTTGTATAGATTTTTTTTTCCTTCAACCAAACGGTACGTATAAGGGGCATACGTGCCTTGCACGTAGCCGCCTTACTAGTATATATAAACACGAGCATATCCTATATGTAAGGAATTAAGTCGAGTTGTTTAAATTAAAATAATTTTTCATGGAATATTGAGCAACTGAAAATTATTATCAAGGCCTTTCGGATAGTAAGTTGCAAATTAGATAAATCTGTAAATATATTATTTCTTGTCACAAAACAGCTTGTTATAAATTGTCTGAAAATTAATATTGTTAATTAGTAAAAAGCTTCAATATTGTTGATTATTTTTTGTCCAATACTAATAACATCATGTTCATTGTTCAGGCGTAAACTGACTAATTAGTAATAATTAATAATAATAATAATTATTTATTATTCCTTTTAGTTAACATAAATGAAGAGAGTTTCATTCGGTCCTTTTCAGACCTTCCCATCTTCCACGCAGTTAACATAAATTAAGAGAGTTTCATTCGCCATCGTCTGCAGCCGACATTTGACCTCGAGACCGCCGCGTCGTGCCGCCTATCCCCAATATGCCTCTCCACCCATCCTCACCCCCCCCCCTCTCTCTCTCTCTCTCTCTCTCTCTCTCTCTCTCTCTCTCTCTCTCTCTCTCTCTCTCTCTCTCTCTCTCTCTCTCTCTCTCTCTCTCTCGGTCTTAAAGTATATGATGATGTGGCTCAAATGATTAATATCATTGGCTGAAATAAAAGTTAGTTAGTTAGTTACACTAAAGCTGCTTCTATAAATAGACTCAATTGTATTCAGATCATTTCATTCAAAAATAAAAGAATCAAAAGTATACACGATTCTGTTCTATATTCTTTCTTTTTCACTTACTTTCATTTCTTACATCAAGATTTCACACCTAGATTCAGATTTTATCATGGTATCAGAGAAATCTGATTTCTTTGCTTAATCATCTCTTCCGAAATGATGAATCCAACTCCACCAACTCCACCAATTCCACAGAATTCACAGAATTTGATCGAAGATTCTTACTACTTGCATCATGGAGAAAATCCTGGTTTGATGCTAGTATCACAGCAGCTAAATGGAGACAATTATTCTTCATGGGCAAGAGCTATGTCCAAAGCACTCAGTGCAAAGAATAAAATGGGGTTTGTCAATGGAATCCTAAAGAAACCTGCATCTCCATCTGACCCGAAGTTTTCAGCGTGGGAAAGGTGCAATGATATGGTATTATCATGGATAATCAATTCAGTCACCAAGAACATAGCTTCAAGCATTCTGTATATTGATATTGCAGCAGATGTTTGGAAGGATCTCCAAGAACGTTTCTCACAGGGAAATCGACCTAGAATTTTCCAATTAAAGAAAGCCATCAGTTCTTTAACTCAAGAACAACAATCGGTGAGTGATTACTTTACACATTTAAAAGCATATTGGGATGAATTAACCAATTATCGCCAATTGCCACAGTGTACGTGTGGAATAGTAAAAAAAATTTTGGAATTCCAGCAAGAAGAATACATTATGCAATTCTTGATGGGATTAAATGATTCATTCAATAGTATAAGAGGACAGATTCTGTTGTTAGATCCTCTACCATCCATGAATCGAGTTTTTTCTCTTGTTGTACAAGAAGAAAAACAAAGAGAAATCAAGATCAACTCTGCCCCGAGTTTTGACTCCATTGCTGCTATGACAACAAAGATTACAAAGAATGGCAATACCTTCAATAAGCAGTCTGGAACTCGAAAGGATAGACCTATATGCAGTCATTGTGGATATGCGGGTCACACCTCAGACAAATGTTATAGAATCCATGGGTTCCCACCAGGATTTAAATCCAAGAAATCCAATGTCCATTCAGCAAATCAAGTATCTTCTTCTCCTACAGTTCAAGAAAGTAATGATGTTCCACAATTAACATTTACACAAGAGCAATGTCAACAAATTCTTGCCTTAATCAATCCCTCTCTCAAATCAGTACATAAAGTAAACCAAGTCTCTACTTTGTCTACTGATGTGCCTAGTTCATCTGGTATTCCATATTCTGAAAACATTTCAGGTAAAACTTCTTCAGTCTTTTCTCTCTCAGAAAATATTGTCTTTGCCTCTGTAAATTCTTCATCTATTCCTTGGATTATTGACACTGGTGCCACAAACCACATGGTCTGTTCCACCAGTTTCTTTTCTTCTATTAATTCTCATGTTTCTTCATCTGTCAAGCTGCCAAATAATAATCTTGTGTCAGTTACTCACATAGGAACCGTAACACTATCCAATGATTTGATATTGCATAATGTTCTTTGTGTTCCCTCTTTCTCATATAATCTCATATTAGCAAGTAAATTGACTAAAGACATTCACTGCTGTCTCATTTTCATTTCCAAATTCTGTTTTGTACAGGGCCTATCTACATGGAAAACGATTGGCATGGGTGAAGAAAAAGCTGGTTTATATCATCTCTTGCAAAAACCCGCGGTTGATTCATCATCCATTGCTCTCTCAGTCAATAAAGAATTTGATCTTTGGCATTATAGACTAGGCCATCTTTCCTTGTCTAGACTAAAAGCTCTCAATAAATCTGTACCAAACATTACAATTTCCAATTCTTTTCCATGCACCATATGTCCATTGGCAAAACAGAAATGTCTTCCTTTTGAACACAGTAATAACACTGCTTTGGTTCCATTTCATCTTGTGCATTGTGATATATGGGGACCATTTTCAGTTGCTTCTTTAGATGGTTCTAAGTTCTTTCTAACAATTGTGGATGATTTTTCTAAGTGCACTTGGGTGTATCTTATGAAACAAAAATCTCAAACTAGACAATACTTGCAATCCTTCTTTTCCCTTGTTGAAAATCAATTCAATGTCAAAATTAAATACATTCGAACAGACAATGGGGCTGAATTCAATATGCCTGATTATTATTTAGCTAAAGGTGTGATTCATCAAAGGAGTTGTGTTGAGAAACCACAACAAAATGGTGTGGTGGAAAGAAAACATCAGCATTTGCTGAATGTTGCTAGATCTCTTAGATTTCAGGCCTCATTACCATTACAGTTTTGGGGTGATTGTATTTTAACAGCAACACATTTAATCAATCTAACTCCCACACCTTTACTAGGTAATAAATCACCATATGAAATTCTTCATTCATCTCCTCCTTCTTATAATCATTTAAGAGTATTTGGATGTCTATGTTTTGCATCCACTCTTACCAGAAATAGAACAAAGTTTGATCCTCGAGCCAAAAAGAGTGTCTTTATTGGATATCCTTTTGCTGTAAAAGGATATAAATTGTATGATCTTGAATCTCATACAACTTTTCTATCTCGTGATGTGGTATTTCATGAGTCTACTTTCCCTTTTTCATCCATAGACTCAAATCCTTCTGATATTGATCCTTTTCTGGTCCTACCCAATACTGTTCCTGAAACATCAATTCCACATGTTGAAGATAGCATTCTGCCTAGAGACTTCTCCTCTCTTAATTCTAATACTTCAGATTCAAACAATCCTTCTTCACTCTCACCTTCCATTCCTTTATCCTCATCTCCAATTCCTCCTCGACAGTCCACAAGAGAAAGAAAACAACCCAGTTATTTGCAAGATTATCACTGTCAACTAGCTTTGACAGAAAACAACCAAGCTTTTCTTCAAACTCATCAATCGAATTTCATGGCAGACAGTTCCCAAGGTACATGCTATCCTCTTTCTAATTCTGTTTCTTATCATAAACTCTCACCTTCTCATAGATGCTTTACCTTGTCCATTTCTTCTCACACTGAACCAAAGTCATTTTCTCAAGCCATAAAAATACCTCAATGGCAAGAAGCTATGCATGCTGAAATCAAAGCTCTTGAACAAAACAAAACATGGACTCTTACTTCCTTACCTGTAGGAAAGAAACCTATAGGCTGCAAATGGATTTATCGTATTAAATACAAAGCCGATGGGAGCATTGAAAGGTATAAAGCCCGATTGGTTGCAAAGGGCTATACACAAGTTGAAGGCATGGATTTTCAGGAAACTTTTTCTCCTGTTGCAAAATTAACCACAGTGAGGTGTTTACTAGCTTTGGCTGCTGCCAAAAATTGGCATTTACATCAATTGGATGTAAATAATGCCTTCTTGCATGGTGACCTCAATGAAGAAGTCTACATGGACATACCACCAGGCTTTGCAGAAAAAGGGGACACTCGGGTATGCAGACTTACCAAGTCCCTTTATGGGCTAAGACAAGCTTCACGCCAATGGTTTTCTAAACTATCTTCAGCCATTCTTGACTATGGATTCATCAAGTCAAATTCTGATCATTCACTCTTCATTAAAACCACTGCCCCTTCATTCATTGCTTTGTTAGTTTATGTAGACGACATAAACTAGCAAGTAATGACATTGATTCAATTACTGCACTAAAGTCATTCTTAGATGACAGATTCAAAATCAAAGATTTGGGGGTAGTGAAGTATTTTTTGGGTTTGGAAGTGGCCAGATCCGACAAAGGCATCACTTTGTGTCAAAGAAAATACGCATTAGACATTCTCCAAGACTCAGGTTTACTAGCAGCAAAACCTGTTCAGTTTCCTATGGAACAAAACATCAAACTTTCTTCATCTGAGGGTGAATTAATTGAAGATGCTTCAAGCTATCGAAGGTTAATTGGTAGGTTGATATACCTTACCATTTCTCGGCCAGACTTGACTTATGCAGTTCAAGTCCTTAGCCAATACATGGATAAACCACGGCAACCTCACTTAGATGCAGCCCATAGAGTCTTAAGATATTTGAAGGGAACACCTGCACAAGGATTGTTCTTTCCAGCACACTCAGATTTTTATCTCAAGGCTTTCTGTGACTCGGATTGGGCAGGGTGTGTGGATTCTCGAAAATCAGTAACTGGTTTTTGTGTTTTCCTTGGTGACTCAGTTATATCTTGGAAATCTAAAAAGCAACAAACCGTGTCAAGATCTTCAGCCGAAGCTGAATACAGAGCTATGGCATCCACCACTTGTGAATTGACTTGGTTACTCACTCTAATGAAAGACTTTCAGATTGATCATCCTCAGCCTGCTCTAATGTTTTGTGACAACAAAGCCGCTCTTCACATTGCAGCAAATCCCGTGTTTCATGAGAGAACAAAACACATCGAAATAGACTGCCACATTATAAGAGAAAAGATGTTAGCCAACCTCATCAAACCACTACATGTTGCTTCTGCTCACCAACTCAGTGATATTTTTACCAAACCTTTTGGCTGCAACCAGTTTCATAGTTTGCTGTCCAAGATGGGAATTTTAGACATTCATTCTCCATCTTGAAGGGGACTCTTAAAGTATATGATGATGTGGCTCAAATGATTAATATCATTGGCTGAAATAAAAGTTAGTTAGTTAGTTACACTAAAGCTGCTTCTATAAATAGACTCAATTGTATTCAGATCATTTCATTCAAAAATAAAAGAATCAAAAGTATACACGATTCTGTTCTATATTCTTTCTTTTTCACTTACTTTCATTTCTTACATCAAGATTTCACACCTAGATTCAGATTTTATCACTCGGTGTGGAGGCCACCCCTATCCTTTCTGCACAACTCCTATGCCTCCCATGATGTACCAGCTATGGAGAAGAAGATCGAAGCACCGATATGCATCCAAAAAAACCTCTTCATGCACAAAGTTAAGTGGTACTCAGCACTGGGCTCCAGAATGTTGCTGTTGGGATGGCAAAATTTGTTGATGATTGAATTCTCTGTTGCATATACTGTGACATTATTGTTCACAGACTCCATGTTTAGGTGTTATGATTGTGTTTTGCAGATGGAGACAGATTGCAATTTGGGCACTGCAATGGTGATAAACCCGTGTGGTAAGTGATTCTATGGACAGACCTTGAAAATGATTGTTGATGGAATTGCATAATTGTGTTCAGTGTCCTATGCGAAGTGATGGAATTATTATGTAGTTTGTGATGTGGCTAGGTGCGATGTGAAGTGATAGGAATACATGGCACCCTTTGTGAGGGGAGAAATTCCCAAAGGCCGAGCCCAGGATAGGCTGGGATGGCCTAGAAGGCTCGGGGGGGGAGAACACAGGGCCAAAGTCTTGACAAGAGGACTGGAGACTGTACAACCTGACACCACTAACCGAGATGCCGCCGATCCTAGCACGACAGGGTGGCCTGACATCTGGCCAGAATATATATATATATAAAGAAAATCTAAAACGATATATACATTCCAAAAAAAAAAAAGAAAAACAAATTATCAGAAAAAGGTACAATCGGTCCCTTATAGCTGATCACTATAAGGTATACCTACTACTAGTAGTATTGCTATGACATCAACACTCTCAGCGTCTCTTATCCAAAACCACCCCCACCCCCACCCCCACCCCCAATGCTAAACCCTAGCATCAAAGCTCACCCTCACTTCTGCCATTGCTTGGTAAGTTCCATTTCTAACATTCCCTTCCATACTCACTTAACCCTTCTTCTTTTTCTTCTTGTATGTCTTTTGGTTTTTTTTTTTTTTTTTTTTTGCCTCCTTTGATTAACTTTTTTGTTCCATATCTTTCCCTTGAATAGACAAATGATATGAGTTTTGCTTGAGCTCTGTGTTTAGTGGGAAAAATACTTATCTTTTCTTGCAATTATTGATATCGCTTGGTATCCATCCAGTTACATTTCGTGTTTTCTCCAGTGTGCTAAACTGATATTCGATTGCCTATATCTACTGCAGTTTTTCCCCCAAAATATTGCATCCATGGTTGAGATAATTGAACATGATGAATTAGATTAGATTCTTAGTCATTTTTTTCTAGTGTTTATCATGCCCTGCCATTTGAGTTCATCCAAAACTGCTTCATTTTCTCAGCCGAAAAGGAACTGCTTCGATATGCATGACTATTTAATTTGGTCGATCATGTTAATTCTTTAGAGTGATTGCCTATTGTTAGTAAATGAGCTAAGTTTTGCTAGGAACAATAATTTCAATTCTTGAGAGTGATTGCCTATTGTTAGTAAATGAGCTAATGTATAGGATTAGTTACTTTTATGCTTTGATCTGGGTGACTACTGAGTACATCAATCAATCACTCTTGGGAAAAGTGAGGCCACAAATTAATTCCACACATGCATGCATGGAATTGATATGTCTACTGGGTGTATTTAGATGGGGGAATTAATGAGGAGATGTATATCATGTATCACAACCAATAGAAAAATTGGCAAAATTGATAAACATAATGTCACAAACCCAACTCTACAGCAACCCAACTCTACAAATCCATCCCTTCCTCATTACATCCCAAGAATTTCACAACAGGTCTCTAATGACGTTATACTTTGATAATTAACTCCATGCAGGAAACAATTCGTGGATGCATCAAGAGTACCGGCAATATATTGGATCTAAATATTCAATGAGTCTTTTCTGGGAAAAAATACCTTAATGTAGAATCTAACTGTCATATTTGGCTTTCTCACTCCTTCCAGAAATCGAGCTCTGCTTCCCATCTTGGCTAATGTTGGGATCCTTCAGGACCAATCTTGGCATGACAATATTTTAAGGATAGCTGTGCCGAATGACAATCTTGGCTTGACTGTTGGCTCGAGCCAAGGTTCGCTCGACGTACCGCTCGAGCGAAGGCAAGTCAGAGAGGTTCGCACGACGTACCGCTTGAGCGAAGGCAAGTCAGAGAGGTTCGCTCAAGCCTCGCGAGACACTCCGCTCGAGCGAGACACAAACCCTAGTGTTCGCTTGACACTTCGCTCGAGCCAATGTTCATTTGGTTGTTCGCTCGAGTCGCGCTCGACAGTCCACTCGAGCGAAGTACGCAGTTTTTGCCTATTAGGGTTTCCAGCGCCACTCACTATATATATGTCATATTAAACTTGTGTTGTACGGCCAGAAGCAATTTTTGAGTGAGAACAATTGTCTTGTGAGTGCATATTGTGTGAGATAGCAAAAAAGCCCTAGAGAATGTGAGTTGAGATTGAGTGATTGTAATCTCCTCTGGTTAATAAGATTTCTGCAGCTCCTATGGACGTAGGCAATTTGCCGAACCACGTAAATATTGTGTGTCGTGTTCTTGATTGTGTTGCTTTCACTTTATTTGTCATCGTTGGTGTGTGTACTTTGCATAGTATTTCTCAACAACTGGTATCAAGAGCCAAGGTCGGATCTGAAAGAGAATGATGGCTGGAGATAAAGTGAACGCACCCGGGATCGAGAAGTTTGACGGCACTGATTTTGGGTACTGGAAGATGCAAATTGAGGATTATCTCTATGGGAAGAGGCTCCACCTTCCACTGTTGGGAAAGAAGCCGGAGAGCATGGCTGATGCTGAGTGGACCCTGTTAGATCGACAGGTTCTAGGTCTTGTTCGGCTGACTTTGTCTAGAACAGTGGCACACAATGTCAGTAAAGAGAGAACCACGGCGGAACTCATGGCGACTTTGTCAGGTATGTATGAAAAGCCGTCTGCGAACAATAAGGTGCACTTGATGAAGAAATTGTTCAATCTGAAGATGTCTGAAGGTATGTCTGTAGCCCAACACTTGAATGAATTCAATACGATCACAAATCAACTGTCATCTGTAGAGATTGAGTTTGATTCTGTTGGCATCGTTGCCAAACAGTTGGGAGGCCATGAGGATGGCTGTGAGTAGTTCAGCCGACAAGGCAAAACTGAACTACGATGACATACGTGACATGGTGCTTGCTGAAGAGGTACGTAGGAGAGACATGGGTGAGTCTTCAGGTTCATGATCTGCCCTGATTGTTGACAATAGGGGCAGAGGACATGGAAGATCAAGCTCCAAGAGCAGGGGAAATAGCAAGATGAGATCTGGGCAGCAGATCACGTGCTGGAGTTGTGGCAAGCTGGGCCACATCAAGAGAAACTACAGGAATCAAGAAAGTTCTGATGATGATGCTGTGAATGTAGTGGCAGAAGAAATTCATGATGTCTTACTTCTTGCAGTGCACAGTCCGATTAATGATTGGGTGTTGGATTCAAGGTCTTCGCTCCATAGCACTTCACATCGAGAAATCATGCAGAATTATGTTGCTGGTGATTTTGGGAAGATGTATACCGCTGATGGAGAGGCACTGGATGTAGTGGGAGTGGATGATGTCACACTTCCAAACAGGAGCGTGTGGACTTTACAGCAAATCAGACATGTTCCAAATCTGAAGAAAAACCTGATCTCTGTGGGACAACTTGATGACAGCGGTTTTGCAGTAGCGTTCTCTAGAGGAGCTTGGAAGATCACTAAGGGTGTGCTGGTCCTAGCGCATGGTAAGAGATCTAATTCTTTGTATTTGACATCAGGGTCCAGTGATGTGCAGGGAAATACAAAAGTGCAAAAAGGCAGGCTTAATCGTGCGAAACATGTGAGGAAGCCAAAGGGAGTCAGCTTTGCCGTTCCTTATGAAAGCCTGGGAAAGTTGGCTAAGGTTGCCAAGATCGGTTCGAGACCGGATACTCCTGGTGCAGTGGGAGTTGTGAGTCGCCCTAAGGGCGATGAATGTGGAAGACTGAAGTCGAGCTTGACTTCAGGGCATTTTCTAGCTTGAAGACGGGAGCTGTGAGCTGCAGAGATGATAGGGCTTGGCTGGAAACAGTGGCTAGCATGTGGAGACCCAGTCTCCAAATGGGAGATTGTTGGGGTATATGTGGAGACTGGTTTTGGAGCTGAAAAGGTGTTTGTTGAAGTGGCTTGACTGTTAGCTCGACTGTTAGCTCGACTGTTAGCTCGAGCCAAGGTTCGCTCGACATCGCTCGACGTACCGCTCGAGCGAAGGCAAGTCAGACAGGTTCGCTCGACATCGCTCGACGTACCGCTTGAGCGAAGGCAAGTCAGAGAGGTTCGCTCGAGTCTCACTCGACACTCCGCTCAAGCAAGACACAAACCCTAGTGTTCGCTTGACACTCTGCTCGAGCCAATGTTCATTTGGCTGTTCGCTTGAGTCACGCTCGACAGTCCGCTCGAGCGAAGTACGCAGTTTTTGCCTATTAGGGTTTCCAGCGCCACTCACTATATATATGTCATATTGGACTTGTGTTGTACGGCCAGAAGCAATTTTTGAGTGAGAACAATTGTCTTGTGAGTGCATATTGTGTGAGAGAGCAAAAAAGCCCTAGAGAGTGTGAGTTGAAATTGAGTGATTATAATCTCCTCTGGTTAATAAGATTTATGCTGCTCTTGTGGACGTAGGCAATTTGCCGAACCACATAAATATTGTGTGTCGTGTTCTTGATTGTGTTGCTTTTACTTTATTTGTCATCGTTAGTGTGTGTACTTTGCATAGTATTTCACAACAACAACACCGAATAGAGTGTAATTAAGATAAAACAACAATTTCGAGAAAACAAGCCATAAACCCTATGAATTTTGTACAGATTGAAGACAATGTAAGGAATTAACGAGATAGGGCTCAAGATTTTCTAACGGTTACCTTATGATTCAAGGAACAAACCTTTAGGATACAAATTGGTAGAAGGCGTTTTCGATTTGGGAAGGAAACATCGAAAGGAAAATAATAGAGGGAGGAAGATGATGGTGGGAAGCAACGGGAGAATGAGTAGCACGGGAAACCGCGAGGAAAAAAATATATGTAAGTTTTATTGCGGCATTTCTTCAAACATTGTCGTAATAAATCCTCTTTCACGAAGAACATTGTCGACGGAAAAGATGTAAGTCTATTGCGAAGAAAAACTCGACGTAATAAGTAAATATGTCGTCGCGATAAACATTTTTACTGTTCACTCACACTTTGTTCTTGTCTACATGGTATTATTCAACAGGGACTTCAAATCTGTCGCAAAAAAATGACTATTTGCATTTTTTTTTTTTTGCAAGAAATGTAAAAACCCCGCTAAAAGCCTTTTCGATGGTTTTATATATATATATAGTCCAACCTTACATGCATTCAAGCATTCAACTACTTTACTAGTTGAAAAGCATCCAATTTGGAAAACTTTGGATTGGAGAAAAAGTGCATGACTGCTCAATTGAAAGCCAAATATTTAACGACATTTGGAGTATGCAATAAGAAAAGAATTATTCATCAGCATTTTAGAAATTATTTACCATTATGGATGGCTCTAAGTACTTAGCAACAAACATTTGCCCCCTTGGAATTTAAAACAAAAAAGCATGTTCCATGCGGTTATGACAGTTGAAATTCTTTAGTAGCTATATATCGATCACGAAAAAAAAAAAAAAAAGTTTATTATGTTTAAGAAAATCAGAGTCATTCTGGTTTCTAATTTGTTGCATATTATTCTTCTATTTTCTATCTTGTTTTGATCATCTTCTACCGGGTGCGGGAGTTTCTGCACTAGGTGGTTCAGTGTCGGGTCTGGGTATCTGAAGGAACCTTTGTAAGTCCCATTCTCAGCCGGGGTAGGCGTCCAGGGCATGGATAGGTTCTCTAGGTGACCCCATACACGGTAAAGTTCGCAGCCTCTTTGAGATGCAACCTTCCCTGTAGATTTAGATCAAAATCATTTAGAATGTGGAGGAGTAATTCCTCAGTTAGTTCCAGGTCGGCCCTGCAACCTGATATTATCAATGAAGAAGATTGCTCTTTTGGAGAAGAGCCATCTCCTGATCTAGGATCGTGGAAGATCCCAGATATTAAACCATCTTCTATTTACCAAACCACTTGGTTAAAAAATACTTTTCTAAAAACTTTAAATGTTCGAACAGTTGAACAAACCTATAGTATATCGAAATCCCATGAAAATGTTATCTTCTTAACAAAGATGACATTCAAAAATATATTCAAATGGGATATAAATATATTCATATAGGTTCTGTCCAGATTGCTGCTAAGCCTCTAACAAGGCTAGGCATCAATGCTTCTGTTCTTTTTTGTTTAAGAGATGGTAGGTTCCTCAAATTTGAGGATAGCATCCTCGGAATGGTCCAATCTTCCTTATCAGAAGGACCAGTCCATTTTGATTGTTTTCCAAACATAACATTGTCCTTAAAAGACAAACATATTATGAAATGTTTGATTTTAAACATTTTAACTTCCGGATACCATATGATTGAAGGAAGTCAACCTCTTGCTTTAATTTTCAGGATTTATTATCGTCTTTTAAAAACGAATTTAGATCCAAAAGCCATTGCAAAACCCTCTGGAAAGCATACTCTCCTGATCCAGAGTAGCACTTCAGATGTGGATATCAAAATTCCAAAAAGAATTTATTGGGATGACATAACTCTTCCCAATGAATGGATATTGGAACAAGAAATACCCATGCCTCCTAAAAATATTGCTGCAGGTGCTGATGTTGACATCATCCAGCAATATATTGATGGAACTGTTAAAATTTCTTTTGATAAAACTGAAACCTCAAGTAAAAGAAGAAATTCTTTTGCTGGTTCCAGATCTAGTTTTGTTGATCCTGTTCACAACAATCCAAGAAATGATATCAAACTCCATCAATTTCTTGAAGATTCGGTAAGAACGGTTCAACCTACAAAATCCGCTTTAAAAATGAAAGGACTTTCTACGTCCTCTCAAGTTACTTCTGCCTTTTATACTGCACATGGAGCAGCTGGTTCTTCAAAAAACCAGGACATAAATGATGAAGCAGACAAAGAAGACACGTCTTCTATGTCTCCGATAGCTTCAGATATGCAAGCCCCTGTTGCACATGTTCATCACAGTTTAAATGTTTTGAACAAACCTTTTGAAATCGATTTACCTGCTCTTTTAAAAGATTTTGCTGCACCAGAAAATAAGCAATGGCGTAAAGCCTATCTTGCAAAATTTTCTGATCCAGAAAAACAACGTGTTAAACGCAAATGGAAGGAAGAAATGAATAAGCTTCAACAGCATTTTTCTCTTCTAGATTTTGCGGAGAACACTTATGTTTCTAAAAATACTTTAAATGTTGTTAAAAATGATTTTGTCAAAGAAGAAGGAAGGACTGTCATCCAAGCTAGTCATCCTCCTTTAGAGACTATTGTTATTCCTGTTAAGGGAAAAGAAGTAATTGCTTCACCTTTCAAACTTTCTGATACTGTTTCAAAAGATCCAGAGAAGGACAAGATTCTGAAAGAAGCAAAAAAGATTATTTTTCAAAACAATTTTGTGAATCTTGCTCTTCATACAATCGGAGAACAGTTAGATCGGATTGAAGAAAATGTTGAAAAACCAATTTTTACTTCAAACCCTGTTTTTAAAACTGAACATCTTTTGAACTTCTTCAAAGATCAGCCCAAGAAAAAAATTGAAAAACCTTTGATCAGTTTACCCGAAGAAAGGCCTAAAGTAAATTTCCAAAACTCTCAGGCCAAAACTTTGGAAAAAATTGACCAAATGATTGCTGATCTAAAGAAAGATCAACCTTCTACCAGCACTCTTAACAGTAATGGTAATGGTGTTGTTCTTGAAGAAACTTCAGAAGATTCTTCTAGCAACGAATCCTCTGAAGATAAGGATATTGATTTGATTAAAAAGAATTTTCAAAACCTGGAAATTGCCAGATTTTCTTCAAAAGGACCCAAACCCATGAGTCTGACGAAGAACTGGTACTCCAGACCTACACCTCCTGATTTGCAGTTTGAAGAAAAAGTTTTCCAAAACCAATCTTCTTACTCTGCTGACAAAGTTTACGAATGGAATATTGATGGGTTCTCAGAACAGGAAATCATCAATACCATGAGTAAAATGTCTATGGTTGCAAATGCTTATATCAACAATAACATTAGGCAACCAGATATTGTCAGGATTTTAACACAAGGTTTTACTGGTGTTTTAAGAAATTGGTGGGATAAGTACCTCACCAATGATACTAGAGAAACCATCCAAAATGTGGTAAAACGCAATGAGGAAGGTCTTCCTATTTTTGATGAAGCTATTGGGATGGCTCATCATGATGGAATCAATACTTTGATTTATACTATTTTAAAACATTTTATTGGGACACCATCTAATATAACTAGCCGCGTCAGCGACCAGTTAAATAATTTAAGATGTCGTCAGATGTCTGACTACAGATGGTACCAAGATGTTTTTATTTCTAGGGTAATGCTTCGTGATGATAGCCAGAAGCCTTACTGGAAGGAGAAATTCATCGATGGATTACCTCGATTGTTTGCTTATAAAGTCAAGGAGGAACTCATTGATGCCTCTGGTCTACTTAACTATGAAGATTACACTTATGGTGATATCTTCAGTATTGTTAAGAAACTTGTCATTAGTATGTGTCATGATCAAAGAATGCTTCGAGAACAGATGAGAAATAGTAAGAAGGCCAAATACGAAATGGGCACTTTCTGTGAACAATTCGGTCTTCCTAATATTGCTCCATCTAGAAGAAATCACAAAACTTATAAACCTCATGGTGGTTTCAGGAGAAAACCCCGTGATGAATTTTATAAAAAACCATACAAAAAACCCTTTTTTAAATCATTTTCCAAGAAAAAAGATTCTAAAAATACTTCTTCAGGAAAATATTTTATATGCGGCAAGACTGGACATTTTGCAGACAAATGTCCCAAGAAAGCCCAAAATATTAAGAAAAAGCTTAATCAGTTGGATATTGGTAACCATGATAAAGAAGAACTATTTCGACTCCTAGAAATAGAATCGTCTTCATCATCGGATATTCTTGAAGTCAGTTCTAGTGATTCCGAATATCACTCTGAAACTGATAATCATGAACCATCTGATTTAAAGCTGGGTTTCAATTGTAATGCTACTTGTTGTAAGACTCCAGGAAAGACAATCAATGTCTTAACTAAGTCAGAAGAACAAGAAAATCTTTTGCTAACCCTTATTTCCCAAACCACTAATCCTGAGCTTAAAGAAGAATATCTTCTAAAGCTAAAGAAGGTGATGGTTCGCAAAGATCCAGAACCCTCTAACCAAAGGATTAATTTTCAAGAAACCTTGGAAAGATTTTCAAAGAAAAAATCCAAGGATATTTCTGTTTCTGATTTACAATATGAAATAAATTCTGTCAAAAAAGAAATTGTAGAACTCAGATCTGAAATAAATAACCTCAAATCTGAGAACGAAGTTTTAAGACAAGAATTTTTATTAATCAAGATTGACAAACAACTTGATCAAGATATTCCTTCTGACAACGAGCAAACTGAGGCTGGTTCTAGTCAACAGGATATACCTGCTGACAACCAGATCTGTTTAATTCGTCATACCATTCCTCCTAAATGGTTTTCACGTGTTAACATTATTGTTGCCCATGATTTCCAATTTTCTGTTGTTGCTATGATTGATTCCGGATCAGACTTGAATTGCATTCAAGAAGGACTCATTCCTAACAAATATTTTGAAAAATCTACCGAAAGATTATTCTCGGCAAATGGCTCAAAGATGACCATTAATTAAGAGCTCAATAATGCTCATGTTTGCCAGGATAATATTTGTTTTCAGATTCCCTCTGTTTTAGTCAAAAACATGTCTGACAAAGTGATTTTGGGAATCTCTTTCATATCTTCTTTATATCCCTTCATGACTGAAAAAGACGGTATAACCACTTATCCTTTTGGTCAAAAGGTAAAATTTCATTTTGCTTCCCGTTTTGAAATTGATACGGATAAAAGCAATAAATCTTTGTTTTTAGCAAAACAAAAACATTTGAATTTCCTCCAACAGGAGATCAAATATAAAAAGATTTCTGAACAATTATCCTCTTCTCTTTTGATTTCGAAAATTGAAGATTTCAACAAACGTTTAATAACAGATGTTTGTTCGGATTTACCTAATGCTTTTTGGTATAGGAAGAAACACATAGTTTCTCTCCCATACATTAAAGGTTTTGATGAATCCAAAATACCAACCAAAGCCACTTCTGTTCAAATGAATAGAAAGACTTTGGAATATTGCAAAAAGGAGATACAAGATCTTCAAGATAAAGGCATTATCAGGAAAAGCAAGTCACCTTGGTCTTGTCCTGCCTTTTATGTCTAGAAAAATACAGAACTAAAACGTGGAACCCCTCGTCTAGTTATCAATTACAAACCCTTGAACAAAGTCTTAGAGTGGATTAGGTACCCTATTCCCAATAAGAATGACTTAATTCATAGGTTAAGTGATGCTGTGGTCTTTTCCAAATTTGACATTAAGTCCGGTTTTTGGCAAATCCAAATAGCCGAGTCAGATAGGTATAAGACTGCCTTTGTTACCCCTTTTGGTCATTTCGAGTGGAACGTCATGCCTTTTGGCCTTAAAAACGCTCCCAGTGAATTTCAAAATATCATGAACGACATCTTCAATTCGTTCTCTGCTTTTACCATTGTCTACATCGATGATGTTCTTATTTTTTCTAAATCTATTGATGAACATTGGAAACATTTGAATTCGTTTCTTGACATCATTAGACTCAATGGTCTTGTTGTTTCGGCAACAAAAATCAAATTATTCCAGACCAAGATTAGATTCCTTGGTTATGACATCTCTGAAGGCAAAATCAGGCCTATTCAAAGAGCTATCGAATTTGCTGACAAATTCCCTGATGTCATTCTTGATAAAAAACAATTGCAGAGGTTCTTAGGATCTCTCAACTATGTTGCTGAATTCTACAAGGATATGAGGAAACAATGTCGTCCCTTGTTTAAACGAATCCTTTCCAATCCTCCTCCTTGGACAGAAATCCATACAAATTTAGTAAGGAAAATCAAAGCACATGTCAGAACTCTTCCGTGCCTTGGTATCCCTACTTTTGAATCCTTCAAAATTGTCCAAACAGATGCCTCAGACATTGGTTATGGTGGCATTCTGAAACAATGTGTTTCACCAAGTTCGTCTGAATAAATTGTTCGCTTCCATTCTGGAACCTGGAATTCTGCACAAGAAAAATATAGTACTATTAAAAAAGAAATTTTGGCTATAGTACTATGTATATCTAAATTTCAATCTGACCTCCTAAACCAAAAGTTTTTGGTCAGAATTGATTGCATAAGTGCTAAATTTGTTTTAGAAAAAGATGTTAAAAACATTGCATCAAAACATATTTTTGTAGGATGGCAAGCTATTTTAAGTGTTTTTTATTTTGATATTGAATACATCAAAGGCACACAAAATTCTAACCCTGATTTTCTCACCCGTGAATTCTTGCAGAAACCCCACCATGGCCAGCAAGAAGAACACAAGAGAGAGAGAGAAAAAGGTGAATCCACCACCTCCAATGCCCAGTATAAACCTCATCAAGAATGAGGCTGGATCTTCTACTACTGGTGCTGTATCCTCAGCACTAGACATTGCCAATAGGTTACAGCCACTTGGCAAACCTGTACAACCACAGACGTTCTCGTCTGCGGTCACTACCACTTTTGACCCATATGCGAAAGCAATTGAGTCAAAAAACCAAACTGCTATTGTTCCTCAGTTTTTCCTCCCAAAAGGAAAATCTGAATATTTGAAAAAGAATTTTGCTTCATATCTGTTCCATATTGAGCCTAACATCACAATATATACAGATGTTTTCAAAATTTGCTCCTCTTATTTTCCCACTCATTTTCACTGGATCCCTGAAGATTCCTCAAAAAATCTTCAATTCTATTCCAGTATTCTACTTCTTACCAATTCTCTGATGATCAAACCTATTTATGACAAGGTTGACGCCAAAAAACTCATCTATCACAGTGCCCATATTCATCGAGTCATTACCCAAGCAGAATGGGGAACCAACCCATCTACTTCTAAAAGACTTGAGAAAACAGACACTACTTTTTCTTATTTTGATTATATTGATGCCTGGAAGAGATTCATGTTCTTCCAAACCCCTGATATGAGCCACTCCTGGTTCATAAAATTTGATATCAAATTTAAAGGAAGTTTTCCACTTTGGTTCGTTCAATGGTGGAACCAATATGGATTAATTCCAGAAAATATTCCTGGTGAGCTCTTCACAGCTTATCAGCACTATTCAAAAATCGTTGATCCCACTCTGGATCAACATTCTAAAAAATTTCACCATTCTTTGCACTTCTGTAAAAGATACCACCTCCCCTGGATCTTCAAATGGAATTATGAAAGAAACGGTGATGTCATGACACGAGTTTATTTCACCAAATGGTGGGATAAATTTGCAAATACTGATAAGATTGTTGATTTATTGATCAAGGATTTTCCACAGACTGCACCCAATTTGCAGGATAAAAAAGAATTTCCTAAGATCATGGCTGGACCATCCAATGCTCCTGAATATCCCCTAATTCAGGCCCCTGCATCTCCAACAAAATCCGGGGGGGGTAAAGGACAGTTCATCCTCTAAATCCTCCAAGTCTAAAAAGAAGACTGACATCTTTGACGGACTTAAAAAGAAGGATTTAATCAACATACTTAAAGAATCACTATCAAAGTTTCAAAGCAAATCTGAAGATGAAGATTCAGACACTGCATCAGAGACTTCCTACAGCAATGTCTTCGGTAACTCTGGGTTCTACTCAGAAGAAGAATAATTGCTACCAGACGAAAGATGACTAATGACAGGTTTCTTTTGTCAGACTACTAACTTGAGTTCAAAGAAGACCTACTGACCGGTCTCCTTTTACAAGAATTGTCGTTTTATGCCGAAAGCAGCATCAGCCGCCAGACATAATGATGACACCCGTGGCTAAACAGTACTAACAACTGTTCACTCACGGACCTACTTTTATTTTACTTTATCCCCGTGACTTAACAGTAATGACAGCTGTCACTCACGGATACTTTTGTAAACAGGGACTCCTTCATCTATAAAAGGAGAACCTCATTTCATTCTTAGGCAGAGATTTTTCCAGAGAACAACTCCTTTGTAAGTTTATGCCTACCTTCTCTCAACCTATCCAAGAGCAAATAACGCTCTACCATGTGCCATAAACTTTGTAATTATTTTGAAAGTTTATGAATATGTTTAAGTTTATTTACATGGTTAATTTATCTTGCATATCATACATGCATAAGGGGAGAAAGGGGAAGAAAGGAAAGGAGAATTTGATAAATGCATGTATGATATGCAAGATAAATTAACCATGTAAATAAACTTAAACATATTCATAAACTTTCAAAATAATTACAACGTTTATGGCACAAGGTAGAGCGTTATTTGCTCTTGGATAGGTTGAGAGAAGGTAGACAAAAACTTACAAAGGAGTTGTTCTCTAGAAAAATCTCTGCCTAAGAATGAAATGAGGTTCTCCTTTTATAGATAGAGGAGTCCCTCTTTACAAAAGTATCCGTGAGTGACAGCTGTCATTACTGTTAAGTCACGGGGATAAAGTAAAAGAAAAGTAGGTCCGTGAGTGAACAGTTGTTAGTACTGTTTAGCCACGGGTGTCATCATTATGTCTGGCGGCTGATGCTGCTTTCGGCATAAAACGACAATTCTTGTAAAAGGAGACCGGTCAGTAGGTCTTCTTTGAACTCAAGTAGTAGTCTGACAAAATAAACCTGTCATTAGTCATCTTTCGTTTGGTAGCAATTATTCTTCTTCTGAGTAGAACCCAGAGTTACCGAAGACATTGCTGTAGGAAGTCTCTGATGCAGTGTCTGAATCTTCATCTTCAGATTTGCTTTGAGACTTTGATAGTGATTCTTTAAGTATGTTGATTAAATCCTTCTTTTTAAGTCCGTCAAAGATGTCAGTCTTCTTTTTAGACTTGGAGGATTTAGAGGATGAACTGTCCTTTACCCCCCCCCCCCCCGGATTTTGTTGGAGATGCAGGGGCCTGAATTAGGGGATATTCAGGAGCATTGGATGGTCCAACCATGATCTTAGGAAATTCTTTTTTATCCTGCAAATTGGGTGCAGTCTGTGGAAAATCCTTGATCAATAAATCAACAATCTTATCAGTATTTGCAAATTTATCCCACCATTTGGTGAAATAAACTCGTGTCATGACATCACCGTTTCTTTCATAATTCCATTTGAAGATCCACGGGAGGTGGTATCTTTTACAGAAGTGCAAAGAATGGTGAAATTTTTTAGAATGTTGATCCAGAGTTGGATCAACGATTTTTGAATAGTGTTGATAAGCTGTGAAGAGCTCACCAGGAAGATTTTCTGGAATTAATCCATATTGGTTCCACCATTGAACGAACCAAAGTGGAAAACTTCCTTTAAATTTGATATCAAATTTTATGAACCAGGAGTGGCTCATATCAGGGGTTTGGAAGAACATGAATCTTTTCCAGACATCAATATAATCAAAATAAGAAAAAGCAGTGTCTGTTTTCTCAAGTCTTTTAGAAGTATATGGGTTGGTTCCCCATTCTGCTTGGGTAATAACTCGATGAATATGGGCACTGTGATAGATGAGTTTTTTGGCGTCAACCTTGTCATAAATAGGTTTGATCACCAGAGAATTGGTAAGAAGTAGAATACTGGAATAGAATTGAAGATTTTTTGAGGAATCTTCAGGGATCCAGTGAAAATGAGTGGGAAAATAAGAGGAGCAAATTTTGAAAACATCTGTATATATTGTGCTGTTAGGCTCAATATGGAACAGATATGAAGCAAAATTCTTTTTCAAATATTCAGATTTTCCTTTTGGGAGGAAAAACTGAGGAACAATAGCAGTTTGGTTTTTTGACTCAATTGCTTTCGCATATGGGTCAAAAGTGGTAGTGACCGCAGACGAGAACGTCTGTGGTTGTACAGGTTTGCCAAGTGGCTGGAACCTATTGGCAATGTCTAGTGCTGAGGATACAGCACCAGTAGTAGAAGATCCAGCCTCATTCTTGATGAGGTTTATACTGGACATTGGAGGTGGTGGATTCACCTTTTTCTCTCTCTCTCTTGTTTTCTTCTTGCTGGCCATGGTGGGGTTTCTGCAAGAATTCACGGGTGAGAAAATCAGGGATAGAATTTTGTGTGCCTTTGATGTATTCAATATCAAAATCAAAAACACATAAAATAGCTTGCCATCGTGCAAAAATATGTTTTGATGCAATGTTTTTAACATCTTTTTCTAAAACAAATTTAGCACTTATGCAATCAATTCTGACCAAAAACTTTTGGTTTAGGAGGTCAGATTGAAATTTAGATATACATAGTACTATAGCCAAAATTTCTTTTTTAATAGTACTATATTTTTCTTGTGCAGAATTCCAGGTTCCAGAATGGAAGCGAACAATTTGTTCAGACGAACTTGGTGAAACACATTGTTTCAGAATGCCACCATAACCAATGTCTGAGGCATCTGTTTGGACAATTTTGAAGGATTCAAAAGTAGGGATACCAAGGCACGGAAGAGTTCTGACATGTGCTTTGATTTTCCTTACTAAATTTGTATGGATTTCTGTCCAAGGAGGAGAATTGGAAAGGAGTCGTTTAAACAAGGGACGACATTGTTTTCTCATATCCTTGTAGAAATCAGAAACATAGTTGAGAGATCCTAAGAACCTCTGCAATTATTTTTTTATCAAGAATGACATCAAGGAATTTGTCAGCAAATTCGATAGCTCTTTGAATAGGCCTGATTTTGCCTTCAGAGATGTCATAACCAAGGAATCTAATCTTGGTCTGGAATAATTTGATTTTTGTTGCCGAAACAACAAGACCATTGAGTCTAATGATGTCAAGAAACGAATTCAAATGTTTCCAATGTTCATCAATAGATTTAGAAAAAATAAGAACATCGTCGATGTAGACAATGGTAAAAGCAGAGAACGAATTGAAGATGTCGTTCATGATATTTTGAAATTCACTGGGAGCGTTTTTAAGGCCAAAAGGCATGACGTTCCACTCGAAATGACCAAAAGGGGTAACAAAGGCAGTCTTATACCTATCTGACTCGGCTATTTGGATTTGCCAAAAACCGGACTTAAGGTCAAATTTGGAAAAGACCACAGCATCACTTAACCTATGAATTAAGTCATTCTTATTGGGAATAGGGTACCTAATCCACTCTAAGACTTTGTTCAAGGGTTTGTAATTGATAACTAGACGAGGGGTTCCACGTTCTAGTTCTGCATTTTTCTGGACATAAAAGGCAGGACAAGACCAAGGTGACTTGCTTTTCCTGATAATGCTTTTATCTTGAAGATCTTGTATCTCCTTTTTGCAATATTCCAAAGTCTTTCTATTCATTTGAACAGAAGTGGCTTTGGTTGGTATTTTGGATTCAGCAAAACTTTTAATGTATGGGAGAGAAACTATGTGTTTCTTCCTATACCAAAAAGCATTAGGTAAATCCGAACAAACATCTGTTATTAAACGTTTGTTGAAATCTTCAATTTTCGAAATCAAAAGAGAAGAGGATAATTGTTCAGAAATCTTTTTATATTTGATCTCATGTTGGAGGAAATTCAAATGTTTTTGTTTTGCTAAAAACAAAGATTTCTTGCTTTTATCCGTATCAATTTCAAAATGGGAAGCAAAATGAAATTTTACCTTTTGACCAAAAGGATCAGTGGTTATACCGTCTTTTTCAGTCATGAAGGGATATAAAGAAGATATGAAAGGGATTCCCAAAATCACTTTGTCAGACATGTTTTTGACTAAAACAGAGGGAATCCGAAAACAAATATTATCCTGGCAAACATGAGTATTATTGAGCCATTTGCCGAGAATAATTTTTCGGTAGATTTTTCAAAATATTTGCTAGGAATGAATCCTTCTTGAATGCAATTCAAATCTGATCCGGAATCAATCATAGCAACAACAGAAAATTGGAAATCATGGGCAACAATAATGTTAACACGTGAAAACCATTTAGGAGGAATGGTATGACGAATTAAACAGATCTGGTTGTCAGCAGGTATATCCTGTTGACTAGAACCAGCCTCAGTTTGCTCGTTGTCAGAAGGAATATCTTGATCAAGTTGTTTGTCAATCTTGATTAATAAAAATTCTTGTCTTAAAACTTCGTTCTCAGATTTGAGGTTATTTATTTCAGATCTGAGTTCTACAATTTCTTTTTTGACAGAATTTATTTCATATTGTAAATCAGAAACAGAAATATCCTTGGATTTTTTCTTTGAAAATCTTTCCAAGGTTTCTTGAAAATTAATCCTTTGGTTAGAGGGTTCTGGATCTTTGCGAACCATCAACTTCTTTAGCTTTAGAAGATATTCTTCTTTAAGCTCAGGATTAGTAATTTGGGAAATAAGGGTTAGAAAAAGATTTTCTTGTTCTTCAGACTTAGTTAAGACATTGATTGTCTTTCCTGGAGTCTTACAACAAGTAGCATTACAATTGCAACCCAGCTTTAAATCAGATGGTTCATGATTATCAGTTTCAGAGTGATATTCGGAATCACTAGAACTGACTTCAAGAGTATCCGATGATGAAGACGATTCTATTTCTAGGAGTCGAAATAGTTCTTCTTTATCATGGTTACCAATATCCAACTGATTAAGCTTTTTCTTAATTTTTTGGGCTTTCTTGGGACATTTGTCTGCAAAATGTCCAGTCTTGCCGCATATAAAACATTTTCCTGAAGAAGTATTTTTAGAATCTTTTTTCTTGGAAAATGATTTAAAAAAGGGTTTTTTGTATGATTTTTTATAAAATTCATCACGGGGTTTTCTTCTGAAACCACCATGAGGTTTATAAGTTTTGTGATTTCTTCTAGATGGAGCAATATTAGGAAGACCGAATTGTTCACAGAAAGTGCCCATTTCGTATTTGGCCTTCTTACTATTTCTCATCTATTCTCGAAGCATTCTTTGATCATGACACATACTAATGCCAAGTTTCTTAACAATACTGAAAATATCACCATAAGTGTAATCTTCATAGTTAAGTAGACCAGAGGCATCAGTGATTTCCTCCTTGACTTTATAAGCAAACAATCGAGGTAATTCATCGATGAATTTCTCCTTCCAGTAAGGCTTCTGGCTATCATCACGAAGCATTACCCTAGAAATAAAAATATCTTGGTACCATCTGTAGTCAGACATCTGACGACATCTTAGATTATTTAACTGGTCGCTGACGCGGCTAGTTATATTAGATGGTGTCCCAATAAAATATTTTAAAATAGCATAAATCAAAGTATTGATTCCATCAGGATGAGCCATCCCAATAGCTTCATCAAAAATAGGAAGACCTTCCTCATTGCGTTTTACCGCATTTTGGATGGTTTCTCTAGTATCATTGGTGAGGTACTTATCCCACCAATTTCTTAAAACACCAGTAAAACCTTGTGTTAAAATCCTGACAATATCTGGTTGCCTAATGTTATTGTTGATATAAGCATTTGCAACCATAGACATTTTACTCATGGTATTGATGATTTCCTGTTCTGAGAACCCATCAATATTCCATTCGTAAACTTTGTTTTTCTTCAAAAAAAAATAATATATATATATATATATTTTATATATATATATATAATATATATAAAAAACAATAATATATATATATTTATATATATACACTAGCTAGAAAGGGCAACGTTTGCCCAGTTGATAAAAAAAATTAAAAATGATTCTAAATAAATAAATTTAAATAGATTTAAAATATGTCATAAATTTACAAAACTTAAACATGTCAAATAGAAACGATCATTTTTGTAACGTCTCAAATTCAAAACTATAAACGGATAGAGTTTCGTTTATATTTTCATGAAGATTTTCTTCTTGTTCACAACACATCAAATACACCACCCCAAAACCTATTCACCTATATACAGATACTCTTTAAGTATATATTACAACAGTGAGAAATTTTAGAGGAGATATTTCGAACATTTATGATGCTGCTTCAGTTACATTAACATTGATGGAGAGCACGTTTAACTTGTTTTGGCGCAACTGTCTAATTTCATTTATTTGTGCGCCTAAATGGATCATCCATTCTTTCTCTAAAATTTGACTTGCAATATTTTGAAAGGGTAATGCTAGATACAAACCTTAAATAGACAAGTCTCATACAAGCCTTTTGTAAAACAATGGGTCCCACTAATACTAACAAATAATATTAATTTGAAAATAATGAGATAAAATGTTTATAGTGGGTGTGAGATAATAAGGACTCGTTTGGATACAGAAATCATCTCACATTATCTCATCACATCTTATCATTACAATTTTTCTAAATTTTCACACAAAATATAATAAAAAAAATTAACTTTTTCAAATTCTAAAACAATAAGAATATTAAAAAATAATATTTTAACAATATTTTATTCAACTCATCATCTAAAATCATCTCATCTCACTATCTAAACGAGACCTTAGAATATATAATTCGATGCCCGAGACCTGAAATTAATGAGAAGACTATTATTTGTTAATATATGTTCTAATTATGATGGAAGAATCTATAATTTGAAAATATGAGATAAAATGTTACCGTGGCTGTGAGACAGTCATGTTTTTGCAACTGTAGCATAGGAATTTCTCCTTGTATTTGTACTCAGTTGTTTTATTGAAGTTTGTGCAAGACATGTAGTAAAATGTCTAACGTAAATTAACCATGGAAAATCTTCCTTTAATAAAAAATGTTGACCTCGCATTAAGACGGAGGAGATAAGCGTATTACATGACAGTTAAGAGTAGATATATATATATATATATATGGAAATCATTATTATTTGAATAAATTAATATTAAATCAACTAATATTAATTTACATAATATCAATGATTTGTTAAGAAATCAAGAATCTTCAAATAATTTTTTATACTATTAATTTCATTTCTTAAGAAAGTACAATCAGTTTCATAATATTCTATTGCCGATTGTCTACTTTGATATATATGATATTTAGCCATCATTAATGTATAATTTTGTCTTATAAATTGTTGTTGTCTCTTAAGATCTTTTATGTTATTCATTAAGATTTCTAACTCAAGTCTTAAATTGTATTATGTACATTTTAATTCATACAAATCATGATAACCAGTACTATAAGCATAATAAAAATTCATCTTATAATATGTAATTCGGAACTTAAACAGTTAAAATAAGAATCAAACGGTAAAATAAGGAAATAAAACTAATATAACACTAATATAACATTAAATTATTCGGAAATAAAACTTTAAATTCACATGTGATAAATAAGGAATCATTATAATTAGTAGTTACAAGTTCATCATGTGCTTTTTATATGAAGAAAGACTTATTTCATATGATTAATTTAAATTACTTACTACGTCTATGAATAGAATAAATCTATTAAAAAAATTCAATTTGATGACAAATAAATTTTTGCTAGAAGACAAATAAGGTATAAATCATCTTTGTTAAATACATCTGCATTTATATCAATATAAAAGAAATGATTATCTTTTAATAAATGGGTTTTTTAATTGTAAATAGTTATTTTAAATTTTTTTAATTAGAAATTACGAAATACAAATAAATAGAATAAGCATTATGAAATAAATAGAATAAGCATTTTTTATATGAGAAATAAGATAACATACCAGAAAGTAGAAGACAAATAAAAAGACAGTAAAAGTATAGGAAATCGACAAGAAACGGAATGCGGAAGACTAAAATAAGAACAGAAGCAGTAAATCTGTTACAAAGAACACATTAAAAAACTAGAACATAATAATTGTATAATTATATTTGTTAAATAAGACTATATTAACATATTAAGAATAATAACTGATGTAATAAATAAAATCAATATTTACAAAATCAAAAATTAAACAGAATAAAATACTGTAGGAAATGAAATTTCCTATTAATAGTGTTATTAATAACAATATTAATAGTGTCATCAATTTGAGATTTGTTAATAATATAAAATTTAATATTAAAAAATTAATATTAAATTTTGAAAATATCGAACTTAATTATTAATAAATCGTATTAAGTAACAGTATATTAAAGACATTAAGTGATTTAATAAATATGTAGATCTATTTAAATTATTAATAAAATATATTTTCTTACTTTATGAAGATTTATAATTATATTAATAAACCTATTATTGTTAATTTTAATAAATATAGTCGATTGCATATGTCGTATATCTATGACTTCCAAAATAAATCTATAATGTGTTAATTTTAAACTTAGAAAGTACATTACTAAGTGTTAAATAATTTAATCATATAATTATAATATAAAATTTCATCATTTACAACTACAAAAAACAGTTTAAACAAATTGTAAGACATTACAAATTTTAAAAATCCTCAAATATTAATATTAATTTTGGATTAGTTATTAAAGTACAAGTTAAAGGGAAAAAATGCTGAAAAGAAATAAAATTTATTTTTTGAAGATTTTATTTCCATATTACAATTTTATGGGCAATTGGTATGTTAATTTAGAAAAAAATTATCAAACTTTAGAGTAATAGTTAGGTCCAAAATTATTTTTAGCACTATCTATTTCTCACATCTCAAGCCCAAAAAATATAAAACAGAAGCCCAAATTCTCATATCTAAAGCCCAACCCCTCCCATACAATGCCGTTTAAAGAAGTAAAGAAACTCTAGGGTTTATTTTCTCCTCTATTTCTTTCCTTCTTGGTGCCAACATCCTCATTATTCTCTCAAACTCTCTCTCTACTAACATCCATCTTCGAGAGTCTTATTTCCTGTAACAGGGGGTGGAACCTTAGGGGAGAAGCCTCTGTCGTGTGAAGTGGTTGGATGCAAGGAAGAATAAACGGGTGCACGTTGGTGAAATGTCGAAGTGAAGTGCAGATGTGAACAGAAGTGGAAGTGAAATGTTGTGTTCACTGAAGGGAGTTTAAGTTAGTGGGATGAGTTATTGAGTTAGTAGTGAGTGGGTTAATTGTAAGGGCTAAGCCTAGAGTTAGTTGTTAGGAGTCCTTGTTCGTTGTAGGCCGTGTGGGCCATTTTCTATCATTTTCCAGTTTTATTTAGTTTCCTGTCAACAGTCCATTAGTCCATTCTATATTTGAGTCGAATAGTAGGCCCATGGCCTTTTTCAGTCTGAGTATATGTACGAAATGAGAAATATTGTAAAGCATCTGAAAAGTAATCAAAACCCTAATTTTCTCTTTTTTCTCTATTATTTTCTCTTATTCTCTACATCTGGAGGTGCTCCACTCGAAGTGAACTATTTTTCTATGTGAATCCCGAGAGGAGTGTTACAAATAGTATCCAGAGACTTGTCCTGTTAAGATACAATGGCAGAAGGAACTAGGTTGAATCAATTGCAAGATGGGCTCAATGCCCTAAAAGAAGCTATGTATTCCCAATATCAAGAACTGAAAAAGTCTACTGAGGCTAGGTTTTCTCATATGGACAGCAACATGGCAACCCTCAAGAGACAAAATGAGGCCATAATACAACAGCTGGCCATTCTTACTGTAGAAATGCAGAAAAGAAATACAAATAACAGCCCTAATAGTGAGGCTTCTGAGGGGGCCCCACCAAGGGAGGATTCAAGATCCTTAAAGCTGCAGCAACACCTACAGCAGTAGCAGCAGCAACAGTAGACCTATTCTCAGCCACCTTTTCAGCAACAATAACAAACCCATCCCCATCAACAGCAGTAGCACCTGCCTAAAACTCAAATGGGTGATTTTCAGCCAAGAACAGTGAGGCTTGACTTCCCACTCTTAAATGGAGATGATTCCGCAGGTTGGATTTACAAGGCTAATCACTTTTTTATTTTTTATAACATTGCTCCACAACAAAAGGTATAGTTCACTTCATTTTACATAGAGGGTAGGGCATTGATTTGGTTCCAAGATATAGAGGACAGTGGCTAAATTCCAAACTGGGATGCCTTTACGAAGGCTTTGCTTATTAAGTTCGGTCCAAATGCTTATGACGACCCTATGGAAGCACTTACTAGGTTGAGACAGTCGGGTACGGTGGAAGAGTACCAAGCCAAGCTTGAAACACTTTCAAACAGATTACGTGGGTTGTCGGATGCCTACAAACTTAGTTACTTTTTGAGTGGATTAAGGGACGAGATTCGTTTAACAGTGAGAATGTTTAACCCCACCAATCTTACCTCATCCTTCAGTTTAGCAAAGGTCAAAGAAGAAAAATTAAACAACTCCAAAAAACACCCAAGATCCAACCTAACCAATTCACTAGATCCAGGAATTTTAAAAAATCCACACCAACCAACCGAGACTTTCAACCCCAAGCCAAACTTCACCATACATAAAATAAACCAAAACCAAATGAAAGAGAGGCAGGAAAAATGCCTATGTTATCATTGTGATGCCAAATGGGTACTGGGCCATAAATGTCAAAACCTCAAGCTTTACATATTGGGACAGTGGTAAAAGTGAGAGTTGCTAATAGGGAAATTATCCTTAGTGAATCGAGCTGTAGTGGAGTGATTGTGGAAATCCAAGGAACTATTTTTTCTTTAGAATTACAAATGTTGGTGCTAGCTGGATGTGATATGGTGCTTGGGATTAAGTGGCTTCGGGAGTTAAGGAAGGTGTTGTGGGACTTTGAGAAGCTTCCTATGCAATTTTCTTATGGGAATCAAGAGGTCAAATTACATGGTTTGACAGCAGCTAAAATGATTGAGGAATGAACTCTAAACAAGTTCAATAAACTTGAAAGCAAGGGGATAATCTTGCAATTAATGAAGGAAGAACTACCCATGGGCCAACAAACTGGAAATGAGATTCTAACCACAATACAAATTTTGTTACAGCAGTTTGAGGATGTATTTTCTGAACCTAAAGGCCACCCACCTCCCCATACCCATGACCACGTTATCAACCTATTACACGAGTCCAAACCCATCTCTATATGGCCCTACCGTTATCCTTATTACTAAAAGGATGGAATTGAAAAGATTGTCCAAGAGTTGTTGAAAACTGGGGTAATTAAACCAAGTCAAAGTCCCTACTCTTCCTCGGTGTTGTTAGTAAGAAAGGTGGAGGGACGTGGCGGTTGTGTGTTGATTACAGGAGCTTAAACAGTGTCACTATTAAAGAAAAATTCCCTATTCCGGTGGTAGAGGAACTAATGGATGAGTTACAAGGTTCAATTATTTTTTCAAAGATGGATTTGAGGTCCGGCTATCACCAAATCCGGGCTAAACTCGAGGATGTGGCAAAAACTGCTTCTAGGACTCATAAGGGACACTATGAGTTCCTAGCAATGCCCTTTGGGCTTACCAATGCCCCCACCAACTTCCAAAGTCTCATGAATGAGGTATTTCGACATTTTCTAAGAAAGTTTATACTTGTTTTCTTTAACGATATTCTTGTTTACAACAAGTCTGAAAGGGAGCATGTCGGGCACCTAAGGATCACTTTGGAGATTCTAAAACAGCACTAGGGGTGTAACCGGTCCGGTTCGGTCCGGTTTTGGATAAAATCTAAGATCGAACCGGTATGTACCGGTTTTGTATTTTTCAAAACCGATTACGCACCGGTTACCCTCCTAAACCGGTACTTCCGATTTTACCGGTTTCCGGTCCGGTCATGTTTTTCGGTTTTTTTTAAATGTAAGTTTCACAATTTGTCATTTAAAATTTTTTTTAAAAAAAAAACTGATTTAAAAAAAATTGTTTTATACTTTTATTAATATATTAGACTATATAATAGTATTAATATTAGACTATTGGTATAGTTATAAGTTATATATTAATATTAGTTATAAACTTTTAGTGAATTAGTATTAACATTTTATGTAATAATTTATAAATTATAATAAGAAATTATTTCATATATGAATATATATAATTATATATATTATATATAAAAATTTCACATAAAAATTTATAATTATACATTATATATAAAACTTATACATATTAATATTTAATATATATAAAATATTTTATATAAAACTTATATATAAAAATATTATTTTTTATTTTTTTTAATCAACCGGTCCGGTCTGGTCCGGTTTGGTCCAAAAAATCCGAGAACAGGAACCGGACTGGAACCGGCCGATTTTTACATTTTAAAAACCGGTTCCGGACCGGACCGGTTCAAAACCGGTCCGGACCGGTTTTCCGATTTGAGTTTACACCCCTAAACAGTACCAGTTCTTTGCAAAAAAATCCAAGTGTCGCTTTGGATGTAAGAGGTAGCCTACTTAGGCCATGTGATTTTAGAAACGGGGGTCAAGGCGGATCCTAACAAGCTAAAAGCCATGGTTGAGTGGTCCTTACCAAAATCCCTAAAAGCCTTGAGGGGGTTCTCGGGGCTAACGGGCTACTGCCGAAGATTTATAGAATTCTATGGAGGAATTGCAGCCCCTTTAACCAGAATGCTAGAAAAAGACGGATTTCAATGGATCGAAGAGTCTAAAGTAGCCTTTGACAAACTTAAGGAGGCCGTGACACAACCTCCGATATTGACATTACCCGACTTCACACTACCATTTACAATTGAGTGTGATGCGTCGGGAACAACAGTGGGGGCTGTTTTAATGCAAAGGGGACAGCCAATTGCATTTTTCAGTCAAGCTTTAAATGGGAGAGCTCTCTTAATGTCAACGTATGAGAAGGAATTGTTTGCTCTTATTTTAGCAGTTTTAAAATGGCGGCCCTATTTTTTGGGAAGAACTTTTGTAGTCAAGATTGTAACGCCCCATCCCCGAGGGGTCCGGAGAGTTAACTCATGTCATCTAAAAATCATTTTCCAACCATATAGAACATACTCAAATTTTTCTCTATCGCACAAAATACTCATTAATTCTCATCAATTACTTCAGTATAATTATTCTAAGACAATATAAAGTCTTAATATAAACACCAACCTCCCAACAAATCACATCATTAGAGCACAATAAGCTTACTGAATAAAAATCATCAATACTCATATAAATCTTCTATGCTTAATCCGTTATTCTTAACTAATCTCATCCATGCTCTATATTCTTAATCATCAGCTGAAATATTCAAGTCATCTGAATATTGTGGAGATAAGGGGTGAGTTATCAACAACTCAGTAAGTAGAGAACAAATACTAGTATATAAACATGAGCATTTACAAAGTTCAGAATGTAGAACAAAACACTTTTTATTTTCAGAATGCAGAGTCAGAACATGTTATCAAAGATATCAGAGCTAAAGTTCAAAAATATTCTTATTCAAAATTCCATTGGCACAACATAACTGAAACATCATATCAGAACAGAATTCCATGTTTAACCCCCGTGATAGGGTTGTTCAATCCCCGGCAGCCAACCGAGTAGAAACAGAATGTGAATCTTCCCCTAATTATTCTCGAATCCCCGAGTGTGCACATAGAAAAGACCATGCAAAAAACCACTTTGTTTCCAAAGTGGGTGCACCAGAAACAGAAAAATTGGTACCAACCTAAACAGAGGCCACAGTTTTACACCCGTGGTAAGGTCAGAACAGAACAGAAACAGAATGTCATGCCAGAGGTTTCAGAAATCACATCAGATCATATCAGAGTATAGAACATTTTCAGAACAGAACATAATCAGATCATAAAAATAAAATTTATGCACAAAATTTCATATTCGCTCTCTTTTACACAGTTCAGAAACAAAATGTCAAAATAAGCTCATGTCTACACCAGTCATGACAGAAAGTACTTTCTTCTTATACAGAATTTCGAGAGTAATGCAGAACAAATAACTGACGTCGTTTCCCAAATTTCTTTTCATAACAAAACATGCAAATTTTCCAAAATCAACTTCAGATCATTTTATTTTATGCAAAGTGTAGCATAGGAACCCCAATTACTTAAACTTCTTAGTTTTTTAGATTTTCCTCAAAAATGCCGAACAATTATTACTCGTCACCTATAAAATAATCACGTAGTTCCTGTAAATTTTCAATCAATCACGTATTTTGATATGTAAGTCTAAGGCTATGTTTGGGTACCAAACATTCCTCAACACTTTCCAAGTATTCTCATACTTTTGAAAATACTTCACATGCCAAACAACTTAAAATACTCTCAATGGGACCCACAAACCCACTTCAATCTCTACTCATAACTATTCACAAACATTCTATAATACTTATCACTATTACATATAAATAAAAAATAAAATCACTATAATATTTATCACTATTAAATATAAATAAAAAATCATTATAATATATAAATAAAAAAATCACTATAATATATAAATAAAAAAATAAAATCACTATAATATATAAATAAAAAATATTTATCACTATTATACACAAACAAAAAATAAAATCACTATAATATTTATCACTATTAAATATAAATAAAAAATCATTATAATATATAAATAATAAAAAATAACTATAATATATAAATAAAAAATAAAATCACTATAATATATAAATAAAAAATAAAATCACCATAATATATAAATAAAAAATATTTATCACTATTATATATAAATAAAAAATAAAATCACAATAATATATATAAATAAAAAATAAAATCGCTATAATATATAAGTAAAAAATAAAATCACTATAATATTTATCACTATTAAATATAAATAAAAAAAATCATTATAATATATAAAAAATAAAAAATAACTATAATATATAAATAAAAAATAAAATCACTATATAATATAAATAAAACATAAAATCACTATAATATATAAATAAAAAATAAAATCACTATAATATATAAATAAAAAATATTTATCACTATTATATATAAATAAAAAATAAAATCGCTATAATATATAAATAAAAAATAAATTCACTATAATATATAAATAAAAAAATAAAATCACTATAATATTTATCACTATTAAATATAAATAAAAAATAAAATCACTAAAATATATAAATAAAAAATAAAATCACTATTATACATAAATAAAAAATAAACTACTATAATATTTATCACTATTATATATAAATTAAAAATAAAATCACTATAATATATAAATAAAAAATAACAATACTATAATATTTATAACTATTATATATAAATAAAATCATTATAATATTTATCACAATTATATATAAATTAAAAATAAAATCATTATACTATTTATCATTATTATATATAAAAGTAAAATAAAATCACTACAATATTTATTAATATTAAAACATAACTATAATAAAATCATTATAATATTTATTACTAAAAATAAAATCACTATAATATTTATGGAACCCACACATTTTTCAACTACCTACTCAAAAGTCAACAACTCAACATACTTCACACATCCAAACAACTCAAAATACTCTCAATGGGACCCACAAACTCACTCCAATCTCTACTCATAACTATTCACAAACATTCTCAACACTTCTCAACACTTTTCAACACCCAAACATACCCTAAGCTTCTAAACTAACCTATTTTAATTCCTCAAAACCTAAAATCCTCATAACCTCAAAATATATCATCATTTTCTAAAATCATCAATGTCCATTTAATAACGTCGACTAAAACCTTTAAAAGTCTAACCTATTTACAATTGCAGTGTAATTATAAAATCTGATACTAGATAATATAATTATACCAAAATGTTTTAAATTATACAGCAACAATCTAATAAACTAAGTCATAGTAAAAATACAACATTATCGATTATTCTTTCGAAAGAAATAAAAAATTTAAAGCACTTTAAGAAACATTTTTTACTAATATAAAATAAGATGAATCTCCAATAACACTAACATAGAAATTAATAGTAATCATACTGAAACCCATCGTAAAATCAACCCAACCGAAAAATATAAACTCAAATCACCTTATGATTTGGCTTGTACTTAAAGGGCAAACTTGTAATACCATAAAATTAACTAAGTCAGGTTTATTTTTCTTCTTCTTTGTTTGCAGGGAAATAAACCTACACCAGATCCTTTACTTTAAAAACAATTTAAAATACCGTAAACATAAATAAAATAAAGTCCACTATTACATGTTAAAAGTTTAAAAACAGATTAATATAGTGGTAACCCAAAGGGTAACCAAGTAATTTCGTTACATAAATATATTATGCATGACCAACTTATGCTAAGCTTCTGTAAAACTCTATTGTAAGAAAACATATTTGTGAAACAACAGTTCGCGAGGTGGAGGCTCAGCGAGAGATGGAGAGCATGACGAGCGGCGAGCTGGGCACTGGTTGAGAGAGAAAGAGAGAGCGATGACCGAGAGAGGCACACGGTGAGAGAATGAGGGAGAGACCAAGAGAAAAGAGAAAAAATAAAAAACAACGGTGTGAGCTTACCCGGGGCCTGAGGCGGCTTGTGACGGACTGGGGTGACGGGAAGTCTTTGCCGGCAGTTTCTTTAGGGTCACAACGTGGTGGAGTTCTCTGTGGAGGGTGGTTGCAGTGGCTCAAGGTGGGCAGAATTGTTGTTCTGTTTTTCAGAAACTAAAACAGGGGAGAGCTTGCGGGGGCACACGGAGGGGCTGGAGCTTCCGTGGTGGACTACGGTGGTTCCGTGCATGGAGTTGTTGGCTGATGGCGGAGGAGTCATGCCAAGCGGAAGAGCTGGGCTCTGTTTTCAGGTGTCTAAAATAGAGGAGTTCCAACGTGAGGTAGCGTGCGATGTAATGGTAGACATGAATCGGGGTTGGCTGGTTTGTCAGTGGGTCTTTGGGTTTTGGTGATGCTAGTGCTCAGTTTGCATGGGGTGGGCTAGTGGTTGGCCGTAGTGGTCCTTGCTAGTGGCAGCAGAGTGGAGATCTCGGTTTGACCTTCTGTGAATAGGAGGATGAGCGGAACTTATTCTAGGGTTAAGGATGCATAACATATATATAAGATATATATAGTAAACAAATAAAACCTAGAGAAAAATGAAGGAGGGACATGCATGAAAAGGGAAACTAACGTGAAACCGAGCATAACAGAGTCTAGAATCGTTTCCACAAGCCTGGGCACTTAGCCTAAAAAACATATTTGGCTCACGTCTTAGTTCATGTATGGGATTAATGCATGGGATTTTTCCATAAGTTTTGGGCCTCAACTCAACTAAAACAAAATACACTTGTTTCATAAAATCATAGGCCCATAAAAAGATTTTTTCTCCGACCCAAAAATATTAAAGAAATTATTAAAAATAGCAAGCCCATGAAAAATTTCGTTATCTGCAAAATTACAATTTGGACCTGAAACCAGTATATATATAAAAAAAAATACTCGAAAATTAACTAGGTTCGTCATACATATAAATCCAAAAATCAAAATGTTTGAAAACAACTTGTTGCTGGACCCGGGTGTTACAAAGATGGACCAGCAAAATCTCAAGCACTTGTTGGACTAAAAAGTGGGTACTCCCATGCAACAAAGATGGATTACCAAGATTTTAGGCTATGACTTTATTGTGGAGTATAAGAGAGGGGTTGAAAACTGGGCTGCAGATGCCTTATCAAGGAAGGACAAGTGTGAAGAGGGGATGTTAATGTTAATTACATTCCCTAGTGTGGAGTGGGTAGATGAGTTAAAAAAAAGCATATGAGACTGACAAGCCCTTGAAGACCATGTTACAAAGTTGTTTAAAGGGCAAGTTGGGCCCTAATTATGCAGTTAGGGAAGGGCTATTGTTATACAAGAATCAACTCTACATCTCTAATCATGTAGAGTTTAAAAATAGGTTGTTGGAATTATCCCACAGCAGCCCGTGGAAGGGTCATTCGGGCTATGATAAATCTACCCAAAGGATAAGAAGAGACTTTTATTGGATAGGAGTTGTGGCCTATACATTGGATTTGCCAAAAAATCAAGAATTCATCCTACGTTTCATGTATTACAATTAAAGAAGAAAATAGGGGCAAAAGCAGTGGCCATACCGTTGCTGCCTCTTGTGGATGACCATGGAATCCTCCGCCCAAAACCAGAAGAAGTGCTCCATAGAAGGATGGTTAAAGTGGGCAATAGGGCACGGGTGGAACTCCTCGTGAAGTGGCACGGCCAAGATGCCACCAAAGCGACATGGGAGGGGTATTAGAAGCTTAAAGAGTCTTTATCCCACATTGAGGGCAAGGTTTTTTAAAAGAGGAAGGGTGTGTAATAGGGGGTAGAACCCTAGGGGAGAAGCCTTTGTCATGAGAAGGGGTTGGATGTGAGGAAGAAGAAACGAGTGCACGTGGGTGAAATGTCGAAGTGAAGTGCAGATGTGAACAGAAGTGGAAGTGAAGTGTTGTGTTGACTGAAGGGAGTTTAAGTTAGTGGGATGAGTTATTGAGTTAGTAGTGAGTGGGTTAATTGTAAGGGCTAAGACCAGAGTTAGTTGTTAGGAGTCCTTGTTGGTTGTAGCGTCTGGGCCGTGTGGGCCATTTTCTATCATTTTCCAGTTATATTTAGTTTCCTGTCAACAATCCATTAGTCCATTCTATATTTGAGTCCAATAGTAGGCCCATGGCCTTTTTCAGTCTGAGTATATGTACGAAATGAGAAATATTGTAAAGCATCTGAAAAGTAATCAAAACCCTAATTTTCTCTTTTTTCTCTATTATTTTCTCTTATTCTCTACATCTGGAGGTGCTCCACTCGAAGTGAACCATTTTTCTATGTGAATCCCGAGAGGAGTGTTACATTTCCTTTCTCTCTCTTTTTCGTTTTCTCTATTCTTTCTCTCCATCTCATTGTCTCCTACCCTCACCATCACACTACAGACAGCCACCTACTCCTCTCAGCCGCATCAACACCAACAACATCTCGCCATTTTGCCTCGCCTCACTTCTTCATCTCTCTCTCACAGAAGCTCTATATTACATCTCCATGTTATTTTTTCTCGAACAAAGACCAGAAAGACGACATCCATTGGGTGTCGGTGTATATGAGTAAACTTCAACAGATCTAGACATTTTACTTTAGATCTAAGAAGTTTTACTCTATTTTTTAGATCTACACGTTTTAGCTTTTGTTATTGCAAACCAAGGTTTCATTTTGTAGAAACTCTGTAACACCTCGTATTTTAGTGTATTTTTATTGAATGATTTATTATTATTAATTCAAAAATTTATTCTCTTGTTTTAAAATTGTTGGATTTTTAGTTGGTTTATTTTTATGATTTTTAATTTTGTGAAAATTATTTTGAAGTGCTTTCTTAAAATTAATTATTGTTATGCATTGAAATTTCTTTTCATATTAAATTAACTTATTATTGGATTTAATTATTTATTTTCATTTTAATCATTAGGTTTGAATTATTTTATTTTACTTGTTGTTTTGAAACCGTTTCCGATGGATCATTTTTGTGACCCAAGATGTAAGGATTGGATCTCATTTCTTTCCCTTCATTTTTCCTCTTTTTTTTCTTTTTCTTTTCTTTTTCCCTCATTTTTTTCTTCTCTCTCTCTCTTCTCTTTCCCGCGTGCCACCTCCCTCCCCGTCCGTTTCGTCACCCTCCAGCCACTGCCGCCGCGCGCCGCCGTGGTCAACACCGCCCCTCCCATTCTCTCCCTCTCCGGCCGGCAACCACCCCATTCATTCACAGCCCCTCCCGCGCCACCGTTAGCCTCCACGCACGGCTTAAAGCCGTGGCCACCATTTGCTCCAGTGCCGCCGTCGTGCAACCTCCGACCACCATTTCTTTATCACTTCATCATCGACCTCCTAGCAACCCAATGCACTCAACTCCAGCTCCGATCCGTCACCGGTGAAGTACATCCAACTCCATTTCCATTTTGGATATTTTTGCACTTCAACCATCGCCGACGCCGCCACCCACGGCCAACCACAACCACCATTAACTTCACCGACATCCCTAAGCCCTACCCTATCAATCTCAGGTCTTCGTTTGCACCCATTCAAAAGTGGGTCTTTGAGACTCAAGGCCACAGTGCATTTGGCACTTCTTGCAACTCCGTGATCCCTCGAAAATTATTATATAGCACTGTAAGTATTTTTCAAAGAACTTTTATGATTTAAATGTATTTTTACACTAACACATTACACTATGAATTGGTTGGTTTTGCCGAACTGAGTCTAAGGAGTACGAGGGTCGGATGGATTAGTGGAGGAAGTTTGTTTGTGTGTTTGGATTGGTGTTGATTTGTTGGTTGGATCTGGTGTGGTTCATGTACATTGCATATTTGCACGCTTGATCATGTTTGTAAATGAAAACTAGGTTTTTGTATAATTGCATTCATGTTCATGTGTTTAATGGAAACCGGGTTTTCATGTGAGAATGATTTTGGGTGCGTGTGTATCACGACCCCAAGCCGAGATGGGGCATTATCTCAGTGGAGCTCTTCTAGTCACTCGAGAGTAGAATATACTGAGTGACGTCCCCTGGATTGTCGCCGGGCGACAATGGGATCGGACGAGATGGTCTCGTGCCGACCCCGTGGTCCCTTTGCTAGCGGGGACTAGAGGATGCTTGGCCACGTACGCGCTGGGCGTCGCTTGTTGCATAGTGGATGCGTGGCCATGAACGCGCCGGGCACGGAACTGGGCATCGTTACGAAGCCAGGACATGCGGATGATCCCTAGGGGAGATCATGGTGTATTCGGTAAAATGTACTATTTTCTGGGAAAATAGCGTGTGTTGGATTTTGTAAATTGTGTGATCATTTTCTAGGAAAATGTGATGCGGATATTTTGGGCCAAAAGGAATTTTTAGCGTGTGTTGGAAAATATTCATTTTCGGAAAAAATGATGTTTTGAGAATAATGTATATTTCATCATATGCATGCATGTTGGTTACATTAATATATTTTTATTCATGAAGGGTTGTTTGGTTTATACTTACCTGCGGTACCGTTTTATGGTAACGTAGATTTCGATGCAGATGTGGATGAGGGTGAGTCTGAGGATTCAGCTCCGCCCGAGGAGTGATTTGGGATCACTCATTTTAAACCACTTTTACTGATGTTTAGATTTCTGTTTAAATTCTGGTACTTAGTTGACTTAATTTATCCGCTGCGTTGTTATTGTACACCGTTGCATGTACACACACTTGGCACTATCTTTGGGATGCGTGACCGTGTTGTCGTCCTCCCGACGTCACGATTCCCACGTTGCCGTACAAGGTGGTCGAGGCGTCACAGGTGGTATCAGAGCAGTTCGGCTCTGGGTAAAACCACATGTCCCTAGGTGTGGTACCAGAAATTTTAAAAGTTGTAAATTGAAATTATTTAATTTAAAGTATGTGGTTATTATGGTTTTATTTATTTTATTATATATTACTTGTTTGTTTATTTATTTTATTGTTTTATTGTATGGTAGGTTATTTTATTTGTTTTAATTATTTATTGTGAACTACTTCATTGATTTTATTCATTTTGTCGTATGTTATTTTAATTATGGAATTTTGTTTTGTTTTGTTTTGTTTTGTTTTGTTCTGAGTTGAAAGGCGGGTTAAGGGTTGTGCTATAGCAGGAAGATGTTACGACTGTGAATGTCATTGTTAAGGTTGAACATTTGGTGTAGTAGGCCTGAACTCTTGGTGATTGATTTGTTTTAATATCGAGACTTGAACATCATGGTCTGGGTGAACTCTTTGGAGTAGGAACTCAAGTTACTGCTAAGGAGGGGAATAGTTTTAAATTGCTTAGGATAATTGAGGTCTTGTGTTCCGTAGAATTTATGTAATAAGTCCTTGGAGTAGGAGGTTGTAAGTTCAACGAACTTCAAGGTTAGATTTATGAGAAGTTCATCTAAGGTTTGAGGCCCCATAGTTTTTAGGAAATAGGTTTATGAGATTTAAGGTTGTAGGTTCAACAAGCAATTGAGGGATTACTTAGATTAGAAGTTTTCGATCTTGCCGACCTTGATAAGCAATTTGATAACATTTGGAGTTTTAGAATTTACAAGTTTTATAAGGTGAATGTTTTAGATTTAAGGTCATCGATCTTGAAGATTTCGGGAAATGATTTTTTTATCTAGTTTAAGGTTTTAGAATTGTAGAGTTGAATGGCTGAATTAAAATAGGATTGATGAGAGTTGAGTTGCTGATATGAGAATTTTTTAGAAGAGAATATCTTTGGAGATTGAAGGTGATGATCTAGTTCATGTATTTTCTGGGGATTGAAGATGTTGATTTAGTTCGGAAGATGATTGTTTTTAGCTTGATGTTTCAGTGATAGGTTGAGGATTTAATCCATAACAATTTTAAGGATAATAGATTGTGCGGATTTAGGAAATGATTCTTGTTGATTTCGAGGATATAGGTCTAGAGAGGGAAATGGTAGTGATGGACCACTTGCACGTTTGGAGCATATTTGTTTTTGGGCTAAGGGTGCATGAGATCGATGCGTAGTAGTGGTGAGTGTGTATGCATTTCGAAGAGTGCAGGTCCTAGTTTCATTTTTGGCTAGGAGGAAGTGACTTGGGTAGGCATTGAAGAGGAGTAAATACAATAGTACTAATTCAAAAGACATTGGCTTAGAGTTTTTGGTGAGTTGATCGAAGTGTATAGTCGAAATGGGTTACTCATTGGAATCATGGTTGGCAATAATTTTTGTGATTATCTTCAGGAATTAATTGTGACTTGAGGTTACCTAGGAATTTTAATTTTGAGGTTATACTTTCCTTTGGAGATTGAGCATCCAGTTAGTTGAATGAAGGACATTGTTATTTAACTTAAAGAGAGATTGATGGTTCGTCATGTAAGGTGTATGATAAGATCTTGGGAGATGAAGCTTAGGCATCAACGGTGGATAACATATTCAAGTATGTGAGTTAATAAAACATTAGGATCCATGGGTGTTGTGCAATGGCTTTTGGTGGATTGAAGATTTGAGCAGTATGGCTTGCCTTGAGGTTTAATGGTGATGTGCTATTGAAGGAAACTAGTCGTGCTAATATTAGCTTATAGGAGTAGAAATAGGTGGGCGAGTTACCAAAATGGTTTCGTTAATGTTTTGGTGAAGTCAATGGTGGTTCGTAGTGAGCTCAGTCACCATTAGGTTAGATATTGTTCAGAATGTAGGTGATGAACTTTTGGGTTTAGGTTGTCAGGTAGAAGTTTATTGACACTCTTATTGGTTGGCCGGGTTGGAATTGAGTCTTTTAGGATATGTTCCTTATCTTAGATGAGACAGGTGTATTTTGGGGTGATGCTATTTGTTTTCAATTTGGAATGCTGAGGTTGTTGATATTAAGTTTCTGTCTATGATAATGGATGAATTTTGTGAAATATTGATTTTGATCAAGTCAACGAGAGTTAATTGAGGAATATGAGTGATAATTCATGGGTCTTGGGGGAGAGTGTTTTCTATCAAACTGTGATAAGAGTTTTAGTTATCAGGTAAGGAGCCACCTTGTACTCGATGGTGTTAGTTTTATGAGGACATAAATTTTATACATGTGGCGAATAATCAGAGTGCGAAGCAGAAGCGTGATATTTTTTTTGTTGTAGTTACGAGTTCAGATTTTGTGCTGATTTTGAGGAATTAGTGGTGACTTGAAAATTTTGATAAGATACTTGTAATTGGAGATTAATCATCGGGTTGTGCAAAATTTGTTATTGATGGTTAACTTTGGAAGGAGCAACGGTTAAGGTTTAAGACAATACCTTTGGTGAATGTGTCATGGGGCGATCCTTTGGCTCAAGATTTCTCTTGGGAGAGAGAAGCTGACATGAAGGAGCAATATCCGTATTGGTTTGTTTGACTCTGGCGGTTTGTCCCTTATATCTTCTCAATCGAATCTTATTCATGTCCTAGTTTAATGTTTGACATTGCCAATTTCGAGGACGGAATTTTATTTAAGGGGAAGGATGTAACACCCCGTATTTTTAGGGCTAAGCAAAAATCCGACAATCCGACTCCGAATCCGAGTCCGCTCCGACTCTGACAAGTCGGAGTCGGAGTTTTTTCCCTATTGGAAGTCGGAGTCGGAGTCGGCCGACTCCACTCCGACTCCGCCTCCGATTTTATACATATTTTATAAAAATATATGTGTTTTTCTATATAATTTAAATTTTATACAACTATATCTTATATAGTTAGTTAAACTCAATAATATACTAGTTAAATAATATATTTATACTATAATATATAGACTAAATTGACTAATAAATAATAATAGTTTAGTATATGACTATATGTAAATATCATACTATTACAAATTTACAATATTACTACCATGTTACATTTAAGTTGTAGCACTAAATTACTAATGTATAATTATAATAACATGTAATACTAATGTATATATAATATACTATAAACACTAAGATACATAATAACATCAACATGTAATACTAATGGATAAATACTAATCTATAAATTTAGAATAACATATAATACTAATGTATAATAACTAAAGTATTATTCATCTAAATTTTATATAACAATATCTTGTATTAATTATATTTTTTGACTTCATAAATTCTCAACGTATTCCTTTTGATAAATATATTAGTAATACTAATATACATTAGTATATTAATTAGATTTATGATCTAATACTAATATTATTAGTAATCCACTTTAAGTCTATATATAAATTACTATATAAATCACTATAGTATTAATTACTAATACTATATTACTATATGATACTATTAACTATAGTGATATACTAGTATTAGTATACTAATACCATCAGTGATATAGTTACTATAGTGATTTATACTAATAGTATTATATAATTATACTAAATTGAAATCACTATAGCAAATACTAATATATAGTTATGCTAATCACTATAACTAATACTAATACTAATATAGACTATAATTATAACTTATAGTATTATACCTATACTAAATCACTATAACTTATATTAATATAGTTATACTAAATTACTATAACTAATACTAATATTTATACTAATACTATTATAGAATATAGTTATAACTTATAGTATTATACCTATACTAAATCACTATAACTTATACTAATATAGTAATGCTAAATCACTATAACTAATACTAATGTAGTTATACTAATTATTATAACTATATATAGTATTAATATCACTATTAGTATAATATAGTATTAATAATAACTACTATTAATATAACTAATATCACTACTAGTATAACTAATACTAATACTAATATACTAATACTATTAGTGTATTACTAATATTTATATATATTAATATATATATCAAGTATAAGAGATTAGAGATTTAATATATATAATATTAAATCACTAACATACTAATAGTATGATACTATAGTATTAGTAATTATACGATAAGATATAGTAATAGACTAATAGTATAATATATTAATACTATATTATATATAAAATAGTAATACTATTTTTTGATTCTTCATTTCATATACGGTGACTTTTTTTTTAATATTCATATATAATAATATATATCATATATATATAATATAATTAAAAATAGATTCATAGTAATTATAATAGTATACTATAGTAACTATACGGTGCCTTTTTTTTTAATCTTCATTTCGTATACGGTGCATTTGTTTATTGTAGTGATTAGTTGGATGTGGATATGGAATCATGGATGATAGAAGTATATGTAAAAATAGGACTTTCTTTTTATTTTTAATTTTTGAATGTATGTTAGGATATTACTTGTTTTATTTAGTTGTATTTTTTATTATAATCAAAAGTTTAATAAGTTTGGATTGTAATTTTGAGAAAATTGAAATTTGAAAGCCCACAATTTTTTTTAAAAAAGTGGGTCAAATATGAAGTTAAAAAAAATTAAAAAAAAATCAAAAAATCCGACTCCGCTCCGACAAGTCGGAGTCGGAGGCGGAGCGGATTCTCTACATGTCGGAGTCGGAGTCGGAGGTCGGTTCAACCTCCGACAAAGTCGGAGTCGGAGTCGAAGGTTAGGCCCTCCGACTCCGAAACTGTCGATGCTCAGCCCTACGTATTTTAGTGTATTTTTATTGAACGATTTATTATTATTAATTCAAAAATTTATTCTCTTGTTTTAAAATTGTTTGATTTTTAGTTGGTTTACTTTTATGATTTTTAATTTTGTGAAAATTATTTTGAAGTGCTTTCTTAAAATTAATTATTTTTATGCATTTAAATTTCTTTTTATATTAAATTAACTTATTGTTGGATTTAATTATTTATTTTCATTTTAATCACTACGTTGAATTATTTTATTTTACTTGTTGTTTTGAAACCGTTTCCGATTGATCATTTTTGTGACCTAATATGTGAGGATTGGACTTTATTTCTTCCCTTCATTTTTTCTTTTCCTCTTTTTCTTTTCTTTTTCTTTTCTTTTTCCCACATTTTTTTTCTTTTCTCTCTCTCTCTTCTCTTTCCCACGCATAGCCTCCCTCCTCGTCAGTTTTGTCGCCCTCCAGCCACTACCGCCGCGTGCCGCCGTGGTCGACACCGCCCCTCCCATTCTGTTCCTCTCCAACCGGTGACCACCCCCTTCATTCCCAGCCCCTCCCGCGCCACCATTAGCCTCCACGCACGGTTTAAAGCCGCGGCCACCATTTGCTCCAGGGTCACCATCGCGCCACCTCCGGCCACCATTTTTTCACCACTTCATCATCGACCTCCTAGCAACCCAGTGCACCCAACCCCATCTCCGATCCGCCATCGGTGAAGTACATCCAACTCCATTTCCATTTTGGATATTTTTGCACTTCAACCGCCGCCCATGGCCAACCACCACCACCATTAACTTCACCGACATCCCTAAGCCCTACCCTATCAATCTCGGGTCTTCATTTGCACCCGTTCAAAAGTGGGTCTTTGAGACCCAAGGCCACAGTGCATTTGGCACTGTTCTGTAGCTACGTTGCCACTTCTTGCAGCTCCGTGATCTCTCAGAAATTATTATATAGCGCTGTAAGTATTTTCCAAAGAACTTTTATGATTTCAATGTATTTTTGCACTAACACATTACACTGTGAATTGGTTGGTTTTGCCGGACTGAGTCCGAGGAGTACGGGGGTCAAATGGATTAGTGGAGGAAGTTTGTTTGTGTGTTTGGATTGGTGTTAATTTGTTAGTTGGATCTGGTGTGGTTCATGTACATTGCATATTTGCACGCATGATCATGTTTGTAAATGAAAACTGGGTTTTTGTATAATTGCATTCATGTTCATGTGTTTAATGGAAACCGGATTTTCATGTGAGAATGATTTTGGGTGCGTATATCACGACCCCAAGCCGAGATGGGGCATTATCTCGGTGGAGTTCCTCTGGTCACTCGGGAGCGGAATATACTGAGTGACGTCTCCTGGATTGTCGCCGGGCGACAATGGGATCGGACGAGATGGTCTCGTGCCGACTCTGTGGTCCCTTTGCTAGCAGGGACTAGAGGACGCTTGGACACATACGCGCTGGGCGCGGAACTAGGCGTCGCTCGTTGCGTAGTGGATGCTTGGCCATGAACGCGCAGGGCGCGGAACTGAGCATCGCTACGAAGCCAGGACGTGCGGATGATCCCTAGGGGAGATCATGGTGTATTCGGTAAAATGGACTATTTTCTGGGAAAATAGCGTGTGTTGGATTTTGTAAATTGTGTGATCATTTTCTGGAAAAATGTGTTACAGATATTTTGACCCAAATGGGATTTTTACCGTGTGTTGGGAAATATTCATTTTTGGAGAAAATGATGTTTTGAGAATAATGCACATCATCATATACATGCATGTTGGTTGCATTAATGTATTTTTATTCCTGAAGGTTGTTTGGTTTATACTTACCTGCGGTACCATTTTATGGTAACATAGATTTCGATGCAGACGAAGATGAGGGTGAGCATGAGGATTCGGCTCCGCCCGAGGAGTGATTTGGGATCACTCATTTTATTTGGGACTTGTATTATATTTTATTTTGGATGACTGTATAACTTTTTAAACCACTTTTACTGATGTTTAGATTTCGTTTAAATTATGGTACTTAGTTGACTTAATTTATCCGCTGCATTGTTATTGTACACCGTTGCATGTACACACACTTGGCACTATCGTTGGGATGCGTGACCATGTTGTCATCATCCCGACGTCACGAATCTCGCGTTGCCGTACAAGGGGGTCGGGACGTCACAAATTCTTTTTAGATTTAGCCGTGAAGAACACGGTTGTGCCTCACGTTTTACTTTTGTTCTGATAAAATTTTGTCTATTGTTTAGATCTATAAGTTTTACGTTTTGTTTTTGCAAAGCAAGGTTGGATTTTGCACAGAATTTAGCCGTGAAGAACACGGCAGTGCTTTCACAGGAAAGATGAAATTCTTTAGATATTTTCTTCTTTAGATCTACATTTTTTTACAAATTGTTTTTGTAATTTCTTCCCTTTCGTGTATATGGATATATATATATATACATATATATATATATATATTGTTTTACTGATTTTGTAGAAATTTTGAAATCTTAGAAATCTTCCTCTTCAAATCGGAGGGGTTTTTTTTCTTCTTTAAATCTGGGTGTAACGTTCTTTAACATATGAAGAATTTTTGTAATTGTTCTTGTTTCTGTATTTACAAAAATTACATTTCTGTAATTACAGAAATTTCCTTTGTTCTCGGGTACATGAGTATGAATTTCGCTTTGTCCCTATTTTTGGAGTCCTCTGAAAGCATTTTTATTATGAAGTTATGTATTTATTTTTTAGATGTAAGTATTGGGTCTGAAGTATCGAAGTTGGAAGTTTTTGTTGACTCTGTTTAGGTGTAAATTTTTTTCTAAATGTCGATATTTAAAGATTTTGTTGACTCTGTTTGGGTGTAATTTTTTTTTTTTTTTCTCATGCATATGCGTATTCAAAGGTTTTTTTTTTTTTTTTTTTTACTCAATATGGGATTTTTTATTAGGAAAACCATACCCATAAAATGCAGAAATTCAGAAGGATGAAGAGCAATTCCAAAAGCACCGATCGAGGTTTTTGTGTGAAAAAGTGAGGAATAGAAAAGGCGAGAAGAGGAAGGAAATTGTTAAAATTGAAAACGTTGCAAGTCGGTGAGAGGAAACGATAAACTTCAAAAATGTAAGAAGACCAGAAAGTTAATTAGTCGGCAAAGGATAAACAAGAAGAAAATAGATTGAATTAGGTTAAAAAAAAATAGGGGTAAAATTGGAAAAAAAAATATGAACAAAAGAGACTGAATTTGGTTAAAAAAATACGGGTAAAAATGGAAAAAAAATAATGGACAAAATAGACAGGTGAAGACAAAAGCATGGACGTACATTTTTGGAAATAAAATGATGAACTTCCTGAAAGTGAGCAAAAAGGAAGGGTAAAATTACTAAAAAGGGTAAAATTGATGGACATTTATATAAATGTCACATAAGTAGTAATACCCTTGAGTGTCATACAGCAATAATGTTTTGATCAATTTATTTTTGGAGTACTAAGAATCGGTCTTAAACGTACCAGAAAGGTCTAGCTCACGTACACGATTAGTGTGACCTAGTCAGCATCGATCCTAATATAGAAAAAGTGGTTTGTCAAGAGTAGTGTAAAAAAAGAGAACAACGTCAAAGAATAGCAGAGATCTAGCGAGTTAGGAGCTGCATGCCTTGAGAAGAAAATTAAGATCAGCGTCCACGTACACAGTTATTCAACTGCATGCATGCTTAACGCAACCAATTATACAAAGGTGGAACCAGACAAGATCAGTTGTTTGGTAAAACCGATCGAGTTGAAAATAAACAGAAAAAGCCCCCGATTTATCCTGAAGAAAATTCTACTATGTTTTATCCGTAGCCTCCCATTTAATGATAGCTCGAAAACAGTACAAACAACCTGTGAACTTTGTTACAACTGTACCGACATAGGAGTACTGTCGACGCATACTGCATATATATTATTAACTCTGGTATTGTTCTGAAAAAACTGGTTGAAGCTAGATCAATAAGGTCGCAGCTTGCAAGAGCTAGAGCAGGAAATGTTCTAGCATATATGATTCACTTTGAACAAGCCATATCTGACCACTTTCCTTTCCACCAAATTCCCGGGAATGTTCATCGATTCTCTTTAGGCCTGGAGGTGCTCACTTCTGAAGTTGAAAGGCCCGCCTATTAAACTTTGTGCAAATTTTACACCTTCTTCTTCTTCTTCTCTCTCTCTCTCTCTCTCTGTGCACTTCTTTCAACTTCTCTGTATTATTGCATTTTGGAAACAGAGAGCTTTTATCATGAATTTGTTAACAATCTTGTTCTCTTACTCGCACAAGAATCAGGATCGTTGACAAGGGGTGGGTGGGCTGGTTGGTAATATATATATACGGTATTTGTTTATATAGATCATTAATCAATTCATTAAAAAGATGTCAATCATAGACAACAACCTCAACCCAGCGGGTAACTTTGAATTTTGCTATAATAAAAGCATAATTCAAAGCAACGGCCTATGGCGAGCTGAAAACGCTTTGACATCTTCTCTCCCAATCTTTGTCGCCCAACTGGCCTTCATTATTCTGATCAATCGCATTGCAGTTCTCCTCCTGAAGCCTTTGGGACAACCTCGTATAACCGCTGAGATTCTTGTAAGTATATATTACCTTCTCGTCAATCTATCAGAACATTCTTCTAAAATATCTTCTTCCAAATAAAGTTTGACCTTTTTTTTCCCCGTACTGACTATACGTGCAGGGAGGTGTAATAATGGGGCATTCTGGACTTGGCCACATGGAAGTCTTTCGAAACTTTGTGCTTCCTATCAAGAGCCTTTGGACATTAGAGACGGTTGCGAATTTGAGCCTGGTTTACTACATGTTTCTGGTCGGTCTTGAGACTGATATATCCCTAATTCTTCATGCTGGGAAAAAGGCATACAGCATGGCCCTTGCTGGTATTATTGTCGCAATGTCCGCTGGATTCGGCTTATTTTACAAACTCAACCCAAAGCCATCCTACCCGGGGGGCGCCATTTTCTGGGCCATTGGTCTCGCCTGCACCAATTTTCCGGACCTTGCACGAATCCTCGCAGACGCAAAGCTTCTCCGTTTGGAGATGGGACAGACAGCCTTGACCTCCGCCCTTATCAACGACTTCTGCTGTTGGGTTTTTCTAGTTGTGGCGGTGGCGTTCCTCGAGATGGGGGTGTATATTTCGGTCGCTTCCACCCTTGCCTTCACGGTATTCTGCGTGATTGTAGTTCGTCCAGCTTTGAAATGGATCATGTGCCGCATAACAAAAGAAGATGACTATGAGGAGTATCATATTGGCTTTATTCTACTTGGAGTTATCCTCTTTGGGTTCATTGCCGATGCGTGCGGCGCGCACTCCATTGCTGGGGCTTTCATGTTGGGAGTTATTATGCCAAAAGGGGAACTTAAAGATACACTTATGGAGAAGGTTGAAGACTTTGTGTCAGGAACCATGTTGCCCCTCTTCTTCTTAGTTATTGGGATCAGAGTTAATATTTCAACACTGGCCTATGGCACAACTTGGATGAACGTGTTGACGGTTATGGTTTTAGCTTGTGTCCCCAAAATTCTCAGCACTTGGCTTGTCTCTTTATTCTATAAAATGCCACCTCTAGAAGGTCTGGCCCTTGGACTACTTATGAACACCAAAGGGTTATTATCGTTAATTATCCTTAGCGCCGGACGCGATCGAAAGGTACTTAATCATGAAAGGCTTCTTCTTCTTCTTCTTCTTCTTCTTCTTCTTCTTCTCTCTCTCTCTCTCTCTCTCTCTCACTCTCTCTTGACTTTTTTTTTCTAAATTACCATTATATCATCTCTTATATATATTATGCTTACAAGTTAATTGTAAAATGAAATAAATGTTGCAGGCTCTGGACAACCAAACATTTTCAGTAATGGTGGTTGCGTTTTGGTTGATGACGTTTGTGATAGGGCCTATCCTGGCAAGCTCTTATAGGCAAACATGGCGTTCAGGGCAATCCGGGGCCAGGACCATTCAAAGCGCAAAGCCAGACAGCGAGTTTCGGATCCTTGTCGGCGTTCATGCCATGCCTAATGTCTCCAGCATCGTCAACCTCATCCAAGCTTCGAATCCCACCGAACTATCCCCCATTTGTGTCTTTGCCGTTCACCTTGTCGAACTCACTGGTCGTGCATCCGCCATGCTCATTGTCCATGACACATGCACAAAGTCTTCTCATGAGAAAGTTGGTGTTGGCCGCGCAAGAGCACAGTCAGATGTTTTGGGTGCCTTTGAGAGCTTGGAGAGCCGAAGCAATGGCATCTCTGTCAAACCGCTCACCGCCGTTTCTGCTTATGACTCCATGCACGAGGACATTTGCAACCTAGCTGAGGACAAGAATGTGATCCTCATACTAATCCCATTTCACAAACAATCCACCATCGATGGCGAATGGGAAGATACCAACCCTGCTCTCCGAGGGATCAACCAAAACGTGCTAATCAATGCGCCATGTTCAGTGGGTATTTTTGTCGATCGCGGTTTGAGCAGTGTGTCCTTGACGCGTAGGGATTTCGAACATAGTTGCCAAGGACAACGCTTCGCCATGCTCTACATCGGCGGCCCCGATGACCGGGAGGCATTGGCTTATGCATGGAGGATGTCAGGGCACCCAGGAGTGAGCCTAGACGTGGTGCGATTTGTTTCAGCTGAGGATAACTTGAACCGAAGAGATCAAAGCCACCAAGGAGATCACTACGATGACAAAGAAGGGATTTTAGGAGACACAAACGGCCACAATGTTAATCGGGAGAAGCAACCGGACGAGGAATATCTAGCACATGTTAGGCAAGCTTCGGCGTGCAACCCTTCAGTTTCATACATGGAAAAGGTGGTGAACAATGGGGAGGAAACTTTGAAAGCTTTGAGCACAATGAAGAATGAGTATGATCTGTATATTGTAGGAAGGGGAGAAGGAATTGTGTCGCCATTGACATCTGGTTTGGCAGAATGGAGTGATTGCCCAGAGCTTGGAGCTCTGGGGGACACATTGGTGTCTTCCAGCTTTGCATCCAACGCATCGGTGCTAATAATTAAGCAACATGCTAGCTGTAGTTATGGGGGTAATGAAGATATATATATTAATGCAGACATGGATGGGGGGAGGAGTACTACTGATCCTGAAGCTGGACGCAATAATAAGATCAGTGGGTGTCTCACGGAGATGTCATGGCACTTACCTCAAAAGAATAGGATCTGATTACGTTGATGATGATAATTTATATGCATGGTCGTGAACCCTTAATTTGTTTAATTATTATCGTGTGTATCATGTATATATAATACGATCGGTACTTTATAATGATCAGGAAGATCATGATTTTGAGGTTTGATGATGCATCTTTTTATATTAACCAACTACGTACGTCAAAACTCAAAACCACTAATAACTAGGAGGTGTTCATCTCAATAATTTATGCAGTAAAGTACGTACGTACGTATAACCTGCAGCATGCTTTTTTTTTAAGTTTTCATTAAGGATAATTCTTCCAAGTCTCTTCTTCAAAGAATTTAATTTCAATCACATTCTTCTCTAAATACAATCAGCTCGCACAATCACATTCCAAAAAAATTAAAAAAAGTAATTACGTACGTATAAAGAGTAATGCTAGATACAAATTTCAAATAGATAAGTCTCATACAAGCATTTTGTAAAACAATAGATCTCATTAATAAATAATAATTTTTTTTACATTTTTTTAAGGTGAGGCCTACTTTTTTACAAGGACTTGTATAGGACTTGTCTATTTGGAGCTTGTACAAGTCATTTCTCATTGTTCTAATTTTAGACCACACTATTTCACCCTTCCCCATTGTTTTGACCCGCAGTGGAGATGACGGCCAGCTCTGACGAGATCTCTCTCTCTCCCTCTATAGATTTTGAGTTAGTTTTATGTTAATTTCGTGATGTTAATAATTTTTTGATGTTGATATTTTTGGTACCTTGCAAGTTCTCGAAGCTTGGTTATAATTTTGTGTCGATATTCTTGTACAATGCTAATTTTGAAATATACCGATTTGTTCTGTGATGTAGAAAATTATGCCATGTTGATTTCATGAATATACGATTATATTGGTTGTGTGAAAATGGACCATGAAGTCTCTCAATGAAAAGAGCTGATTATTCAAGTTCATAAGTTTTTTTATTCATTAATTGTCTACCTACCTGATACTGAACATGATGGTGGTCCATCCTACAGAACACAGTTTAAATTAAAGTTGAGTAGAGAAGTGATGCATTGTGCTTTTTGGACTTTATTTCCAAGCATCAAAATTAGAAGTACTTGGCCTTGATGGTGTAAATTGCACTTGATTATGGTTTTGGCAGATTATGTTGTGAGGTAGATTAGGTTGTTTCCATTTTATATTTGGCATATGCATGTGTCTTGTTCTTTAATTGGTGCCTTGTGCCGTTGATTTTGTGTCCCTGTAAGAGACCTGGGTTAGGCTAAAATGCCTCTAGCTAGTACTACATATCCAAGCCGACTAAAATATCCCTACAATAAATTGAATTAGACAAAAACCACCACAAATTTCAGAACTAGCTTTATCTTCACCTTCTCTCGCACTCCCCATCTCTGTCTACCCTCATATTGTTCTTATTCTTATATTCTTTCTCTTCTCATTTTGCTTTAGAAATCTTCTCTAGAGAAATTGTAGAGCTATATTTGTTTGTTGACCATGGCGCTAGCTAGATGGACGATCTCGTCGACATGACCAAATCCAATCACAGCACGACCTACGACAACAACGGAGATGGAAATATAGAGAAACATTTAAAAATATCTTCACTTTCTCATAGAGACCCACAACACTGCCATTGTCGTGGGTCTAAGATGGAGATTTATGCTCTATATTTCTATCGTCAGTTGATGAAGATCTTTTGTGGGTATTTGTGCTACCAAAATTTCTGACATGGACCTAATCAAATATTGTTGGTGATTTGGTACGCTTTACAAGCTAAAGATCAGTAAAGCTCCTATGTAATTTGACCAATTTGAACGAGGTCAAATACTTATGGAGATTAGATACATTTACATGCCTAGGAGCCAAGCCCCGGTGTGCAAGCTCTTTTGGTTGCCTAGGTTTATTAATTTTCCCTTCGATCTTTATTTTTCGGCCTACTTTCATTTTTCCATCCTAACTTCATTTCGACCTATTTTCATTATCCAACCAAGTTTCATTTTTCATCCTACCTTGATTTTTCACCTAAGCTTCATTTTTTGGCCCATGTTCATTTTTTCATTCTACCTTCATTTTCCGACCAATCTTCATTGTGTTGTTCTACATTTTGTTAGATGATAAAGGGTAAATAAGCTACATGTCGTTTTATGTTTATATTTTTATTCTTTATTCTTTATTATACACAGCTGTAAATATTTGTTTCCTTTACTTTCTGTTAGTTTGTTAATATTTGCTTTACTTTCTGTTAGTTTGTTATAGCCCCACTGGGTATATAGGCTACGGTTTCTGCCTTGTAGAATGTAAGAAAATAGTATCAAATATACAGAGGAACTTTTTCCAGAACCTCCAAACGCTCTCTGTTTTTCTTCTTGTTATCAATAACTTACATGGTATCTGAGAGCCAGTGAGAGCAAAATGGAGTTCTCCGGATCACATACTCCACCTGATTCACCAACCCACTCAAATACTCTTACAAACCCTCCCTCCCGATATCTCAATCTTGCAGATCCTACAAATCCTTACCGTTTAGATCACGGCGATAGTCCTTCAATCACCCTTGTCGCCGATCTACTCACTACCGAAAATTACACAACCTGGTCCCGTGCGATGAAACGTGCCTTACGAGCTAAGAATAAGCTCGGTTTCATCGACGGCACCTTAACCAAACCCAGTTTTCCCGCTGATCCTTTAATCGACCTCTGGAATCGGTGCAACGACATGGTAGTGTCATGGATTCAAAACTCCATCACTACCTCTCTCAAATCCAGTGTTGCCTTTGTCGACGATGCCTACGAAATTTGGATGGATCTTCATGAGCGGTTGTCTCACCAAAATGGGCCCCGAATCTTCCAATTGAAGAAAGCTTTGGCTTCTCTTTCCCAAGAAAATGACTCGGTAAGCATCTATTATAGCAATCTCAAAACTCTTTGGGATGAAATGGCAATTTATGACCCCCTCCCCACTTGTTCCTGTGGTACTATGAAGATTTTTTTGGACCGATCCCAACGGGATTGTGTTCTTCAATTTTTGATGGGTTTGAATGATAGCTATTCTCCCATTCGTGACCAGATCATGCTACTAGACCCTCTTCCCCCTGTTTCCAAAGTCTTTTCCCTTGTACAGCAACAAGAGCGCCACCACCAACTCACTTCCCATTCCCAACCTTCTGAAACCCTAGCCCTTGCTGTCAAGAAACCGTATACTCCTTCTAAATTATCTCCCACAAATCAAGCCAACCCCAGAAAAGACCGCTCCTATTGCACTCACTGCAAAATTTCAGGTCACACTATGGAAAATTGTTTCAAACTTGGAAATGCCGACCCTCCCCTTTGTACTCATTGCAATATGATCGGGCACTCTATTGCCAAATGCTATAAGCTTAATGGATATCCACCGGGTCACAAATTCCATAACAAACAGCCTCATAGTTCTCATGCTAATCTTTTTATTGCTCCTGAATCTGTTGGTGTTGATGAGGATAAGGTGGGTTTAACAAAGCTCCAATATCAGCAACTGCTAGCTCTACTTCAAACGCAGGATCCTATCTCGGCTAATGTTCTGCATTCCAGTTCATCAAATTCTGCCTCCCAATCCAACATGTCTGGTATACTCAGTTGTTTTTCAACACACACACATGCTTCTTTGAATTCATCAAACACAAATTGGATAATTGACACTGGTGCTACAGACCACATGGTTTGTAGCACCTCCTGTTTTTCTTCTATTCACTCCACGGTTTCATACTCTGTTAAGCTTCCCAATGGAAGTTCAGCATCTGTGACACATGTTGGTACAGTCCATTTATCCAATACTATTACTCTCACAGAAGTTCTTTGTGTTCCTTCCTTCAATTTCAATTTAATTTCTGTGCCAAAGCTGACAAAATCAAATAATTGTTGTTTCCTCTTCTTTTCTTCTCACTGTTTTATTCAGGACCTACATTCTTGGACAACGATTGGGAAGGGTGACCTGCTGCATGGACTCTACCATTTTCATTGTTCAGCCGTGCCACCTACTGCCCTCACCAATTACTTTTCCATTTATAAACACAAACCACACACAAATCACATATTTTCTGCTTCTGTTACACAGAAAATCACACCATACAACCTATGGCATTGTCGCCTAGGTCACTTATCCAAAAATAGGCTTCAATTGATCAATGATCTCCCTGTAAACACTCACAGATCTCTTACTAATGAAATACCTTGCACTTTGTGTCCTTTGGCAAAATTTAACAAATTACCTTTTCCTGATAGTGCTCATGCTTCTTCTAGAATATTTGAAACCATCCACTGTGATATTTGGGGACCTTCCCCCACCATTGCACACGATGGTTCCAAATATTTCTTGACTATTGTGGATGACTTTTCTCGTTCTACATGGCTTTATTTACTCAAAACCAAGGCTGAAACTCGCAAGTGCATTGAATCTTTCTATAGTTTGATTGAAACACAATTTAACATGAAACTTAAAATCTTAAGAAGTGACAATGGTGTTGAATTTCAAATGAAAGAATTTTTTAATCACAAGGGCATTATTCATCAAAGAAGTTGTGTGGAAACCCCTCAACAAAATGGCATTGTTGAGAGGAAACACCAACATTTATTAAATGTCGCTAGAGCCCTCATTTTCCAATCTGGTTTGCCCCATAAATATTGGAATCATGCTGTCCTCACAGCCACTTACATCATCAATAGACTTCCCTCACCCATTTTGAACAACCAGACACCATATGAAAAACTTTTTCAACAAAAACCAACCTATACTCATATGAGAGTCTTCGGATCTTTATGTTTTGCTGCCTCTCTTTCACAAGGCAGAACCAAATTTCAACCTAGAGGTCGAATTTGTGTTTTTATTGGCTATCCTTTTGGCATTAAAGGATATAAACTTTTAGATATTCAAAACAACACCATTTTCATTTCAAGAGATACTATTTTTCATGAATTTGTGTTTCCTTTCCACACCATTAATTCTAACCATTCTCCACCCACAGATTTATCCCCAATTTTTTCTCTTCATCCACCTCCCATATCACAAATTGATCCTCCTTTCTCACCACTCACATCTCCTCCTTTTTTCTCACACAACCCACACAGCACTCCAACTCCTCCCAACCATCTCTCCACTGCCGAAACTCAATCCCCCATACCCCAACCAGCACCTACTCCTTCACCTGTCCACACACTTACACAACCCAACTCATCACCTGAACCTACAACCTCATCTTTTCCTCTCACAAATCCTGCCATTACTCCACAACCTACTCTTAGAAGATCCTCTCGGATTAGAACAGCCCCCCAATATCTCAAGGATTACCATTGTCACCATGTCATGCAGCACCCTTATGAGCAATCGAGTTCCAAGCAGGCTCCTACTTCCAATGGTAAACCCTTCCCTTTATCTCATTGTTTATCTTATCATCATTTTAACCCTGTTTTTCAAGCATTCACCACTTCCATTTCCTTGCATACCGAGCCTCATTCTTACAAACAAGCCATTAAGGACCCTGCTTGGTGTAGAGCCATGGAAGCTGAAATTACAGCTTTGGAAACAAACCATACTTGGACACTCACTGATCTGCCAGCAGGTAAAAGACCAATTGATTGCAAGTATGTTTACAAGGTAAAATTCAATTCTGATGGCACTTTGGAAAGGTTGAAAGCTAGGTTAGTAGCTAAAGGCTACACTCAAGTAGAAGGTGTAGATTATGTTGATACCTTCTCACCTGTAGCCAAGATGGTTATTGTCAGATTTTTACTTAGTGTGGCAGCTATTAAAGGCTGGTTTTTACATCATTTTGATGTAAATAATGCTTTTTTGAATGATGATCTAACCAAGGAAATTTACATGAAAAAACCACCGGGATACACCAAGGGTGAACCTCACCAAGTGTGCAAGCTCCTTAAGAGTCTTTATGGCCTTAAGCAAGCTTCAAGACAATGGAATTCTAAGTTGACATCCTCCCTTCTATCCTTTGGATTTGTTCAATCCAAATCTGACTATAGCTTGTTTACCAAAAAAGAAGGAGATTTCTATATTGCCATCTTAGTTTATGTTGATGATATTCTAGTTGCTAGCAATTCAAATACTTCCATCTCCTCTCTTCGAACTTTTCTCAATACTCAGTTCAAAATAAGAGACTTGGGCTGCCTAAGGTATTTTTTGGGTTTAGAAATTGCAAGATCATCCAAGGGCATCCACTTATGTCAAAGGAAGTATGCCTTAGATATCCTTTCAGATTCGGGTATGTTGGGTTGTAAACCTTTAAAACTTCCTTTGGAACAAAATCTCAAACTTAGCAAAGAAACTGGCACTCCCATTTCTGATCCTAGCATTTATAGGAGACTCATTGGCCGTCTATTGTACCTCACAATCACAAGGCCAGATATCAGCTTTGCTGTCCAATTGCTAAGTCAGTTCATGGACAAGCCTATGTCCTCTCATTTGGCTGTTGTGTACAAGCTTTTGAGATATCTCAAAACATCCCCTGGTCAAGGCATTCTCCTCTCCTCCTCATCTCAAATACAGCTAAGAGCATATTGTGACAGTGATTGGGCCTCTTGTCCTGACTCCCGCAGATCCACCACAGGCTATTGCATATTTTTAGGCCAATCACTTATCTCTTGGAAATCCAAGAAGCAGAATGTAGTCTCTCGATCTTCAGCTGAATCTGAGTACAGATCCATGGCCACCACTTGTTCTGAATTAACTTGGCTTCGGTATTTATTGCAAGACCTCAGTCTACATCATCCACAGCCTGCATTTCTCTTTTGTGACAATCAAGCTGCCTTACATATTGCTGCCAATCCGGTCTTCCACGAGCGAACAAAACATATCGAGCTTGATTGCCACTTAATCCGAGATAAAATCCAAGATGGAAGCATCACAACTGCACATGTAGCTTCTCAGACACAACTTGCTGATTTGCTTACAAAATCTTTGCCTTCTTATCTCATGCAAGCTCATATGTCCAAGATGGGAATAATTAATCTTTATTCTCCATCTTGCGGGGGGGTGTTAGATGATAAAGGGTAAATAAGCTACATGTCGTTTTATGTTTATATTTTTATTCTTTATTCTTTATTATACACAGCTGTAAATATTTGTTTCCTTTACTTTCTGTTAGTTTGTTAATATTTGCTTTACTTTCTGTTAGTTTGTTATAGCCCCACTGGGTATATAGGCTACGGTTTCTGCCTTGTAGAATGTAAGAAAACAGTATCAAATATACAGAGGAACTTTTTCCAGAACCTCCAAACGCTCTCTGTTTTTCTTCTTGTTATCAATAACTTACACATTTTCCACCCAAGCTTCATCTTTCGGCCTATCATCATTTTCTCATCCTACCTTCACCTCCTACTAGTCCAGTACGTGCCTCTATTCCATTTGCAACCCTTCAACTTTCTACAAAATCTCCATCTACTAATACCAACATCTGTCATCCCGTCCTCCTCATGACATGCACATCCCTAATCCAATTGCTACCTCCAAACCAACCACATCTTCCCTTCATATTGTCAATCATCCTCAAACTGGGAATCTTAAACCTCGAAATCTTTCAAATTATTATCTCTATTGTTTTGTCAAGACCACTAAACATCCATTAAAAATACACTTTATTGTTCCCATTCTCGAGAGCCAACACCTTTTACCCAAGCTGATTCAAATCCTAGTTAGACTGCTACAATGCAAAGTGAATATTAATTAGCTTGTTGGACAGTGATACTTAGGCCTGGTTTATATAGCAAAGTCCTCCCAACTTATCTCATCTCATTCTATCTCATCTCAATATCCAAATACTACAAACACAAATATTTTTCAATTTTTAATTTTTAATTTTTTCATCTAATCATTATTACCTAATCATTACAACTTTCCCGAACTTTCAAATAAAATACAAAAAATATATCAACATTTTCAAATCTCAAAATAAAAATAATATAATATTCTAATAATATTTTAATTTTATAATATTTTTATTCAACTGTTTATCTCTCATTTTCCAAAATTCTATAAAACATATTAACTCAAACTATTTTATTAATATTTATATATATATGATCTCATTTCATCTTATCACTATCTAAACGAGGCCTTAGTCTTTTTATCCAAGGACTCTCAACCTCAGTGTTACTCGAAATAAGTTGGTTTTTAAGCGCAAACAAAAAATATGAGGTGGTACAATTGATAGATAGGCCATTAGCTTTTGGTAGTACTGTAATGGCACTGATCACTACTTCGAGACTTTTGGCCCAGCCATTAAACTAGCAACAGTGAGGTTACTTCTAGCACTTGCCGTACATCTTGACTGGCACATATAGCAACAAGACGTTTCAAATGTCTTCCTCTATTGACTTCCCATAGAAAAGGTTTTTATATAACAACCAGCAGCATGATTATGTATGTTATTTGCCTAGGGCCTTATATGGTCTTTTTTTTTTATATATATAAGAAATAGATTTTATTTCATTTCATAAAGAAAGTTACATCTGTGACTCAAAATTACAAGTCAAACTAATATATGTTCTAATCATCCTCGTACATAAAAACTTTGTGATGTGCATTGTCTAAACTTCATGAAAACTTTCAAAAAAAGAATATCATTCTCTATATTAAAACAGAGGAAAAAAACACCCTGCATCAAATCTCCATCCTCCAGAGGAGGAGAAGTGAACAATACACCTATCTTCCTAACACGGATGAGGGAGGAACCAAACACCGCTATGGACAAAAGTCCAATAGCCTATTTCATTTTATTTTCCTACGAATAAAAAACCCAACAAACAAACATCAACAAAAACACATCGACATAAACACCACCAACAACACCAAACAGAATTGGACAAACCAAATGGAAAGCATCGGTGGCACGCACCACACTGGGAAGGAGTCGTTCGGCTGGTCTAGACGTTGTCAGAGTCACTAGGTCCTGAGCTACCGCGCATGGCGTCAACGGAAGATGAATCGCGGTGGTTTGAGTACCCCACACGTTTCCTTTAAACCGCGTGTCAGCGCAATGCGCCGCTCTGATTGGTGCCCAATCTAGTCATCTGCAAGATCGGCAGGTGGGGCTTCTCTCAGTTGTGCGCGTGTCAGACAATGGTTCCTTTATTTGGCCAAAAAAAAAACCCCACCAGAGATGAAGGGCCGGCGAGGAGAGGAAGAGGAAGAAGGAGCCGAAGCTCCCCTTCCCCCCAGCTAGATTTGGACAAGCGAGTTTCGAGAGAAAAATGATCTAGTTTTTTCTAAGGGCCTTATATGGTCTTAAGTAAGCATCATGAGTCTCATTTCACATACTAATTCTGGCTCTTCTTGCTCCACCGGTTCTCTTGTTGGCATTTCTTTGTACATGTTGTATCAATGAGTTATAGTTATAGGGACTCATGTCTCTATCAGTAATTGATGCGGGAGGATCTGAGTCAGATGATGCTGAGCTGTCAGACTGCACGTTGACTGCGCTAAAATACCTAGAGGTGGCAAATCAACACAAAGAGGGCAGGAAATCGTGATCTTTCATTGATTGGGGCAGTTTTGGGCACGTTTCGGTATTTTGGCTATAACTTTGGCTACGGGTATCAGAATCGCGCATATGACCCCAATTCAGAAAGCTCTACTCGGTGCGCACGTCGTGGGCACCCAGCTATTTGGTGTGCATCATTTTTTAAGCTAAATTCCACTATTTTCCCCTCCAATTTCCTATTTTTAGTTATTTGTTTCCTTTTATGGTAATATTTCATTTACTATTTTGGAAGTGATTCTAAACTCGATTTGGGCTAGAGTTTTAGCAGATTACTTCTTTATTTAAGTATTTAATTTTGGCATGATTATTGAGATTTTGTTATTTTTGGTAAAATTCCAATACGTGCAGTCAATTTTTAGCTATTACAGCCCAGCTTGTAAGTTGATTTTGGTCACTCTTGAATATTGATAATTGAATTGAACATCAGAGGTGTTTTCTCTGTGTTTTTGGGGCAATTCTCTTGTTTTCTTTCCTGTGAATTATCTGTTGAAACTAGCCTACAGAATAATCGATATTCTGTCCGGCATCAATAATGAGTTAGTTCACAATTTGCACAAGGAATTTAAACTCAAAGATCTCAGACCTCTATCTTATTTCCTTGGCATTCATGTCAACCGAGATAAGAAAGGACTTCATCTTAGTCAAGCCAAATACGTCTTGGACTTGTTGGATCGAGTAAGCATGCTTGAAGCTAAGCCATATCCTGCCCCCTATGTATCAGGGAAGAAACTCACTCCTACTGATTGCAACCCTTTACAAGATCCCTCAATTTACAAACATTTTATTAGTGCTTTGTAGTATTGCACCTTGACACGTCCAAAGATCTATTCAGTCAATAAACTTTGTCACTTTCTACATTGTCCTACTACCACACCTAACAGCAGAGTTCTAAGATATCTTAAGGGCATTGCAAAATTTGGTTTGTATTTCAACAAAGGACCTTTAGATCTCCATGCCTACTGTGATTCGGACTAGGCAGAGGGGACCTAGTTGATAGAGAAGATCTAGGAGTGGCTATGGCATCTTTCTTAGTTCCTATTAATTTCCTATTAGGCCAAGAAACATGAACCTATCCGTTTCTAGATCTAGCACATAGGCTGAATATAAATCAATGAGAACTACCACAGCTAAGCTATATTGGTGGCATATGTTGTTTAAAGATCTGAACATTCCGTTAACCACTCAACCTCGCCTTTGGTGATAGCTTTGGGGCGTTAGCATTGGCTTCCAATCCTAGTTTTCATGCTTGCACCAAACATGCACATAGAAGTACTTGAGTACTATTATTTCATACATGAGAAAGTTTTACACAAAGACTTGCTATATACCCTATATTTCCACCTCTGATCAGTTTGCTTATTTGTTTACAAAAGGGCTTGCTAACACTCGATTTCTATTCTTAATTATGGGACAAATTCAGAGGCATAGCCCCTCACACGGTCTTATCAAGATTTTATGATATTTTTAACTTTATGTCTATCTTATATTGCACTTATCTTTATCCTGGTTTATTTAGGTGTTCTATAACTGATCAAATGATCATGTATATCTCATATTTGTAGTAAACATGCACATGACACACACACATACTCAATGAAAGGAATACAAAATTTTTATTCCATGTCATAGGCTCATTTTTTTACAAAACAATTCCTTCATGTTCTTGCCAGCCAAACTTAAAGCTAGGCCGCCTCAAGTGTGAGAGAGATAACCATATAAAGTGGGTTTTACAACATTTATTGCTCATCATGTAATACCATCTGAAATATTTATACAAGCAGGATTAAATGATGTAGAGCCCACATTATATGTTTATCTCTCTTCTACTTGAGGCCCTTAATTCCAGACTCGACCTGCATTAATTCCATAATTAGTAAGTCTTCAAAGATTAATTCGAGTTTCGCATATCTTCCTATATTTTGAAGAATTATGAAGCTTTTTTATATGAATACGACGTGCATATAAAAAAAACAATTTAAACGATTGAGAAGCAACTTTCCAAGTTTGTGCTTGTTTTTAAATCATGGGCATATGCCCCTTAATATATACCTCAACATGGATGAGAGGATTTTTTGCTTATAATAAACATGTGTGCGCGCATATTCTCACGAAATAGAAGATGAATGCAAGGAAAAGAAGCATGAAGACACTGCACAAGTACACCACAGCATGCAGAGAACACCATGTAGCAAGCAAGTTAATTAAAAGCACAATGCAGCAGATGAAAAGTGTAAAGCACTAGCACAGAGAAGCAAAATAACAAAAGGGAAGCATGGCACGACAGGTCAACCTTAAAGACTGCACCGATTACACACAAAAGTAAATAAAGTGATGAAAAGCAATGTCAAGGAAAAAAACTGCAGCAGATTGCTTATAAAACTGTAGAAAATGAAAAGTTAACTTTAGGACTTTTCCTTTTGATCCTTTTGTTTTTCTCCTTCTGTAATGTGTATATATATATATATATATGTAGCAGAACCTTGTATCATTTTAACTCAAGGAAATGAGAATCAGTTTTTCTCTATATTGAAACTTCAGTTCGAGTTCTTGTTGTTCTTGTTTAATTTCTAACATGGTATCAGAGCAGGCTATTTGTCCTGCTGTGTTTGCTTAAATCTGCAAACAAATTTCATCTCTTAAGCCATGACATCTTCATCTTCCTCTTCTCCTGTTTCCATTGCTGAAGACCCAAGCAGTCCATTATTCCTACATCACAGTGACAATGCCAATACTGTCATTGTGTCACCCTCATTAATTGGTTCGAATTATATATCTTGGAGCAGGTCATTTCTGCTCAAAATTTCAATAAAAAACAAACTGAGCTTCCTGGATGGCACCATCAATACTCCTAAGTTGTCAGATCCCTCATTGTAAAATCTTTCATTTGGCCAAACAAAGGCATGTTTCTTTTCCTTCAAGTGTATCATCTAGTTCACTCCCTTTTGACTTAATACACTATGATATATGGGGACCATATTCTCAAGCCTCACTTCAAGGTTTTCATTACTTTCTAACTATTGTGGATGACTTTTCTAGAGTGACTTGGATTTTCCTAATGAAACTAAAATCAGATACAAGATCCATTTTACAATCATTCTTCCAACTCATAGATACTCAATTCAATAAGAAAGTAAAGAAAATCAGGACTGACAATGGTCTTGAATTTGATATGGCAAACTTTTATAAAGATCATGGCATTATCCACCAAAAGTCTTGTGTATATACCCCTCAACAGAATGGTGTTGTTGAGAGGAAACACCAACATCTCTTAAATGTGGCCGAGCTCTTCTCTTCCAAGCTGCATTACCCACTCAATTCTGGGGAGATGCAGTCCTAACAGCTGCATACATCATCAACAGAATACTCACACCTCTTCTTTCAAATAAATCTCCCTATGAAGTACTCTTTTTCTCACCACCTTCATATTCTCACCTAAGAGTCTTTGGATGCTTGAGTTATGCTAGCACTAACAAGCACCACAGAACTAAGTTTGAGCCATGTGCTAAACCCTACATTTTTTAGGATACCCTCCAAATGTCAAGGGTTACAAGCTTTATGACATGGAAACTTATTCCACATTCATTTCCAGAAATGTCATATTTCATGAATCTGTCTTCCCATTACAATCTCCCACCTCCATTATTTCTCTTCCTCTCTCATTTCCTCAAAATCTGGTACTCCCACCTGCACTACCAGATGACACATTCTCACCCACTTCCATGTCACAACTTGTCCCAACAGATGAATCACCTCCACCTAATCATATATCACAATCCATCTCCCAATTTGAAACACCTCAACCCCTTACCTCCCTTGATTCACCTCCTCCTTCACCCCAACAACATGAGCTGCCTATCACCCCAACCCTTCGAAGATCCACCAGAGAAAGGCATCAACCTACCTATCTCCACCAATATCACTGCCAAACAGTAGCCTCCACATCCTCTTCAACTCTTCACCCACTCCAACATCACTTGACCTACAAACACATCTCCCCATCCCACCAGGCTTTTTCTGCTTCCCTTCATTATTTTCTGAACCATCCTCCTATAGTGAAGCTGTCAAATTCAAGCATTGGCAGGATGCCATACACACTGAACTCAGTGCCTTAGAAGAGAACAACACTTGGACTGTTACTTCTCTCCGCCCCAACAAAGCTGCAATTGGTTGCAAATATGTCTTCAAGGTCAATCTTCAATCCGATGAATCACTTGAAAGACACAAAGCAAGGCTCGTAGCCAAGGGATACACTCAAAGAGAAGGTTTTGATTTCCAAGAGACCTTTAGTCCAGTGGCCAAGCTCACCACAGTTCGAGTCTTTCTTGCCTTGGCCTCCATTCAAAACTGGTTTTTATCTCAAATGGATGTTCATAATGCCTTTTTACATGAGGATCTTGATGAGGAAATTTATATGGCTTTACCACCTGGTTACCACATTCACAGAGAGCAGCTTGAGGGGGAGAAATTGGTATGCAAGCTGAATAAGTCCATCTATAGACTTAAACAAGCATCAAGGCAAGGGTTTTCGAAATTCTCCAATTCACTCACTGCCATTGGTTTTAGTCAATCCAAATCTGACTACTCCTTATTCACCAAAGGGAATAAAAAAGGAGCCTTCACAGCACTCTTAGTTTATGTGGATGACATCATAATAGGAGGCAATTCTCAAAGAGAAATTGATCTGCTCAAAGCTCACCTCCATGGAAAATTCAAAATCAAGGAACTTGGACCCCTCAAATACTTCCTAGGATTAGAGGTTGCAAGATCATCAGCTGGAATAAATGTTTGTCAAAGGAAGTACACCCTCGAAATCTTGAAAGACTCAGGGTTACTTGGCACCAAACCTACCTCCACACCTATTGAGTTAAATCATAAATTGAGTCATACCACAAATGAGATTCTAGAAGACCCTACAACCTATAGAAGAGTCATTGGAAGACTCATCTACCTGACCATTACCAGGCCAGACATCACATATGTAGTAAATGTGCTGAGCCAGTTTATGGACAGACCATCACGAGCTCACCTACATTCAGCTTATAGAGTCCTCAGGTATCTGAAAGGTTCTATAGGCCAGGGTATCTTTCTGTCATCAAAGTCATCTCTACACTTGAAAGCCTACAGTGATTCTTATTGGGCTGCTTGTCCAGAAACTAGGAGATCAGTCACAGGTTTTTGCATTTTTATTGGAGACTCATTGGTAAGTTGGAAATCAAATAAACAAGTGATTGTTTCTAGGTCCTTAGCAGAAGCAGAATATAGAGCATTGGCCTCTACAAGCTGTGAAATTGTTTGGCTCCTTGGTCTGCTAAAGGAACTCAGCATTGACCATACACAACCTACTCTCTTGTTCTGTGATAATCAGGCAGCCATCCATATCACAAAGAACCCTATCTTCCATGAGAGAACTAAACAAATAGAACTGGATTGCCATTTTGTTAGAGAAAATTTTTTGGCTAGAATCATCACACCTGTCCACATTGCCTCAAAATTCCAACAAGCAGACATTTTCACTAAGGCCTTGACAGTTTCTGTTTTTCAGTTCTTATTGTCCAAGATGAGAATACTCAATATCTATGCCCATCTTGAGGGGGTCTCACGAAATAGAAGATGAATGCAAGGAAAAGAAGCATGAAGACACTGCACAAGTACACCACAGCATGCAGAGAACACTATGCAGCAAGCAAGTTGATGAAAAGCACAATGCAGCAAATGAAAAGTGTAAAGACTGGCACAGAAAAGCAAAATAACAAAACGGAAGCATGGCACAACAGGTCAACCTTAAAGACTACACTAATTACACACAAAAGTAAATAAAGTGATGAAAAGTAATTTCAAGGAAACAGACCGCAGCAGATTGCTTGTAAAACTGTAGAAAATGAAAAGTTAACTTTAGGACTCTTCCGTTTGATCCTTTCGTTTTTCTCCTTCTGTAATGTGTATATATATATATATATATAGCAGAACCTTGTATCATTTTAACTCAAGGAAATGAGAATCAGTTTTTCTCTATATTGAAACTTTCGAGTTCTTGTTGTTCTTGTTTCATTTCTAACACATTTGTCTAATACTTTAATTACTAAGTTTTGTATCTACGATTTTCTAAAAAGCAAAAGTTATATTTTTTTTATACACTACTCTAAAACTTGTTTCAAACTAATATTGTTCCTTGAAATCAAGTTTGTTGTAGTGACATTTCTTTCCACTGCCATGCCATGACATGTGCTATAGTGTTTTTTCTTTCTTTTCTAACTTCTTTTCTTTCTTCTTTTCTCTTCTCATCTTCTCAATCATTTTCCATCACTAAAGCTGACTTCCAAAGAGAAGATTTGCAGACAACTTTGTGATATGACGCAGAAATTTATTAGTAACAAACAGTGGTACTTTCATTTCGGTGATAAAATGAACTGAACATATAAAGTGTGGCCAATGACAAAGGTTTTGAGCTTATTTCTGAGAATACGCTATTTTAGCCCACATGTTTTGAGCTTAAAGTTCTTCATCCTAAATGTTATCATTTCGAATAATTACTACAAGAAAATTGCTTATTTGTGATTAGTTATTTCCTGCGAAAATGAGTATTTCTTACAAAAATGAGTATTTTCATCACAAATAGTCATTCTCATCGCAAATAATCCATCACAAATGCTCGATTTTAAATAACCAATGTGCTATATTTTAAATAATTTTTTATTTAACTAGTAAATATACGAAGCTCTCTAAAACATAAAGCATCAACAATGATGAAATTAAGTGTTATAATTTAAAAATCATCTTCATGATCACCTTCAAAGAGAGCCTCGGGCCATCTGAGCAAAACTAGGGCAGTCCAGTACACAAGGCTATTCCCCAAGATGTCCTTTTGCATTCCAAAAGAGAAGTCATAGACCTGTCATCTTGCTTTTTTCAAAGGAGCAACGTACAATGCATGCCACCTCCAATTAATTTATTAAGATAATCATATATTAAAGTTTTAATATTTGCTTTTGATCTATTCTTCCTCCAAATGATTGGCTTCCTAAAACAATGCCTTTGGGTTTGTTTATTTCTCTCAAACGGCATCTATCTTGTCTTTAGTAGGAGGATTACGACAACAATCGGGTCTTTATGATCCATTAATTTCATTTATCAATAATTATATATATGATGCCCGTGGAATATTATTAATTATTAGAGAAATGCTCTGGCGAGAAAAAAATTTTACAAAAGTAAATTCACAAACTAACATAACTTGACGTGCATGTTACATTATATTGTAAAGTTATTTTTATCGTAAAGTAAATCTAACACATCATATGAAGTCGTGTAACTCTACAACTTAATTTTTGTAAAATTTCTCTATGATTGTAACACTTCTTTTAATTTATTAATATAGCATCTACAAAAATCCCTTTACCTTGCTTCTTTCAACTTTTTTTTTTTACTTTTTATTTGGTGATGGAACAAGAAACTTTCTACTTCAAATGCTATATATAGACCCATTAATATATGCAACGTAAACTGAAGAAATTTATGGGTCTAACTCATCTCATAAAACCGGTTGTATAAGATATGATTGTTCATTGCTTACAAACATGCCCAAGACCTTGTCCACAGCCAATGTGGGATTATTCATCAACACCCTCCCTCACGTGCAGGTCAGTATTTGTTCTGATCCTTGTCACGGGATAAGTAGTGTAGGCCTCCATTCGTCCTGTAGCAGGCTCTGATACCATGAAGAAATTTTTAGGCCTAACTCATCTCATAAAACCGGTTGTACAAGAAATGATTGTTCATTGCTTATAAACATGTCCAAGACCTTGTCCACAGCCAATATGGGATTATTCCTCAACATAAACCACTGCCAATTAAAGGATTTAATTACAAGATATTTGGCCTTATATCCTTTTCAGAACTAACGAAGTTTTTTGTCGATATATGATCCATAGGTAACATCAATAGTGCTATTATTCAAGGAATCATCATTCCAATATATCTTTAGGTGGCCAACTCATAATCATTCATGCATATTAAAGTGTATTTTAATTTTCATCGTCCCAACATTACCAGCTTTAGCACTTTCTAGAGAGTAATAGATAGAGCTAGCTTTATTTACTTTTTCTTTCTGTATATGTTGGGAGGCCTTTTAAAAGTACTACCATGGGTTTTGAAAAGAGCTAGGGAGCATCCAATGCTAAAAGATCAGAGTGGTTGGAATAGGGAATTATTTCCATCCTATTATACCCTAAGCTTGGAGAAATATTAATAGCCTCTAACGGCTAGCTTTTCATCACAAAGTTCAGTCATGACCGACCCAGCGCCTGGTAATTAATTGGGATATGAGAAATATCGCATTATATTGAAGTTGATTTCATCACAAGTTTCATGATTATTTCCACTTCCAGATATTATATATCCCTCAAACTAGCTAGCATGCGATCTCAACCATAGAATAAATTATTTTTATTTTTTAATTTGCTTGTTTCTGAACCATATATACAATTACCTCCTCAAACCAACAAACATTGCACCAACCCAAACATAAGTCTGGATAGTGTAATAATGAAATTAATGACCTAATCGTGTGTGTGGATATATACATTATATATATATATAATAGGTTGCACCAAACAAATATGATATATTTTTTACTATATATAATCCGCCCATGACCAAATTATTAAAATATTTATATATATATAATATATAGATATAGGACTCTTATTGTTGAACTTTAATAGCTAGGTTGCATCAAACAAATATATATATATATATATATATATATAATTAAGAAACTTGTAATATTCTAAGACCTCCAACAACCCTAGTCCTTTTCTAAAGATCATCGAGGTTAAATTAATGTGTGATCTTCCAAAATATATATAGAAGGGTAAGACAATATCACTTAAATTGTTCATTTATAATGCCCACTTGGTCCATATTATATTAATTATATGCATATATATATATATATATATTATATATTATGTTGATCATGGAGATTATATATATTAGCTAGCTAGGTTGGTGGGATATATAATAATTGAACTAGAAAATGGCCATCCATGCATGCATGCTGCTTATCGTGGTCCTCTAACTCCATCCATCCCGAATGCGGCCCACAGTACCCTGTCTTCCTTTCAGATCCTTTTCAATATCTTTGAGGGCAAGCAATTAGGAGAAAGCTGCTCCAACGTTCGCATGCAGGTCCATATATACTGCACACACACGCATCTCTCTCTCTCTCTGATCTCTCTCTCTCTCTCGTATTAGTTAAACTGTTCAAGAAGGAAAGACAAGTGAATGAGACAAGAAAGAGCATATATATTAAACTCTCTTTATATGTCATTATATATTCTAATGCATGCGTTGCACCCTAAGAACTCAAGCAAGTGATTACGCAATTAATTAATAGATCCCATTTTCACTTAAAACAAAACTATCATCGATTGACCAGATTCCATACGGCCTTTTATACTGTCTAACTAGGTGAGGCACAAATATATATATTTTCATAAAACACTCGAGTACTTCGAAAGTTTATTATATGTATAATATATATATATATAGTACTTATATAATAACTCTTCTCTTCTTTTTTTTTGTCACTTATAAAATTAAAACAAAAAAAAAGCATTCATTTAATTTATAATTTGTCATACTTGTAACATGATGTTATTGTCATGCATGCACAACCCTCCAATTTCTTGGTGTGAAGATAAGCCGGCATGATGCATTGAAAGGGAGGGTTGGCCGGGCCGGGGACCTTATTGTCTCATACGGGCTTTCTCATTGAAGAAAAAGAAAATTAATCAAAAAAATAAAAATAAAAATAAATGGCCATTTGATGAGTTGATAAAGAATCATGTGGACCCAAATGCTTTCATGTTTTTGTGGGTGGTGCCTCCTGAACTTACTTTATACCTAGCTAACTGCTCCTCACATGCAGCATGGACAAGCATAAATATCGATCCCACTCATTATATTTCCCATTAAAATCCGTGTGTGCTTTTCTCTTTGAAATATCTTCTGGATTAATGAACTATATGTGATTAAATACCTACGACCGTCTGCTTTTTTTGGTTTAGTCTGATCTTATAAATTGATAAATTCAGATCTGCATCGGCGTCATGTTTATTTAAAGATATTACACCAAACAAATTAAAGGAAAAATAGCATTCCAAATACTTAAAACAATAAAATTAAAAAGAAGATCATCAGGCCGGGGGTGGGATCGATGAGGTTGCAACGAAATAAATAAATCGAACCAGAGTTACGAGCTACATGAACCAGAGTCTATTGAATTACTAGCCATGTTACGAGGCCTACAGTTCAGTTTGCATTTGGAGATGTGGATGCAGGGATTTGTCCCTTCTTTTCTATCTCAATATATTTGGCTTGATCATTAATCTAATTTGTAAGCATAATATTTGCTGATTGAATGAAGTTTCTTCTTATAAAAAAAATAAATAAATAAATAAGTAAATCGAAAATAACTAAAACAATTAAAAATAAATAGATGAGTATTCATGTTTCAGTATGTCACAAAAAAAAAAAACAATAATTTAGGCATTTCTTAATTATCTAAATTAACATATATATGATATTCTTTATTATATGATGGTTAATTATAGTCATTGATCATGTAGGTAATGGACGTTGTATTCATCTCTAATTTAATTCCGTCTCCAAATCCAAATTATGATAATCAAGTACTGCTCTAATAAGCAAAACAAAAATTGCTTTGGGTACAAAAACTTGATGACACCACCGAATAAATTATATCGTAGGACTTATAATTTTAATCTCTCTCTCTCTCTCTCTCTCTCTCTCTCTCTCTCTCTCTCGTTTTTTCTTTTGCTTTTCCTTGGTTGGTTTCTACACTCTAAATAAAAGAACCAAAAGATACCGACTCGATCGTCTTGGAAGATAGCCCCTCGGGTCTTCCAATTAGAATCTCATTCCTCTAAACTTTGTATCGCATGTGTTGGACTCCATCGGTTGAGATGATTCCAACCCATTAATTTACTAGACGATGTTATGATTTTGAGGGGTAAAAGCTTAACCAAATTATTAGTATATATCCAACAGTCCTAGGGTTTTTTGATCAATGGTTAGGTCTTTAACAATTAATATCAGAACAGGGACTACATCACGAGTTCAAATCACGGAGAGGGCTACCTATAAGCTGGATTAAAATGTCTTGGTACTATGTATGGGCGTAGTGTTAAGTCATTGAATACTGATAGATAAGTGAAGCCGCCAAAAGAGAAAGTGCTACCACTAAGTCAATGTCGATAGAGTTGGCCGCCGTGGACTTCAAATTCGGAAGCATGGTAGAATATTATGATCCTGAGAATTAAAGGCTTAACCAAATTAGTATCCAACAATCTTATGACTTTTGGATCAATAGCTAGGTCTTTAACAGACGATGAGCTTAATATTTTCAATTATATATTAATTAAAGAGTGAGAAATGCTAAATAGAGTCTCGTTACTAATTTGGTTAAGTCTTTAATTCTCAGGATCACACTGACTGGAGTTTTGCGTGTTAAGTAATTCTTTAGACCTTTTCATGCATATTAGATTATCTTGAAGGCTATAAACTACTCCATCTAAAAAGTTATGATTCTGATCATAAATCCTTTTAATTAATTTGCACAACATGCATTCCAATCAGAATTTATGTGAATATATATGATGATCTTTAAGTTTAAGATATGCCCTGATCGACTATGTATGATATAAATTATATTTTTGACAATAATGTTAGGTTCGAACTAAGGCCTCGTTCGTTTTCAATGTTATTTTCATCTCATCTCATCTCATATCATCTAATTATTATAATATTTTTAAATCCCACACAAAATAAAATAAACAATTCAATTTTTTAAAATTTTAAAATAAAAATAATATTAAAAAATATATTCTAATAATATTTTATTCAACTTTCAACTTTTATCTCAATTCATCTCATCTGCAAAAATAAACAAGACCAAAAGTATTTTGTTTAGAGCCTTTGAGCAAATTTGAATTCAAAAATAAACCATCATGATTAGGGTCATAATGGCATGGGTCAAAGAGTCTTAATGCCAAAGTGGCTTGAAATTAACTTTTGTAACATAATTCACTGTTGCCATGAAATCTTTGTCCCCAACCAAGTGGCAGAAAAGTCTGAAATTAATGTTTACATGAATTTTACAGTGTTATATATAATTGTTTAATGAAACAATTTTTTTTATCCCGAAAAGACCGGTGCAACTCTTATAACTTCAAACATTTCATGCCCCATATTCATCCTTTTCCTAACTTCCACCTTATATATATTTTCTTTCTTTACCGCCAAACATTCTAACATTAATCAAGTTTTGCTATATATAAATTGATGTGTTAACATATTACTTATAATAAAATTTATTGTAACTTTAAAAAAATTAAAACACCAATCATCGTCTTTTAGTATAGTTCTATAAAGTAATGTGTTGAGTGTGTAAAAATTAAAGAGTGGGATAATACTAGTGAGTCTGTCTTACTTAATACATTAATATGAGGTTGTTTTGAGGTAGATGCAGTATTACTAATAGTTAATTTTTTTAATTTACTAGATATTTGTTCCTTCTCATTATTCGATGCTAATATTTTACATGTTTTAACATTAAATATTAAAACAAACGGTTATCAAATAATGAAATGATTACATCTTTTAACAGTAATTTATATGATTCATTATAAATTAATGAATATATGCTATAAGAAGTTTTTTTTTTCATAAAATAGAGTTTACAACATATAATAAGCTTTTAAGATTGTTCAAGAAATTAATTTCAATATATATAAATGTTACATAACTCATTTTATAGTAGTATCTCTCATTTTAAAGCCTTTAATAGTTTAATTGCGATTATAATGATAATAAATTCATAAATGTAGCCGTCCCTATCTGTATCTGATTTTTCTACGCTCAGTAATTTTGTAAGAACCGCAGACGTCAACTCTCAGGCCATTTCAATCGGAACCTGCACAATAATAAAGTGTTTTAAGTTCAAGAATTTCACACGCAATGACGCAGGTGGTAAAGAGAATTCAGAAGGGGTGGTGACTTTGATGATGGTGGCAAATGGTACTGCAGCAGAGAAAATGGAGACAGCCCGAACCTTTATTCTGGACAAAGCTCTCTCTCTCTCTTTCTCTCTCTCGCTCTCTTTATGGGCCCAGCAATCCTACCCCAACTGTCACGTATTCTTCTACTGTCAGCCAACAACATTGTAAAGCTTTCTCCTCTCTGTTTCACCACCTCACCACCACTTTTCTCAGTCTTTAATGGCTGCCCTTCTCTGAGAAATTCTGCATAGAAAAATAAAGGAAACATTTGGGCATCTCTTCCTGGCTGTCACATAGATACCCACATGAAAAAATCTTTGTTTTTTGTCAGGTTTTTGGCATAATTTGCATAAACGTCATCTGGGTATGTTTTGAAAGCTTATTTTTTGGGGGTTCTAGTGTTGAATTGGGGTCTCTCTCGGTGCCTGAAGCTTTGACATCTGCTGGAGAATTGGGGAAAAGCTTTGGATTCTGACTTCGGAATTTGGAAAACGAGTACTTGAGCGTTTCAAGCTTATGGAGATGGTTGGAAATTTTTATTTTTGTACTATGTATTGTTCTTTTAGCGGCTTAAGCATTTGCATTGAATGAAGATTTTAAATTGATGTTGGAAAGAGTGAAAATGCAAAACACCAGAATCAATCCAATTGTGGTGAAGTCCTTCAAAGTGGGATTGAACTAGCGATTATGAGATTTGTGTTTATCAGTTTCAAATGGAGTTTTTGGTCTCCCTCAAGTTCTTGATCACATTTTTCCGTAAAGTTGGTCTTTGGCCAGTCTCTTCCATTGAAATTTGAGGGTATCGGAAGTTTGAGTGTTTGTGAAGTATGTGAGGGGCTGTTTCAAGGCTTATGGATGAAAAAAGAAGGCTTTGATACCTTACCTTGCTATCCAAAGAAAACTTGAGTGCCTTTCGTTTTTACTAGGTTGGAAGCGTTAGCGGTGAAATTGGAATTTGTTTGTTTTTCTCTGGTAGACGTCCGACTGAAATTGTTTCTTATTACCTTACTGATTTTAAGAGCTCTAAAATTGAGATCCTTATTTTATGCATGGCATTTGTTTATAACCACTGTTAATTTCATTCATTATACTCAAAAAGAAGATTACTGGAATTTGTGTGATCTTTCTGCATTTCATGTATGGAAACCAAAATTCTGTAGTTCTACCCTGATGTGCATGACCAATATAGTACTTCATTTTAATCCTGAATGTTAAGTATAACAGAGAATATTACCCTAGTGTTTTAAGAATTAGATTACTGATATTTCTGTTTAACCTACTTTAACTACTTTTTCAATTTCACTTTTATGTTAATCAGGCTTAATGTGGCCATTACCAGTGTGTATTTTGGATTGAACAAAGCCAAATAGAATTCACGAATCACTCTTTCATTATGGGGATTTCGAACATAGTTGCCAAGGACAACGCTTCGCCATGCTCTACATCGGCGGCCCCGATGACCGGGAGGCATTGGCTTATGCATGGAGGATGTCAGGGCACCCAGGAGTGAGCCTAGACGTGGTGCGATTTGTTTCAGCTGAGGATAACTTGAACCGAAGAGATCAAAGCCACCAAGGAGATCACTACGATGACAAAGAAGGGATTTTAGGAGACACAAACGGCCACAATGTTAATCGGGAGAAGCAACCGGACGAGGAATATCTAGCACATGTTAGGCAAGCTTCGGCGTGCAACCCTTCAGTTTCATACATGGAAAAGGTGGTGAACAATGGGGAGGAAACTTTGAAAGCTTTGAGCACAATGAAGAATGAGTATGATCTGTATATTGTAGGAAGGGGAGAAGGAATTGTGTCGCCATTGACATCTGGTTTGGCAGAATGGAGTGATTGCCCAGAGCTTGGAGCTCTGGGGGACACATTGGTGTCTTCCAGCTTTGCATCCAACGCATCGGTGCTAATAATTAAGCAACATGCTAGCTGTAGTTATGGGGGTAATGAAGATATATATATTAATGCAGACATGGATGGGGGGAGGAGTACTACTGATCCTGAAGCTGGACGCAATAATAAGATCAGTGGGTGTCTCACGGAGATGTCATGGCACTTACCTCAAAAGAATAGGATCTGATTACGTTGATGATGATAATTTATATGCATGGTCGTGAACCCTTAATTTGTTTAATTATTATCGTGTGTATCATGTATATATAATACGATCAGTACTTTATAATGATCAGGAAGATCATGATTTTGAGGTTTGATGATGCATCTTTTTATATTAACCAACTACGTACGTCAAAACTCAAAACCACTAATAACTAGGAGGTGTTCATCTCAATAATTTATGCAGTAAAGTACGTACGTACGTATAACCTGCAGCATGCTTTTTTTTTAAGTTTTCATTAAGGATAATTCTTCCAAGTCTCTTCTTCAAAGAATTTAATTTCAATCACATTCTTCTCTAAATACAATCAGCTCGCACAATCACATTCCAAAAAAATTAAAAAAAGTAATTACGAACGTATAAAGAGTAATGCTAGATACAAATTTCAAATAGACAAATCTCGTACAAACCTTTTGTAAAACAATAGATCTCACTAATAAATAATAATTTTTTTTACACTTTTTTAAGGTGAGGCCTACTTTTTTACAATGACTTGTATAGGACTTGTCTATTTGGAGCTTGTACAAGTCATTTCTCATTGTTCTAATTTTAGACCACACTATTTCACCCTTCCCCATTGTTTTGACCCGCAGTGGAGATGACGGCCAGCTCTGACGAGATCTCTCTCTCTCCCTCTATAGATTTTGAGTTAGTTTTATGTTAATTTCGTGATGTTAATAATTTTTTGATGTTGATATTTTTGGTACCTTGCAAGTTCTCGAAGCTTGGTTATAATTTTGTGTCGATATTCTTGTACAATGCTAATTTTGAAATATACCGATTTGTTCTGTGATGTAGAAAATTATGCCATGTTGATTTCATGAATATACGATTATATTGGTTGTGTGAAAATGGACCATGAAGTCTCTCGATGAAAAGAGCTGATTATTCAAGTTCATAAGTTTTTTTATTCATTAATTGTCTACCTACCTGATACTGAACATGATGGTGGTCCATCCTACAGAACACAGTTTAAATTAAAGTTGAGTAGAGAAGTGATGCATTGTGCTTTTTGGACTTTATTTCCAAGCATCAAAATTAGAAGTACTTGGCCTTGATGGTGTAAATTGCACTTGATTATGGTTTTGGCAGATTATGTTGTGAGGTAGATTAGGTTGTTTCCATTTTATATTTGGCATATGCATGTGTCTTGTTCTTTAATTGGTGCCTTGTGCCGTTGATTTTGTGTCCCTGTAAGAGACCTGGGTTAGGCTAAAATGCCTCTAGCTAGTACTACATATCCAAGCCGACTAAAATATCCCTACAATAAATTGAATTAGACAAAAACCACCACAAATTTCAGAACTAGCTTTATCTTCACCTTCTCTCGCACTCCCCATCTCTGTCTACCCTCATATTGTTCTTATTCTTATATTCTCTCTCTTCTCATTTTGCTTTAGAAATCTTCTCTAGAGAAATTGTAGAGCTATATTTGTTTGTTGACCATGGCGCTAGCTAGATGGACGATCTCGTCGACATGACCAAATCCAATCACAGCACGACCTACGACAACAACGGAGATGGAAATATAGAGAAACATTTAAAAATATCTTCACTTTCTCATAGAGACCCACAACACTGCCATTGTCGTGGGTCTAAGATGGAGATTTATGCTCTATATTTCTATCGTCAGTTGATGAAGATCTTTTGTGGGTATTTGTGCTACCAAAATTTCTGACATGGACCTAATCAAATATTGTTGGTGATTTGGTACGCTTTACAAGCTAAAGATCAGTAAAGCTCCTATGTAATTTGACCAATTTGAACGAGGTCAAATACTTATGGAGATTAGATACATTTACATGCCTAGGAGCCAATTGCCCCGGTGTGCAAGCTCTTTTGGTTGCCTAGGTTTATTAATTTTCCCTTCGATCTTTATTTTTCGGCCTACTTTCATTTTTCCATCCTAACTTCATTTCGACCTATTTTCATTATCCAACCAAGTTTCATTTTTCATCCTACCTTGATTTTTCACCTAAGCTTCATTTTTTGGCCCATGTTCATTTTTTCATTCTACCTTCATTTTCCGACCAATCTTCATTGTGTTGTTCTACATTTTGTTAGATGATAAAGGGTAAATAAGTTACATGTCGTTTTATGTTTATATTTTTATTCTTTATTCTTTATTATACACAGCTGTAAATATTTGTTTCCTTTACTTTCTGTTAGTTTGTTAATATTTGCTTTACTTTCTGTTAGTTTGTTATAGCCCCACTGGGTATATAGGCTACGGTTTCTGCCTTGTAGAATGTAAGAAAACAGTATCAAATATACAGAGGAACTTTTTCCAGAACCTCCAAACGCTCTCTGTTTTTCTTCTTGTTATCAATAACTTACATGGTATCTGAGAGCCAGTGAGAGCAAAATGGAGTTCTCCGGATCACATACTCCACCCGATTCACCAACCCACTCAAATACTCTTACAAACCCTCCCTCCCGACATCTCAATCTTGCAGATCCTACAAATCCTTACCGTTTAGATCACGGCGATAGTCCTTCAATCACCCTTGTCGCCGATCTACTCACTACCGAAAATTACACAACCTGGTCCTGTGCGATGAAACGTGCCTTACGAGCTAAGAATAAGCTCGGTTTCATCGACGGCACCTTAACCAAACCCAGTTTTCCCGCTGATCCTTTAATCGACCTCTGGAATCGGTGCAACGACATGATAGTGTCATGGATTCAAAACTCCATCACTACCTCTCTCAAATCCAGTGTTGCCTTTGTCGACGATGCCTACGAAATTTGGATGGATCTTCATGAGCGGTTGTCTCACCAAAATGGGCCCCGAATCTTCCAATTGAAGAAAGCTTTGGCTTCTCTTTCCCAAGAAAATGACTCGGTAAGCATCTATTATAGCAATCTCAAAACTCTTTGGGATGAAATGGCAATTTATGACCCCCTCCCCACTTGTTCCTGTGGTACTATGAAGATTTTTTTGGACCGATCCCAACGGGATTGTGTTCTTCAATTTTTGATGGGTTTGAATGATAGCTATTCTCCCATTCGTGACCAGATCATGCTACTAGACCCTCTTCCCCCTGTTTCCAAAGTCTTTTCCCTTGTACAGCAACAAGAGCGCCACCACCAACTCACTTCCCATTCCCAACCTTCTGAAACCCTAGCCCTTGCTGTCAAGAAACCGTATACTCCTTCTAAATTATCTCCCACAAATCAAGCCAACCCCAGAAAAGACCGCCCCTATTGCACTCACTGCAAAATTTCAGGTCACACTATGGAAAATTGTTTCAAACTTGGAAATGCCGACCCTCCCCTTTGTACTCATTGCAATATGATCGGGCACTCTATTGCCAAATGCTATAAGCTTAATGGATATCCACCGGGTCACAAATTCCATAACAAACAGCCTCATAGTTCTCATGCTAATCTTTCTATTGCTCCTGAATCTGTTGGTGTTGATGAGGATAAGGTGGGTTTAACAAAGCTCCAATATCAACAACTGCTAGCTCTACTTCAAACGCAGGATCCTATCTCGGCTAATGTTCTGCATTCCAGTTCATCAAATTCTGCCTCCCAATCCAACATGTCTGGTATACTCAGTTGTTTTTCAACACACACACATGCTTCTTTGAATTCATCAAACACAAATTGGATAATTGACACTGGTGCTACAGACCACATGGTTTGTAGCACCTCCTGTTTTTCTTCTATTCACTCCACGGTTTCATACTCTGTTAAGCTTCCCAATGGAAGTTCAGCATCTGTGACACATGTTGGTACAGTCCATTTATCCAATACTATTACTCTCACAGAAGTTCTTTGTGTTCCTTCCTTCAATTTCAATTTAATTTCTGTGCCAAAGCTGACAAAATCAAATAATTGTTGTTTCCTCTTCTTTTCTTCTCACTGTTTTATTCAGGACCTACATTCTTGGACAACGATTGGGAAGGGTGACCTGCTGCATGGACTCTACCATTTTCATTGTTCAGCCGTGCCACCTACTGCCCTCACCAATTACTTTTCCATTTATAAACACAAACCACACACAAATCACATATTTTCTGCTTCTGTTACACAGAAAATCACACCATACAACCTATAGCATTGTCGCCTAGGTCACTTATCCAAAAATAGGCTTCAATTGATCAATGATCTCCCTGTAAACACTCACAGATCTCTTACTAATGAAATACCTTGCACTTTGTGTCCTTTGGCAAAATTTAACAAATTACCTTTTCCTGATAGTGCTCATGCTTCTTCTAGAATATTTGAAACCATCCACTGTGATATTTGGGGACCTTCCCCCACCATTGCACACGATGGTTCCAAATATCTCTTGACTATTGTGGATGACTTTTCTCGTTCTACATGGCTTTATTTACTCAAAACCAAGGCTGAAACTCGCAAGTGCATTGAATCTTTCTATAGTTTGATTGAAACACAATTTAACATGAAACTTAAAATCTTAAGAAGTGACAATGGTGTTGAATTTCAAATGAAAGAATTTTTTAATCACAAGGGCATTATTCATCAAAGAAGTTGTGTGGAAACCCCTCAACAAAATGGCATTGTTGAGAGGAAACACCAACATTTATTAAATGTCGCTAGAGCCCTCATTTTCCAATCTGGTTTGCCCCATAAATATTGGAATCATGCTGTCCTCACAGCCACTTACATCATCAATAGACTTCCCTCACCCATTTTGAACAACCAGACACCATATGAAAAACTTTTTCAACAAAAACCAACCTATACTCATATGAGAGTCTTCGGATCTTTATGTTTTGCTGCCTCTCTTTCACAAGGCAGAACCAAATTTCAACCTAGAGGTCGAATTTGTGTTTTTATTGGCTATCCTTTTGGCATTAAAGGATATAAACTTTTAGATATTCAAAACAACACCATTTTCATTTCAAGAGATACTATTTTTCATGAATTTGTGTTTCCTTTCCACACCATTAATTCTAACCATTCTCCACCCACAGATTTATCCCCAATTTTTTCTCTTCATCCACCTCCCATATCACAAATTGATCCTCCTTTCTCACCACTCACATCTCCTCCTTTTTTCTCACACAACCCACACAGCACTCCAACTCCTCCCAACCATCTCTCCACTGCCGAAACTCAATCCCCCATACCCCAACCAGCACCTACTCCTTCACCTGTCCACACACTTACACAACCCAACTCATCACCTGAACCTACAACCTCATCTTTTCCTCTCACAAATCCTGCCATTACTCCACAACCTACTCTTAGAAGATCCTCTCGGATTAGAACAGCCCCCCAATATCTCAAGGATTACCATTGTCACCATGTCATGCAGCACCCTTATGAGCAATCGAGTTCCAAGCAGGCTCCTACTTCCAATGGTAAACCCTTCCCTTTATCTCATTGTTTATCTTATCATCATTTTAACCCTGTTTTTCAAGCATTCACCACTTCCATTTCCTTGCATACCGAGCCTCATTCTTACAAACAAGCCATTAAGGACCCTGCTTGGTGTAGAGCCATGGAAGCTGAAATTACAGCTTTGGAAACAAACCATACTTGGACACTCACTGATCTGCCAGCAGGTAAAAGACCAATTGATTGCAAGTATGTTTACAAGGTAAAATTCAATTCTGATGGCACTTTGGAAAGGTTGAAAGCTAGGTTAGTAGCTAAAGGCTACACTCAAGTAGAAGGTGTAGATTATGTTGATACCTTCTCACCTGTAGCCAAGATGGTTACTGTCAGATTTTTACTTAGTGTGGCAGCTATTAAAGGCTGGTTTTTACATCATTTTGATGTAAATAATGCTTTTTTGAATGGTGATCTAACCGAGGAAATTTACATGAAAAAACCACCGGGATACACCAAGGGTGAACCTCACCAAGTGTGCAAGCTCCTTAAGAGTCTTTATGGCCTTAAGCAAGCTTCAAGACAATGGAATTCTAAGTTGACATCCTCCCTTCTATCCTTTGGATTTGTTCAATCCAAATCTGACTATAGCTTGTTTACCAAAAAAGAAGGAGATTTCTATATTGCCATCTTAGTTTATGTTGATGATATTCTAGTTGCTAGCAATTCAAATACTTCCATCTCCTCTCTTCGAACTTTTCTCAATACTCAGTTCAAAATAAGAGACTTGGGCTGCCTAAGGTATTTTTTGGGTTTAGAAATTGCAAGATCATCCAAGGGCATCCACTTATGTCAAAGGAAGTATGCCTTAGATATCCTTTCAGATTCGGGTATGTTGGGTTGTAAACCTTTAAAACTTCCTTTGGAACAAAATCTCAAACTTAGCAAAGAAACTGGCACTCCCATTTCTGATCCTAGCATTTATAGGAGACTCATTGGCCGTCTATTGTACCTCACAATCACAAGGCCAGATATCAGCTTTGCTGTCCAATTGCTAAGTCAGTTCATGGACAAGCCTATGTCCTCTCATTTGGCTGCTGTGTACAAGCTTTTGAGATATCTCAAAACATCCCCTGGTCAAGGCATTCTCCTCTCCTCCTCATCTCAAATACAGCTAAGAGCATATTGTGACAGTGATTGGGCCTCTTGTCCTGACTCCCGCAGATCCACCACAGGCTATTGCATATTTTTAGGCCAATCACTTATCTCTTGGAAATCCAAGAAGCAGAATGTAGTCTCTCGATCTTCAGCTGAATCTGAGTACAGATCCATGGCCACCACTTGTTCTGAATTAACTTGGCTTCGGTATTTATTGCAAGACCTCAGTCTACATCATCCACAGCCTGCATTTCTCTTTTGTGACAATCAAGCTGCCTTACATATTGCTGCCAATCCGGTCTTCCACGAGCGAACAAAACATATCGAGCTTGATTGCCACTTAATCCGAGATAAAATCCAAGATGGAAGCATCACAACTGCACATGTAGCTTCTCAGACACAACTTGCTGATTTGCTTACAAAATCTTTGCCTTCTTATCTCATGCAAGCTCATATGTCCAAGATGGGAATAATTAATCTTTATTCTCCATCTTGCGGGGGGGTGTTAGATGATAAAGGGTAAATAAGCTACATGTCGTTTTATGTTTATATTTTTATTCTTTATTCTTTATTATACACAGCTGTAAATATTTGTTTCCTTTACTTTCTGTTAGTTTGTTAATATTTGCTTTACTTTCTGTTAGTTTGTTATAGCCCCACTGGGTATATAGGCTACGGTTTCTGCCTTGTAGAATGTAAGAAAACAGTATCAAATATACAGAGGAACTTTTTCCAGAACCTCCAAACGCTCTCTGTTTTTCTTCTTGTTATCAATAACTTACACATTTTCCACCCAAGCTTCATCTTTCGGCCTATCATCATTTTCTCATCCTACCTTCACCTCCTACTAGTCCAGTACGTGCCTCTATTCCATTTGCAACCCTTCAACTTTCTACAAAATCTCCATCTACTAATACCAACATCTGTCATCCCGTCCTCCTCATGACATGCACATCCCTAATCCAATTGCTACCTCCAAACCAACCACATCTTCCCTTCATATTGTCAATCATCCTCAAACTGGGAATCTTAAACCTCGAAATCTTTCAAATTATTATCTCTATTGTTTTGTCAAGACCACTAAACATCCATTAAAAATACACTTTATTGTTCCCATTCTCGAGAGCCAACACCTTTTACCCAAGCTGATTCAAATCCTAGTTAGACTGCTACAATGCAAAGTGAATATTAACTAGCTTGTTGGACAGTGATACTTAGGCCTGGTTTATATAGCAAAGTCCTCCCAACTTATCTCATCTCATTCTATCTCATCTCAATATCCAAACACTACAAACACAAATATTTTTCAATTTTTAATTTTTAATTTTTTCATCTAATCATTATTACCTAATCATTACAACTTTCCCGAACTTTCAAATAAAATACAAAAAATATATCAACATTTTCAAATCTCAAAATAAAAATAATATAATATTCTAATAATATTTTAATTTTATAATATTTTTATTCAACTGTTTATCTCTCATTTTCCAAAATTCTATAAAACATATTAACTCAAACTATTTTATTAATATTTATATATATATGATCTCATTTCATCTTATCACTATCTAAACGAGGCCTTAGTCTTTTTATCCAAGGACTCTCAACCTCAGTGTTACTCGAAATAAGTTGGTTTTTAAGCGCAAACAAAAAATATGAGGTGGTACAATTGATAGATAGGCCATTAGCTTTTGGTAGTACTGTAATGGCACTGATCACTACTTCGAGACTTTTGGCCCAGCCATTAAACTAGCAACAGTGAGGTTACTTCTAGCACTTGCCGTACATCTTGACTGGCACATATAGCAACAAGACGTTTCAAATGTCTTCCTCTATTGACTTCCCATAGAAAAGGTTTTTATATAACAACCAGCAGCATGATTATGTATGTTATTTGCCTAGGGCCTTATATGGTCTTTTTTTTTTATATATATAAGAAATAGATTTTATTTCATTTCATAAAGAAAGTTACATCTGTGACTCAAAATTACAAGTCAAACTAATATATGTTCTAATCATCCTCGTACATAAAAACTTTGTGATGTGCATTGTCTAAACTTCATGAAAACTTTCAAAAAAAGAATATCATTCTCTATATTAAAACAGAGGAAAAAAACACCCTGCATCAAATCTCCATCCTCCAGAGGAGGAGAAGTGAACAATACACCTATCTTCCTAACACGGATGAGGGAGGAACCAAACACCGCTATGGACAAAAGTCCAATAGCCTATTTCATTTTATTTTCCTACGAATAAAAAACCCAACAAACAAACATCAACAAAAACACATCGACATAAACACCACCAACAACACCAAACAGAATTGGACAAACCAAATGGAAAGCATCGGTGGCACGCGCCACACTGGGAAGGAGTCGTTCGGCTGGTCTAGACGTTGTCAGAGTCACTAGGTCCTGAGCTACCACGCATGGCGTCAACGGAAGATGAATCGCGGTGGTTTGAGTACCCCACACGTTTCCTTTAAACCGCGTGTCAGCGCAATGCGCCGCTCTGATTGGTGCCCAATCTAGTCATCTGCAAGATCGGCAGGTGGGGCTTCTCTCAGTTGTGCGCGTGTCAGACAATGGTTCCTTTATTTGGCCAAAAAAAAAACCCCACCAGAGATGAAGGGCCGGCGAGGAGAGGGAGGAGAGGAAGAGGAAGAAGGAGCCGAAGCTCCCCTTCCCCCCAGCTAGATTTGGACAAGCGAGTTTCGAGAGAAAAATGATCTAGTTTTTTCTAAGGGCCTTATATGGTCTTAAGTAAGCATCACGAGTCTCATTTCACATACTAATTCTGGCTCTTCTTGCTCCACCGGTTCTCTTGTTGGCATTTCTTTGTACATGTTGTATCAATGAGTTATAGTTATAGGGACTCATGTCTCTATCAGTAATTGATGCGGGAGGATCTGAGTCAGATGATGCTGAGCTGTCAGACTGCACGTTGACTGCGCTAAAATACCTAGAGGTGGCAAATCAACACAAAGAGGGCAGGAAATCGTGATCTTTCATTGATTGGGGCAGTTTTGGGCACGTTTCGGTATTTTGGCTATAACTTTGGCTACGGGTATCAGAATCGCGCATATGACCCCAATTCAGAAAGCTCTACTCGGTGCGCACGTCGTGGGCACCCAGCTATTTGGTGTGCATCATTTTTTAAGCTAAATTCCACTATTTTCCCCTCCAATTTCCTATTTTTAGTTATTTGTTTCCTTTTATGGTAATATTTCATTTACTATTTTGGAAGTGATTCTAAACTCGATTTGGGCCAGAGTTTTAGCAGATTACTTCTTTATTTAAGTATTTAATTTTGGCATGATTATTGAGATTTTGTTATTTTTGGTAAAATTCCAATACGTGCAGTCAATTTTTAGCTATTGCAGCCCAGCTTGTAAGTTGATTTTGGTCACTCTTGAATATTGATAATTGAATTGAACATCAGAGGTGTTTTCTCTGTGTTTTTGGGGCAATTCTCTTGTTTTCTTTCCTGTGAATTATCTGTTGAAACTAGCCTACAGAATAATCGATATTCTGTCCGGCGTCAATAATGAGTTAGTTCACAATTTGCACAAGGAATTTAAACTCAAAGATCTCAGACCTCTATCTTATTTCCTTGGCATTCATGTCAACCGAGATAAGAAAGGACTTCATCTTAGTCAAGCCAAATACGTCTTGGACTTGTTGGATCGAGTAAGCATGCTTGAAGCTAAGCCATATCCTGCCCCCTATGTATCAGGGAAGAAACTCACTCCTACTGATTGCAACCCTTTACAAGATCCCTCAATTTACAAACATTTTATTAGTGCTTTGTAGTATTGCACCTTGACACGTCCAAAGATCTATTCAGTCAATAAACTTTGTCACTTTCTACATTGTCCTACTACCACACCTAACAGCAGAGTTCTAAGATATCTTAAGGGCATTGCAAAATTTGGTTTGTATTTCAACAAAGGACCTTTAGATCTCCATGCCTACTGTGATTCGGACTAGGCAGAGGGGACCTAGTTGATAGAGAAGATCTAGGAGTGGCTATGGCATCTTTCTTAGTTCCTATTAATTTCCTATTAGGCCAAGAAACATGAACCTATCCGTTTCTAGATCTAGCACATAGGCTGAATATAAATCAATGAGAACTACCACAGCTAAGCTATATTGGTGGCATATGTTGTTTAAAGATCTGAACATTCCGTTAACCACTCAACCTCGCCTTTGGTGATAGCTTTGGGGCGTTAGCATTGGCTTCCAATCCTAGTTTTCATGCTTGCACCAAACATGCACATAGAAGTACTTGAGTACTATTATTTCATACATGAGAAAGTTTTACACAAAGACTTGCTATATACCCTATATTTCCACCTCTGATCAGTTTGCTTATTTGTTTACAAAAGGGCTTGCTAACACTCGATTTCTATTCTTAATTATGGGACAAATTCAGAGGCATAGCCCCTCACACGGTCTTATCAAGATTTTATGATAGATTTTTTTTTTTTTAACTTTATGTCTATCTTATATTGCACTTATCTTTATCCTAGTTTATTTAGGTGTTCTATAACTGATCAAATGATCATGTATATCTCATATTTGTAGTAAACATGCACATGACACACACACATACTCAATGAAAGGAATACAAAATTTTTATTCCATGTCATAGGCTCATTTTTTTACAAAACAATTCCTTCATGTTCTTGCCAGCCAAACTTAAAGCTAGGCCGCCTCAAGTGTGAGAGAGATAACCATATAAAGTGGGTTTTACAACATTTATTGCTCATCATGTAATACCATCTGAAATATTTATACAAGCAGGATTAAATGATGTAGAGCCCACATTATATGTTTATCTCTCTTCTACTTGAGGCCCTTAATTCCAGACTCGACCTGCATTAATTCCATAATTAGTAAGTCTTCAAAGATTAATTCGAGTTTCGCATATCTTCCTATATTTTGAAGAATTATGAAGCTTTTTTATATGAATACGACGTGCATATAAAAAAAACAATTTAAACGATTGAGAAGCAACTTTCCAAGTTTGTGCTTGTTTTTAAATCATGGGCATATGCCCCTTAATATATACCTCAACATGGATGAGAGGATTTTTTGCTTATAATAAACATGTGTGCGCGCATATTCTCACGAAATAGAAGATGAATGCAAGGAAAAGAAGCATGAAGACACTGCACAAGTACACCACAGCATGCAGAGAACACCATGTAGCAAGCAAGTTAATTAAAAGCACAATGCAGCAGATGAAAAGTGTAAAGCACTAGCACAGAGAAGCAAAATAACAAAAGGGAAGCATGGCACGACAGGTCAACCTTAAAGACTGCACCGATTACACACAAAAGTAAATAAAGTGATGAAAAGCAATGTCAAGGAAAAAAACTGCAGCAGATTGCTTATAAAACTGTAGAAAATGAAAAGTTAACTTTAGGACTTTTCCTTTTGATCCTTTTGTTTTTCTCCTTCTGTAATGTGTATATATATATATATATATATATATATATGTAGCAGAACCTTGTATCATTTTAACTCAAGGAAATGAGAATTAGTTTTTCTCTATATTGAAACTTCAGTTCGAGTTCTTGTTGTTCTTGTTTAATTTCTAACATGGTATCAGAGCAGGCTATTTGTCCTGCTGTGTTTGCTTAAATCTGCAAACAAATTTCATCTCTTAAGCCATGACATCTTCATCTTCCTCTTCTCCTGTTTCCATTGCTGAAGACCCAAGCAGTCCATTATTCCTACATCACAGTGACAATGCCAATACTGTCATTGTGTCACCCTCATTAATTGGTTCGAATTATATATCTTGGAGCAGGTCATTTCTGCTCAAAATTTCAATAAAAAACAAACTGAGCTTCCTGGATGGCACCATCAATACTCCTAAGTTGTCAGATCCCTCATTGTAAAATCTTTCATTTGGCCAAACAAAGGCATGTTTCTTTTCCTTCAAGTGTATCATCTAGTTCACTCCCTTTTGACTTAATACACTATGATATATGGGGACCATATTCTCAAGCCTCACTTCAAGGTTTTCATTACTTTCTAACTATTGTGGATGACTTTTCTAGAGTGACTTGGATTTTCCTAATGAAACTAAAATCAGATACAAGATCCATTTTACAATCATTCTTCCAACTCATAGATACTCAATTCAATAAGAAAGTAAAGAAAATCAGGACTGACAATGGTCTTGAATTTGATATGGCAAACTTTTATAAAGATCATGGCATTATCCACCAAAAGTCTTGTGTATATACCCCTCAACAGAATGGTGTTGTTGAGAGGAAACACCAACATCTCTTAAATGTGGCCGAGCTCTTCTCTTCCAAGCTGCATTACCCACTCAATTCTGGGGAGATGCAGTCCTAACAGCTGCATACATCATCAACAGAATACTCACACCTCTTCTTTCAAATAAATCTCCCTATGAAGTACTCTTTTTCTCACCACCTTCATATTCTCACCTAAGAGTCTTTGGATGCTTGAGTTATGCTAGCACTAACAAGCACCACAGAACTAAGTTTGAGCCATGTGCTAAACCCTGTATTTTTTAGGATACCCTCCAAATGTCAAGGGTTACAAGCTTTATGACATGGAAACTTATTCCACATTCATTTCCAGAAATGTCATATTTCATGAATCTGTCTTCCCATTACAATCTCCCACCTCCATTATTTCTCTTCCTCTCTCATTTCCTCAAAATCTGGTACTCCCACCTGCACTACCAGATGACACATTCTCACCCACTTCCATGTCACAACTTGTCCCAACAGATGAATCACCTCCACCTAATCATATATCACAATCCATCTCCCAATTTGAAACACCTCAACCCCTTACCTCCCTTGATTCACCTCCTCCTTCACCCCAACAACATGAGCTGCCTATCACCCCAACCCTTCGAAGATCCACCAGAGAAAGGCATCAACCTACCTATCTCCACCAATATCACTGCCAAACAGTAGCCTCCACATCCTCTTCAACTCTTCACCCACTCCAACATCACTTGACCTACAAACACATCTCCCCATCCCACCAGGCTTTTTCTGCTTCCCTTCATTATTTTCTGAACCATCCTCCTATAGTGAAGCTGTCAAATTCAAGCATTGGCAGGATGCTATACACACTGAACTCAGTGCCTTAGAAGAGAACAACACTTGGACTGTTACTTCTCTCCGCCCCAACAAAGCTGCAATTGGTTGCAAATATGTCTTCAAGGTCAATCTTCAATCTGATGGATCACTTGAAAGACACAAAGCAAGGCTCGTAGCCAAGGGATACACTCAAAGAGAAGGTTTTGATTTCCAAGAGACCTTTAGTCCAGTGGCCAAGCTCACCACAGTTCGAGTCTTTCTTGCCTTGGCCTCCATTCAAAACTGGTTTTTATCTCAAATGGATGTTCATAATGCCTTTTTACATGAGGATCTTGATGAGGAAATTTATATGGCTTTACCACCTGGTTACCACATTCACAGAGAGCAGCTTGAGGGGGAGAAATTGGTATGCAAGCTGAATAAGTCCATCTATAGACTTAAACAAGCATCAAGGCAAGGGTTTTCGAAATTCTCCAATTCACTCACTGCCATTGGTTTTAGTCAATCCAAATCTGACTACTCCTTATTCACCAAAGGGAATAAAAAAGGAGCCTTCACAGCACTCTTAGTTTATGTGGATGACATCATAATAGGAGGCAATTCTCAAAGAGAAATTGATCTGCTCAAAGCTCACCTCCATGGAAAATTCAAAATCAAGGAACTTGGACCCCTCAAATACTTCCTAGGATTAGAGGTTGCAAGATCATCAGCTGGAATAAATGTTTGTCAAAGGAAGTACACCCTCGAAATCTTGAAAGACTCAGGGTTACTTGGCACCAAACCTACCTCCACACCTATTGAGTTAAATCATAAATTGAGTCATACCACAAATGAGATTCTAGAAGACCCTACAACCTATAGAAGAGTCATTGGAAGACTCATCTACCTGACCATTACCAGGCCAGACATCACATATGTAGTAAATGTGCTGAGCCAGTTTATGGACAGACCATCACGAGCTCACCTACATTCAGCTTATAGAGTCCTCAGGTATCTGAAAGGTTCTATAGGCCAGGGTATCTTTCTGTCATCAAAGTCATCTCTACACTTGAAAGCCTACAGTGATTCTTATTGGGCTGCTTGTCCAGAAACTAGGAGATCAGTCACAGGTTTTTGCATTTTTATTGGAGACTCATTGGTAAGTTGGAAATCAAATAAACAAGTGATTGTTTCTAGGTCCTTAGCAGAAGCAGAATATAGAGCATTGGCCTCTACAAGCTGTGAAATTGTTTGGCTCCTTGGTCTGCTAAAGGAACTAGCATTGACCATACATAACCTACTCTCTTGTTCTGTGATAATCAGGCAGCCATCCATATCACAAAGAACCCTATCTTCCATGAGAGAACTAAACAAATAGAACTGGATTGCCATTTTGTTAGAGAAAATTTTTTGGCTAGAATCATCACACCTGTCCACATTGCCTCAAAATTCCAACTAGCAGACATTTTCACTAAGGCCTTGACAGTTTCTGTTTTTCAGTTCTTATTGTCCAAGATGAGAATACTCAATATCTATGCCCATCTTGAGGGGGTCTCACGAAATAGAAGATGAATGCAAGGAAAAGAAGCATGAAGACACTGCACAAGTACACCACAGCATGCAGAGAACACTATGCAGCAAGCAAGTTGATGAAAAGCACAATGCAGCAAATGAAAAGTGTAAAGACTGGCACAGAAAAGCAAAATAACAAAACGGAAGCATGGCACAACAGGTCAACCTTAAAGACTACACTAATTACACACAAAAGTAAATAAAGTGATGAAAAGTAATTTCAAGGAAACAGACCGCAGCAGATTGCTTGTAAAACTGTAGAAAATGAAAAGTTAACTTTAGGACTCTTCCTTTTGATCCTTTCGTTTTTCTCCTTCTGTAATGTGTATATATATATATAGCAGAACCTTGTATCATTTTAACTCAAGGAAATGAGAATCTGTTTTTCTCTATATTGAAACTTTCGAGTTCTTGTTGTTCTTGTTTCATTTCTAACACATTTGTCTAATACTTTAATTACTAAGTTTTGTATCTACGATTTTCTAAAAAGCAAAAGTTATATTTTTTTTATACACTACTCTAAAACTTGTTTCAAACTAATATTGTTCCTTGAAATCAAGTTTGTTGTAGTGACATTTCTTTCCACTGCCATGCCATGACATGTGCTATAGTGTTTTTTCTTTCTTTTCTAACTTCTTTTCTTTCTTCTTTTCTCTTCTCATCTTCTCAATCATTTTCCATCACTAAAGCTGACTTCCAAAGAGAAGATTTGCAGACAACTTTGTGATATGACGCAGAAATTTATTAGTAACAAACAGTGGTACTTTCATTTCGGTGATAAAATGAACTGAACATATAAAGTGTGGCCAATGACAAAGGTTTTGAGCTTATTTCTGAGAATACGCTATTTTAGCCCACATGTTTTGAGCTTAAAGTTCTTCATCCTAAATGTTATCATTTCGAATAATTACTACAAGAAAATTGCTTATTTGTGATTAGTTATTTCCTGCGAAAATGAGTATTTCTTACAAAAATGAGTATTTTCATCACAAATAGTCATTCTCATCGCAAATAATCCATCACAAATGCTCGATTTTAAATAACCAATGTGCTATATTTTAAATAATTTTTTATTTAACTAGTAAATATACGAAGCTCTCTAAAACATAAAGCATCAACAATGATGAAATTAAGTGTTATAATTTAAAAATCATCTTCATGATCACCTTCAAAGAGAGCCTCGGGCCATCTGAGCAAAACTAGGGCAGTCCAGTACACAAGGCTATTCCCCAAGATGTCCTTTTGCATTCCAAAAGAGAAGTCATAGAGCTGTCATCTTGCTTTTTTCAAAGGAGCAACGTACAATGCATGCCACCTCCAATTAATTTATTAAGATAATCATATATTAAAGTTTTAATATTTGCTTTTGATCTATTCTTCCTCCAAATGATTGGCTTCGTAAAACAATGCCTTTGGGTTTGTTTATTTCTCTCAAACGGCATCTATCTTGTCTTTAGTAGGAGGATTACGACAACAATCGGGTCTTTATGATCCATTAATTTCATTTATCAATAATTATATATATGATGCCCGTGGAATATTATTAATTATTAGAGAAATGCTCTGGCGAGAAAAAAATTTTACAAAAGTAAATTCACAAACTAACATAACTTGACGTGCATGTTACATTATATTGTAAAGTTATTTTTATCGTAAAGTAAATCTAACACATCATATGAAGTCGTGTAACTCTACAACTTAATTTTTGTAAAATTTCTCTATGATTGTAACACTTCTTTTAATTTATTAATATAGCATCTACAAAAATCCCTTTACCTTGCTTCTTTCAACTTTTTTTTTTTACTTTTTATTTGGTGATGGAACAAGAAACTTTCTACTTCAAATGCTATATATAGACCCATTAATATAACCTAAACTGAGGAAATTTATGGGCCTAACTCATCTCATAAAACCGGTTGTACAAGAGATGATTGATCATTGCTTATAAACATGCCCAAGACCTTGTCCACAGCCAATGTGGGATTATTCCTCAACACCCTCCCTCACGTGTAGGTCAGTATTTGTTCTGATCCTTGTCACGGGATAAGTAGTGTAGGCCTCCATTCGTCCTGTAGCAGGCTCTGATACCATGAAGATATTTTTGGGCCTAACTCATCTCATAAAACCGGATGTACAAGAGAGGATTGCTCATTGCTTATAAACATGTCCAAGACCTTGTCCACAGCCAATATGGAATTATTCCTCAACATAAACCACTGCCAATTAAAGGATTTAATTACAAGATATTTGGCCTTATATCCTTTTCAGAACTAACGAAGTTTTTTGTCGATATATGATCCATAGGTAACATCAATAGTGCTATTATTCAAGGAATCATCATTCCAATATATCTTTAGGTGGCCAACTCATAATCATTCATGCATATTAAAGTGTATTTTAATTTTCATCGTCCCAACATTACCAGCTTTAGCACTTTCTAGAGAGTAATAGATAGAGCTAGCTTTATTTACTTTTTCTTTCTGTATATGTTGGGAGGCCTTTTAAAAGTACTACCATGGGTTTTGAAAAGAGCTAGGGAGCATCCAATGCTAAAAGATCAGAGTGGTTGGAATAGGGAATTATTTCCATCCTATTATACCCTAAGCTTGGAGAAATATTAATAGCCTCTAACGGCTAGCTATTCATCACAAAGTTCAGTCATGACCGACCCAGCGCCTGGTAATTAATTGGGATATGAGAAATATCGCATTATATTGAAGTTGATTTCATCACAAGTTTCATGATTATTTCCACTTCCAGATATTATATATCCCTCAAACTAGCTAGCATGCGATCTCAACCATAGAATAAATTATTTTTATTTTTTAATTTGCTTGTTTCTGAACCATATATACAATTACCTCCTCAAACCAACAAACATTGCACCAACCCAAACATAAGTCTGGATAGTGTAATAATGAAATTAATGACCTAATCGTGTGTGTGGATATATACATTATATATATAATAGGTTGCACCAAACAAATATGATATATTTTTTACTATATATAATCCGCCCATGACCAAATTATTAAAATATTTATATATATAATATATAGATATAGGACTCTTATTGTTGAACTTTAATAGCTAGGTTGCATCAAACAAATATATATATATATATATATATATATATATATATATATAAGAAACTTGTAATATTCTAAGACCTCCAACAACCCTAGTCCTTTTCTAAAGATCATCGAGGTTAAATTAATGTGTGATCTTCCAAAATATATATAGAAGGGTAAGACCAATATCACTTAAATTGTTCATTTATAATGTCCACTTGGTCCATATTATATTAATTATATGCATATATATATATATATATATATATATTATATATTATGTTGATCATGGAGATTATATATATTAGCTAGCTAGGTTGGTGGGATATATAATAATTGAACTAGAAAATGGTCATCCATGCATGCATGCTGCTTATCGTGGTCCTCTAACTCCATCCATCCCGAATGCGGCCCACAGTACCCTGTCTTCCTTTCAGATCCTTTTCAATATCTTTGAGGGCAAGCAATTAGGAGAAAGCTGCTCCAACGTTCGCATGCAGGTCCATATATACTGCACACACACGCATCTCTCTCTCTCTCTGATCTCTCTCTCTCTCTCGTATTAGTTAAACTGTTAAAGAAGGAAAGACAAGTGAATGAGACAAGAAAGAGCATATATATTAAACTCTCTTTATATGTCATTATATATTCTAATGCATGCGTTGCACCCTAAGAACTCAAGCAAGTGATTACGCAATTAATTAATAGATCCCATTTTCACTTAAAACAAAACTATCATCGATTGACCAGATTCCATACGGCCTTTTATACTGTCTAACTAGCTAGGTGAGGCACAAATATATATTTTTTCATAAAACACTCGAGTACTTCGAAAGTTTATTATATGTATAATATATATATATATATATATATAGTACTTATATAATAACTCTTCTCCTTTTTTTTTGTCACTCATAAAATTAAAACAAAAAAAAAAGCATTCATTTAATTTATAATTTGTCATACTTGTAACATGATGTTATTGTCATGCATGCACAACCCTCCAATTTCTTGGTGTGAAGATAAGCCGGCATGATGCATTGAAAGGGAGGGTTGGCCGGGCCGGGGACCTTATTGTCTCATACGGGCTTTCTCATTGAAGAAAAAGAAAATTAATCAAAAAAATAAAAATAAAAATAAATGGCCATTTGATGAGTTGATAAAGAATCATGTGGACCCAAATGCTTTCATGTTTTTGTGGGTGGTGCCTCCTGAACTTACTTTATACCTAGCTAACTGCTCCTCACATGCAGCATGGACAAGCATAAATATCGATCCCACTCATTATATTTCCCATTAAAATCCGTGTGTGCTTTTCTCTTTGAAATATCTTCTGGATTAATGAACTATATGTGATTAAATACCTACGACCGTCTGCTTTTTTTGGTTTAGTCTGATCTTATAAATTGATAAATTCAGATCTGCATCGACGTCAATTTTATTTAAAGATATTACACCAAACAAATTAAAGGAAAAATAGCATTCCAAATACTTAAAACAATAAAATTAAAAAGAAGATCATCAGGCCGGGGGTGGGATCGATGAGGTTGCAACGAAATAAATAAATCGAACCAGAGTTACGAGCTACATGAACCAGAGTCTATTGAATTACTAGCCATGTTACGAGGCCTACAGTTCAGTTTGCATTTGGGGATTTCCAAACGCTGTGCTTGAGAGTGATTGTTTACTCATGGTGGTAGTCTTGTCTACTAATAAAGATTCATTATCAAGTCAAGGTAACCTATTAAAGAAGGTAAGAAATCTGCTCAGCCACTTCGAAGACCATCAAGTTCATCATGTGCTTAGAGGAGGAAACCAGGTTGCTCACTTTTTGGCAAAGCATGCATGGTCAGTCTATGATTTGGAGATGTGGATGCAGGGATTTGTCCCTTCTTTTCTATCTCAATATATTTGGCTTGATCATTAATCTAATTTGTAAGCATAATATTTGCTGATTGAATGAAGTTTCTTCTTATAAAAAAAATAAATAAATAAATAAGTAAATCGAAAATAACTAAAACAATTAAAAATAAATAGATGAGTATTCATGTTTCAGTATGTCACAAAAAAAAAAAACAATTTTTTAGGCATTTCTTAATTATCTAAATTAACATATATATGATATTCTTTATTATATGATGGTTAATTATAGTCATTGATCATGTAGGTAATGGAAGTTGTATTCATCTCTAATTTAATTCCGTCTCCAAATCCAAATTATGATAATCAAGTACTGCTCTAATAAGCAAAACAAAAATTGCTTTGGGTACAAAAACTTGATGACACCACTGAATAAATTATATCGTAGGACTTATAATTTTAATCTCTCTCTCTCTCTCTCTCTCTCTCTCTCTCTCTCTCTCTCTCTCTCTCTCTCTCTCTCTCTCTCTCTCTCTCTCTCTCTCTCTCTCTCTCTCTCTCTCTCGTTTTTTCTTTTGCTTTTCCTTGGTTGGTTTCTACACTCTAAATAAAAGAACCAAAAGATACCGACTCGATCGTCTTGGAAGATAGCCCCTCGGGTCTTCCAATTAGAATCTCATTCCTCTAAACTTTGTATCGTATGTGTTGGACTCCATCGGTTGAGATGATTCCAACCCATTAATTTACTAGACGATGTTATGATTTTGAGGGGTAAAAGCTTAACCAAATTATTAGTATATATCCAACAGTCCTAGGGTTTTTTGATCAATGGTTAGGTCTTTAACAATTAATATCAGAACAGGGACTACATCACGAGTTCAAATCACGGAGAGGGCTACCTATAAGCTGGATTAAAATGTCTTGGTACTATGTATGGGCGTAGTGTTAAGTCATTGAATACTGATAGATAAGTGAAGCCGCCAAAAGAGAAAGTGCTACCACTAAGTCAATGTCGATAGAGTTGGCCGCCGTGGACTTCAAATTCGGAAGCATGGTAGAATATTATGATCCTGAGAATTAAAGGCTTAACCAAATTAGTATCCAACAATCTTATGACTTTTGGATCAATAGCTAGGTCTTTAACAGACGATGAGCTTAATATTTTCAATTATATATTAATTAAAGAGTGAGAAATGCTAAATAGAGTCTCGTTACTAATTTGGTTAAGCTTTTAATTCTCAGAATCACATTGATTGGAGTTTTGCGTCTTAAGTAATTCTTTAGAGCTTTTCACGCATATTAGATTATCTCGAAGGCTATAAACTACTCCATCTAAAAAGTTATGATTCTGATCATAAATCCTTTTAATTAATTTGCACAACATGCATTCCAATCAGAATTTATGTGAATATATATGATGATCTTTAAGTTTAAGATATGCCTTGATCGACTATGTATGATATAAATTATATTTTTGACAATAATGTTAGGTTCGAACTAAGGCCTCGTTCGTTTTCAATGTTATTTTCATCTCATCTCATCTAATTATTATAATATTTTTAAATCCCACACAAAATAAAATAAACAATTCAATTTTTTAAAATTTTAAAATAAAAATAATATTAAAAAATATATTCTAATAATATTTTATTCAACTTTCAAATTTTATCTCAATTCATCTCATCTGCAAAAATAAACAAGACCAAAAGAATTTTGTTTAGAGCCTTTGAGCAAATTTGAATTCAAAAATAAACCATCATGATTAGGGTCATAATGGCATGGGTCAAAGAGTCTTAATGCCAAAGTGGCTTGAAATTAACTTTTGTAACATAATTCACTGTTGCCATGAAATCTTTGTCCCCAACCAAGTGGCAGAAAAGTCTGAAATTAATGTTTACATGAATTTTACAGTGTTATATATAATTGTTTAATGAAACAATTTTTTTTATCCCGAAAAGACCGGTGCAACTCTTATAACTTGAAACATTTCATGCCCCATATTCATCCTTTTCCTAACTTCCACCTTATATATATTTTCTTTCTTTACCGCCAAACATTCTAACATTAATCAAGTTTTGCTATATATAAATTGATGTGTTAACATATTACTTATAATAAAATTTATTGTAACTTTAAAAAAATTAAAACACCAATCATCGTCTTTTAGTATAGTTCTATAAAGTAATGTGTTGAGTGTGTAAAAATTAAAGAGTGAGATAATATCAGCGAGTCTGTCTTACTTAATACATTAATATGGGGTTGTTTTGAGGTAGATGCAGTATTACTAATAGTTAATTTTTCTAATTTACTAGATATTTGTTCCTTCTCATTATTCGATGCTAATATTTTACATACTTTAACATTAAATATTAAAACAAACAGTTATCAAATGATGAAATGATCACATCTTTTAACAGTAGTTTATATGATCCATTATAAATTAATGAATATATGCTATAAGAAGTTTTTTTTTTCAAAAAATAGAGTTTACAACATTTAATAAGCTTTTAAGATTGTTCAAGAAATTAATTTCAATATATATAAATATTACATAACTCATTTTATAGTAATATCTCTCATTTTAAAGCCTTTAATAGTTTAATTGCGATTATAATGATAATAAATTCATAAATGTAGCCGTCCCTATCTGTATCTGATTTTTCTACGCTCAGTAATTTTGTAAGAACTGCAGACGTCAACTCTCAGGCCATTTCCTTCGGAACCTGCACAATAATAAAGTGTTTTAAGTTAAAGAATTTCACACGCAATGACGCAGGTGGTAAAGAGAATTCAGAAGGGGTGGTGACTTTGATGATGGTGGCAAATGGTACTGCAGCAGAGAAAATGGAGACAGCCCGAACCTTTCTTCTGGACAAAGCTCTCTCTCTCTCTTTCTCTCTCTCGCTCTCTTTATGGGCCCAGCAATCCTACCCCAACTGTCACGTATTCTTCTACTGTCAGCCAACAACATTGTAAAGCTTTCTCCTCTCTGTTTCACCACCTCACCACCACTTTTCTCAGTCTTTAATGGCTGCCCTTCTCTGAGAAATTCTGCATAGAAAAATAAAGGAAACATTTGGGCATCTCTTCCTGGCTGTCACATAGATACCCACATGAAAAAATCTTTGTTTTTTGTCAGGTTTTTGGCATAATTTGCATAAACGTCATCTGGGTATGTTTTGAAAGCTTATTTTTTGGGGGTTCTAGTGTTGAATTGGGGTCTCTCTCGGTGCCTGAAGCTTTGACATCTGCTGGAGAATTGGGGAAAAGCTTTGGATTCTGACTTCGGAATTTGGAAAACGAGTACTTGAGCGTTTCAAGCTTATGGAGATGGTTGGAAATTTTTATTTTTGTACTATGTATTGTTCTTTTAGCGGCTTAAGCATTTGCATTGAATGAAGATTTTAAATTGATGTTGGGAAAGAGTGAAAATGCAAAACACCAGAATCAATCCAATTGTGGTGAAGTCCTTCAAAGTGGGATTGAACTAGCGATTATGAGATTTGTGTTTATCAGTTTCAAATGGAGTTTTTGGTCTCCCTCAAGTTCTTGATCACATTTTTCCGTAAAGTTAGTCTTTGGCCAGTCTCTTCCATTGAAATTTGAGGGTATCGGAAGTTTGAGTGTTTGTGAAGTATGTGAGGGGCTGTTTCAAGGCTTATGGATGAAAAAAGAAGGCTTTGATACCTTACCTTGCCATCCAAAGAAAACTTGAGTGCCTTTCGTTTTTACTAGGTTGGAAGCGTTAGCGGTGAAATTGGAATTTGTTTGTTTTTCTCTGGTAGACGTCCGACTGAAATTGTTTCTTATTACCTTACTGATTTTAAGAGCTCTAAAATTGAGGTCCTTATTTTATGCATGGCATTTGTTTATAACCACTGTTAATTTCATTCATTATACTCAAAAAGAAGATTACTGGAATTTGTGTGATCTTTCTGCATTTCATGTATGGAAACCAAAATTCTGTAGTTCTACCCTGATGTGCATGACCAATATAGTACTTCATTTTAATCCTGAATGTTAAGTATAACAGAGAATATTACCCTAGTGTTTTAAGAATTAGATTACTGATATTTCTGTTTAACCTACTTTAACTACTTTTTCAATTTCACTTTTATGTTAATCAGGCTTAATGTGGCCATTACCAGTGTGTATTTTGGATTGAACAAAGCCAAATAGAATTCACGAATCACTCTTTCATTATGGGGAAGAGGTCCCAAAGACGCCCATTGCGGTACGAAAAGGATCGGTCAGGCTGTATGTGGGGCTTGATCAGTATCTTTGATTTCCGCCAGGGTCGCTCAACTCGAAGGCTGCTTTCAGATAGGAAGCGACCTGTTTCTGGTAAGAAATTGGTTTACTATTATGGAATGTCTTTGTTTTCGACAAAATGTCTTTGTAACATGCAAGGCTTTTCTAATAATATCTGTTAAAAAAACTTTTTGGTAGTAGTCGTATTCATGTGTGATATCTGGATTTGTGATTTTTAGGTATTTATTGCAAGAGCATATGTTCTAATCAAGCTTTTAAGTTTTTGGATTATGAATATTAGTTAATATGCAGTGAATTTCTATGAAACTCTTTAAAAAAGTCTCTAGTCCTTGTAATTGTAGGAATTTCTTTTCGTTCTGCAGGTGCTGGATATTCAAGGAATAAGTTTGAGGTGTTGACTAATTTGGATGAAGATAATCAAGGCACTGTTGTAAGTCTTGTCATTTTAGCCTAGTATCAAACTGAAATGTGAACTTAGTAACTTTAACGTGGTACTACCTACTGACATTAAGTTATCAACATGATACCATTTTGATAGTCTAATTTGCAAATGTCTCAGGGTGGTAAAGAGAGGACAACAGCAGTAGTGAAAGCTGATGCTGATAAGCGTAGTGTGAAGAAACTCATAGAAGAGGAGATGTTCAGTGAGCAGGACCTGAAGAAGGAGAATTGCAATGCTGAAGCAGAATCAAAACCGAGCAAGCCGGGACATGAAAGCAACATAAAGACAGGGCACAAAAGAACAAAAAAGACTCGCAAGAAAAGCTGTGATATGGACAACCATGACTTGGATGCTGCTAAAAATGTGGAACCTGAATGCTCTTGTAATCAGAATGCGGAGAAACGATCGATAGAAAATATTTGTATAGATGAAATAATGGAAGATTTCTGCCGCTGGATCTATCAAAAGAGTTCAAGTTCTACAAATCATGACCAGGATGATGAAGTTCAAATGCAATCAAAACAGAATCAGTGTGATTTTGACAGATTGAGAGATGCAATCAAGGAGCTCATAAATCAGAAGTCTATTAATGTGAAGCATCTCAAAGAAGATGGGAAACTTCACCACTCCAAAGAAGTCGGTGCACTTGAGATTTTAAGTTCAGATGAGGAATTCTTTCAGAAACTAATGGAAGATCCAAACTCGCTTTTAGTGAAATATATTCTAAACTTGCAGGATGCTCAGATAGGGAAAGGAAAAGAACTTGAGTCACTTGTGGAACCAAACTTGTCAGAACTGGAGTTTGGTCGCTGTAGACAATCTGAGGAGCATGTTAATCATAAGCAGCAGCGTAACTTTTTCAGGAGAAAAGTCAAGGCTCATGAAAGAGTTTCATCAAAACAAATTGGGAATGAAAATTCTGAAGCTTCAAAGAGAATTGTTATTTTGAAGCCTGGACCAGCAGACTTGCGAAATTCCAAAACTGAATGTAGTGTTTTCTCATCACCAAAACCTCACTATATTGTTGGAAATAAAGGTTCAAGTGAGAGAGTTGGTGGACAATTTTCTCTTGGTGAAATTAAAAGAAAATTGAAAAGTGCCATAAGGAAGGAATCAAGTGGAATCTCTACTATGGCTGTTTCTACTAATTTTCCTCATTGTCGTCAAAGTTTAGGACGTAGTGAAACAGGGATTGATAAAGAAAACGTTGGGAAAAAATCTCCAAGTAAAGATCATTTTTATATGGAAAGAATTGTCAGACCTGCCGTTAGTGCCAAGAAGGGAGACATGGCCAGGAAACTGAAAGATTCTGAAAGAAGCATGAAAACCGAAACTGTTGGCTATCCCAAGCAAACGGCATCTAGTATCTACGTTGAAGCCAAGAAACATCTATCTCAGATGCTCAGCAATGGGGATGAAAGTGGAGATTTTTCTAGCAAACAGGTTCCTAAAAGCCTTGGAAGGATCCTCTCTCTTCCTGAGTACAACTTGTCTCCAGTTGGCAGTCCTGGCATGGACTGGGAGGATAAATTTGTAACTGCACAGATGAGGTTTTCTGCCTGTGCCAAGATTCAGAAGGGCAACTCAAACACGTGGTCTCCCAAAAGAGAAAACAATGTCAGCCATTTAGTTCCAGCAACACAAAACTTGGAGAGTCGGTCATCCATTTCTGATTGCCCTGATAATAAAGTACAAGCTCATAACTCAAAACAAAATATCTCGGATGATTTTTTTCCTGGTATTGGAGATGAAGGAACTTTTGTTTCTGCTAGTGATGAGATGAGTCCTAAAGGTATTATTTTCTGAGTATCCAATTTATTCACCATTAGCATTTTCTTATATTTCAAGCTTGTTTTTGGATTCTTTAACTTGGTCTTTCATTCGACTTCTGCAGGTGCTTCGGAGAATGGAAAATCGACTGAATGTGTAGTGCAGGAAGAGACGAGTGTACTATGTGCTCATTCTGATCCAAGTTGTTCTTCAAGTACCAGAGATGACCAAAACACTAAGACATTTGAAATTTGTGATGATAAAGGATATTGTGAAAGCTTGAAACAGGTGATATATCATAGGTCCAATGCTTTTCCTAGGAATTGTAGGCATGAATATTGGGTTCCTAAATTTCAGGCATTATTTTAAATTCCTATCAACCTGTTGAGATCCAATCTTCTTTTGTCTAAAATGACTAAGTGCCCGTTTGGTTTTGAGTTTGGGTGCTTAAAAAGTAATTTTAACTGTCTAAAATCGGTAAATTTATATAAAAATGACTTGAAAAAAGCTAAAAACACGTTTTTAAAAAAACCTAAAATTGAGACTTTTGTTGAAAAGCACCTGTAGAGAACTCTGAAAACACCGTAACAACTTTAAAAGTGATTTACACATATGTTTACCTAACTGTAAACAGTTTTTCAGTAGTAAAACCTTTTAACAAAGCTCTACAACTAAAAATACCAAACGTGCACTGAATCTCTAGTTACTAAAGAGCCCAGAATGCTTGAACTAGGGGATATTAGATCCGGCTAAAAGATGACATTCAATTCCAAGGTCCATTACTCATCACTGCCACCAGTAGCGCCAGCGTTGACAGCTATTGCCACCTTTCTCACTACTGGCACTATTGCTATCATCATTCATCACTGCCACAGTGACTATCACTTCGTGGACTGCCACAATTACTATGACTACGACAACCACCATGTTCCGCATATCTATCACATTTATCCTAACAGCTATTGGTTGTTCTATTCACAGGAATCATATGAAGAGAAGCAAGTGCCATCTTCTCCGCCCGTATCTCCTCTCATCTCTTTAATCAATAAGAAAGTTGAAAACCTAGAAAGTGTTACTGATATACCAGAGCGGCCAAGTCCTGTATCAGTTCTTGAACCACTATTTCCAGAAGATGACATTAGCCCTACGAAGTCCATCTTCCGATCTGGTAGGCATTCATTTTAAGATTTTAAATTCTTGAAATCATTCAACATTCATTTTGGGTTATAGGCTAATGTCAATTAATTCACAAATCTTCAGTCGAGCTGCCACTGCAACCACAACAGATTCAATTTGATGAACATGAGTCTTCTGTTGCAAGTCCGGTTAACTGCACAAAAACTTGTATGGAAGACAAGGAGTTTATATTTGAATATATAAAAGCAGTGCTGCAAGCCTCTGGCTTGAACTGGGACGAAATATGTGTGAAGTGCCTTACATCATACCAGCTTCTTGAGCCATCATTGTTTGATGAGGTAGAGTGCTTTCCCAACCAGCTCGGATATGACCGGAAGCTCCTTTTTGACTGTACTGATGAAGTTCTCCACGAGGTTTGTCAATACCATTTTGGTTGCTGCCCTTGGATATCATTCATGAAACCTAGTATAAGGCCAGTTCCAAACATAAAAAAAGCTATTCATGAGGTATGGGAAGGAGTGTATTGGCATCTCCTTCCTATGCCACTGCCTCATACTTTGGACCAAATTGTCAAAAAGGACATGGCAAGAATGGGAACATGGATGGATCTTCATTTTGATGTTGACATTATTGGTATTGAAATGGGTGAAGCAATTCTCGAAGACTTAATCAAAGACATCATAGTAGGCTGTGTAGATGACAATCCAGAAAGCGGGTATACTGCCGTTCTAACTGATTCAGAAAATAGAAGCAGCAGTAACGTGTAAATGACGGTCAGCTTATACGCATCCATGCCATACATTGACCCGCAATTTGCCTAGGTGGTCAGGAAGCAAGTTGTTTCTTTGTTCATCAGGGAAAGAGATGACATTCATAAATTTCGGAGGGAACTTTGAACGTCAATGGGATGATTTAACTTGTCTACTGAATGCCTGTAGATATCTTACAATCTTCATCGTTAGATAGCTATCGATGATGAGCCCTCATTGACAAAAATCATCAAACTGAGGATCCGTCATGGGTAGGGATCAGAAGTTCCAGTTTGCAAGCGTTGTGTGCAAGGATACAAATAATGCCTGTTTCTATGGCAATTTTCAAGGGATAAAGAGTATGAAATCTGGGTCAGGTCTGCATCTAAATCAGTAATAATAGAAGTGCTCTTGTAATAGATTAGTATAATTTGATGAGTTGACTTAGCCGAGGGTGTGTTCTTTAGTTTGTTTGATTCAATTCATTCTTCTTTGTTTTCACTTATTTATTTTCAGGAGTGTTCTGTTTTGCAGCTTTTGCCGCTGTGTTTACTAAGGAATTGTGATTTGTGACTAATAGTGTCGCATAAAAGGAGATAAAGGGACTTCATATTAGGAGTGTTATCTTCATCACACAAACCTAGTGTTATGCGATGGATTGTTGAAGTAGTACCATGAAAAATATGAAATAGTTATTCCACCTGCTTTGGGTTATTGTGCAAACCCAAATTAGGTCGGTAAATAAATAAGATTGTTCAACAAGCAGCTCGAGATAAGTTTAGGGCTCGTTTAGATAGTGAGATGAGATGATTTAAGATGAGTTGAATAAAATATTGTTAGAATATTATTTTTTAATATTATTATTATTTTAGAATTTGAAAATTTTGAATTGTTTTTTATATTTTGTGTGGAAATATGAAAAAATTATAATGATGAGATAAGGTGAAGTGCGATAGTTTCTGTATCCAAACCAGTCCTTAGTCAAACTTGAGTTTTGCTCATTTCATTTATAAAATAAGTCGTGATTGATTATTGAATGATACATATAAAACTCGGCTTATATATCCTATAAGCTAATATAACTACAAATAACTTCAAATTTATTATATTTTTTAATCTTATTTTTTAACTTTATAATTATAATATTTGTTGAAAATACTAATGCTATACGTATTGTTTGAATCTTTATAACTATATCTGTTGATGTATCTATATATATAAATTATAAAAATTTTGTTTATAAAAATGAAACTCGCTGAAAAGGAATGATATCACCTAGTTCGACTTGTATTTGAGAAAAAATTAAAAGAACATAGCTTGACTACTCATTTTCCATTCGAACTTGATTCATTTAGCCCTTATCAGTTGCCTTTGTATTGAAGATTATTATGTACTAATGTCGTAAAAAACAAGCATTTATGTCAACTAATATATACTACTTTCTCTGAACTCATAAATATTGAGAAGCCACACTAAAGGCTCGTGAGATGAGATAAAATAAGATGATTTTAAATTAGTTAAATAAAATACTGTTAAAATATTATTTTTTAATATTATTATTATTTTGAGATTTGAAAAAATTGAATTGTTTATTATATTTTGTATAGAAATTTCAAAAAATTGTAATGATGAGACGAGATAGATTAAGAGTGTTTATGTATTCAAACGGGACCTAATTAATTTCCTACTATTCTATTGCATTGCACAGAATTTCTCCAATTATTGAGGAGCCCATAATTTGGGAAACCTACCAAGCTCATGGAAGTCTTTCCCAGAGTGTGATGACTCTCAAATTAGTATAAGTCGATTTCAAATTAGTATAAGTCGATTTCAAATTAGTATAAGCCATCAGCGTCACATAAAAAAATACCTAACTTCCAAAAAATGCACAACTTGCACAAAACAAAGACATCCCTCCTAAAACTATACGACAGAATAAAATAGGTAAGGGTCCTTGAAAGACTCGGCATAGACAACTGGTGTTAGTTACTTCTGTTTTTTATTTGCTTGTAAAAATGCAGTCTTGGAAGCTCCTGCTCTCTTCTTGTCAAACGCAGTTGTTCTGCTGTCTAAATTCTCCTCAGCATCATAATCATCATCACCTCCATCTCTAGCAGACAGCATGCATTCCTTGGCACTTTTGGAAGCTTTTTTTTTTCCATTGTTTAATTTGGCGTATAGTTTCCTTTCAAGTGGGTCATTTGAAGGTCCAACTTTGGATTGACGCGAAACCTTTGCACCAAGTCCAAGCCTACAACACAATGTGAAGGGTTGCAGCAAACAGCTTACAATGACCCGAGAATAGCCATAACTGACACTAAAGATGGTTAAATATATATATACAGACCTATAAGGTCGAGCCTCCAACTCTACTTCTGTTGGTTCATCTTCTGCAACTTTGGTCATAGTATTAATCCATTGTTCAGCCTGCACATCAGTAGATTGTCATGACAAAAGAAAGTTGCATCCTAAGCATAGACTGGAGAATTGACAATAACAGCACGTCAGAAAATGTTCTATACTTTTCTATGTGTATATATAATTCTATGTACATGACAAGCATTACAAAGGCTCCATATGACCTTTGGCTATCTGGAAAAAGACAAGGATGCAGTGCATTAGCCAACATAATGCCAAGGCATTAGGGATTCCGAATGGATGCCCTTTCAGCTGAGACACGTACAGACCAGCTATCTAAACTTCAAAAATCAAATAAGAGCAGAACCGATTACTTCAATTGCGCTTCTTGTTAGAGAATATCATGTATTCTGTTAGGCCATGGTCACCCACTTGGGAAACTAAACAGGAGAAAGCACCAGCTAATCACCCACTTAGGAAACTAACCAGAAGAAAGCACCAGCTAATGAAATAAGGAGACTAGATATGAAACCATCCAATCATGCTGAGAGCATAGAAGAGATATGCAGGAAATCAAAATACAACTACCTATAAGAGATCTCAGACGTTTTAGGACTTGAACAAACTACAGTTTTTCTTAAGCGTTTGATAAAAATACTAGAGATCTCCTCCAGATAATTGGTATGAGTATCTGAAAATACATTCCTACAATTCTATAAGAGTTCTATTGGTCTCCTAAAAACAGATAAATCAAGAGAAGGAAGAGAACAAAATTAACTGGTGTCCTCTTGTGGTCACATGATGAAATGGGCATCAGCTTCGAATTAGAATATTCACCACAGTGCAAATAAAAGAAGCAAAACAAGGAATCATCCAGGAATCAATAACATCTTCTGTTCATTATTCACACCTCAAACAAAAAGGAATACTCACCAATTTCAATCCCTTATCCAGTTTAACAATTAGAGGAAAGCCAGCTTTTTGTTGTGTCTCTGTAGTGCCCATTGCAATTTCTCAGTCAGCCTAAACAATTAATGTTCACAGTCAAAATCTAGATATTCATAAGTATAGAATAAGATTAAAGCAATGTATTTATTTTCCTACAAATCACTAAACACTATAAACCATAATACCAGTTGGGCTACGGCGCGGGCTGGGGAGGAGCTGCGGGGGAGATCCGCGGTGGGGGTGAGGCCGTGAGGGAGGGGCTCGGCTGGCCGGCGACTACGGGACGGAGGATGCGGCGGCGTCACGGCTGGGCGACGGCTGGAAGAGAAACCCACGGGAGAGAAAGAGAGGCGGCTGGAGGGGATGGAGAGAGAGGGGAGGGAAAAATGAGGGGGAAAGCTAGGGTTTTGGGGATTTAATCTCAACCCTTCATCTACTATCTCTAACCTAGATCCAACGGTGAGAAATAAAACACTTGAATAAACTAACTAAAATAGATAAATAAGAGGATAACCATCTTATCTTTGTGGTTGTGGATTACAGGGTGTTATTTTGTAAGACTAATCTACTGACAAACATGAATATTCTTCACTTACTAGAAGAGGAATGCTGGAAAGCAGCCTACATCCGCACCACATTCTTCACAAATTTTTTTTTTCTTCAATTCAACTCAACACTAGTGTGTTGAGGATGTAGGCTGCAACAAATATTTTTCCTTACTAGAAATATATGAACGAGCATTTGGCCAAAAAGTGAATAGGAAGAAGACTTCTATAATTTTTAGCAAGAGAGTACCCACAAACTTGAGAGTCAAAATCATGCAATTCTAGGGAGTTCAACAGTACCAACATTATGATAAATATTTGGGGCTTCCATTTATGGTTGGTAGAGGCAAATATTATGTTTTTTCTAAGTTAAAGACAAAGATTTGGCAGAAACTACAAGAGTATAAAGAAAAGCTCTTATCACAAGGGGGAAAGAGGTGCTTATTAAAGCTGTAGCACTCTCTATCCCCACTTACACTATGAGCTGCTTCAAGCTTCCAAATCTTTGTGCAATGAGTTGGAGAATTTAATTGCTAAGTTTTGGTGGGATCAGAGGAAAGAAGAGAATAAAATTAGGTAGGTGAGTTGGAAACTGTGCAAGTCCAAAGGTCAAGGTGGTATGGATTTTAAAGATTTACACACTTTCAATATGGCTCTTCTAGCCAAGCAGGGATGGAGGATTTTAAAGGTGGAAAATTCACTGTACATAACATCTTTAAAGCCAAGTACTTTCCATCAACAACTTTCAAAGATGCTAAGATCGGTGCAACACCTTCCTATGTGTGGAGGGGAATATGGGAGGCAAAGAGGTTATTATTACAAAGGTGTTGTTGGAGAGTAAGTGATGGTAAGGCCATCAACATTTGGACTGATTATTGGCTGCCTCATCACAATCTTATACCAGCTTCAACTTTGTCTCACAAGCACAGATGAATTGGACAGTTTCTGAGTTGATTGATGTTCATACAAAGAGGTGGAATATGGAGAAGGTTTCTAGATTTTTACCCCCAATAGAAGCATATGAGATCTTCAATTTACTACTTCCTACTGACAATAGACCTGATACTATAGTATGGAAACCTGAAAAGAATGATTTGTTTAGTGTTCGAAGTGTTACAGATTGTTTCTAGCATCTAGAGAAGAGAGGCAACTTGGTGAGGTGTCATATGGAGAGGAGCAAAGAAAGATGTGGAGGAAAATCAAGAAGTTGAAAGTCCTCAATAGAGTAAGAATCTTTGCTTGGAGGGTATGTCAAAATGGTTTGCCAACTTTTAAGAACTTGCAAGCAAAGAAGGTACTGACAGATGCAAGGTGTAGATGGTGTAACATGGAGGAGGAGGATATCAATCATGCACTCCTTTATTGTTCTAGATTCAAAGTTGTTATGTTTTCTCAACTAAGTTTCTCACAAGAAAATGCAGCACAAGTAGACTTTATTCATGTTGTGGATCAAGTAATTCGAAGGAATAAAGCTGAGGAACTGGAAAAATTATTTTTATGTGCTTGAAAAATTTGGTACAACAGAAACCAACTCATCTATGAGAACAAGAGGATAGCTCCATAACAGACAGTAAACCATGCTTTCTCAGTTGTGAGTGAGAATAAGTTTGCAGTAGATGAACAAAAAAAGGGAGTCAAATCTCACTGGGGTTGGATCCCTCCACCTATTGGTACTCTAAAGTTGAATGTTAATGGAGCTCTATTTTATGATCAAAGTAGATCTGGTGTGGGAATGATTCTTCAAGATGAGATTGCAAGGTGCTATTTACAGCTAGCAAACCCGAGCATGAGATCATTGATCCTATGGAAGTAGAACTTCTGGCTTTGTTAAGGGGTCTGCAGTTATGTTTTCCATTTGGAATTCATGTGCTTCAAGTAGAAAACGATACTTTTTTTGTTGTTCAAGAGCTTACAAAAGAGAAGGAGTCGATGTCTATTAGGGGAAATCTAGTTTTTGAGATAATGAATATGTTAAAAAGATTTTCTGAAATTGTAGTATAGCATAGAGGCCGTATGACCAATACTGCAACCGATTGTTTGGCAAAGTATTCTTGGCATTTACATGACTTAATGGTTTGGTGAAACTCTTTTCCTGAGATTGCTTCACATATCATTAAGCATGAAACCAGATGTAGTTCTTTTCTAATAAATGAAGTTGTTTGCTTTGTTATAATAATAAAAAAAAAGAGTATAAATATAATAAAACTAATTTAAAACCAACTTTAAATTCTAAACATGATAATCTTTCATCATAGGATAAAATAATAAAGCTTACTAAATATTTTTAAGAGAATAAAATCATATAAGTAAATAGAACTTTCAACGTAAATTAAGATAATGAATATTACATAATACTCTTAAAGAATTAAAAATCATTTAAATAAAATGATTTCCTTAAACCATACTATTTCCAGGGCTCCAAAATATAAAGAGGCTTACTTGAAAACTGAGATTAGTTCAATAATACTAAAAATACCTCATTTAAAAACACTGGACTTCATTTAAAAATCACTTGCTATATTTAAAAACATGACTTCAATGTTTAAAACGCATAGACGAGACTCGTGACCAATCGAGAAAAAAAATGTGGGTTATTACATGATTATTTGCATGTGAGATGTGCTGCACATATTCTGAATCTAATTGTCACTGATAATTTGAAAGATCTTGATAACTCGATTGTCAGGGTCAGAACTGCTGTGAGATTTGAGAGATCTTCTCCTGTTAGACTAGAGAAATTCAAGGTTTTTGTAAGGTCTGTAAGCATAACATCCATGAAAGGCTTCTATACTGATGTTCCTACAAAATAGAACTCAACCTTCTTGATGTTGGAGGCGGCTCAAGAATATAAGTCGACCTTTGCATTATTGGGTGATGAAGACATTCAATATGTCAGATATTTTGATGAGCACAGACAATTGAGGAAGCCTATTGATGATGATTAGAAGGTTGTTGCTACATTTGTAGATTTTCTTAGACTTTTCTACAAGGTCACAACAAGGCTATCTAGTTATTTGTACCCTACATCCCTTAAATCTGTCTACAAATATATAGGGTAAAAAAATAGAGTAATGCTATATAGCATCCACTATAGTGGTGCACACAATTCACACACTACATTCTACTAATTTCTTCTCTCCAGATAAATGGTTGGGATGATGCCACATAGAGTGTGCAAAGTGGCTGCTCCCAAACAGTGGCTTCTCCTAAATTTATTTCAAAAAAAATAATTGGATGACATGTGCGTGAGTGATCATTTTAGGATGCGAGAGATGACATTACTGATGAGGGTGAAGTATGACAAGTATTGGAGAGATTTCAATAGGTCTAATATTTTGTTATATGTAGCTGTTGCTCTTGACCCCCCAGTTTAAGATTAATAGCATGATATATGGATTGGGAATTACGCACGGGAATGCATGGGTGGAACTTATTGCGACAAAGGTTAGGGAAACCCTTGCTATATTGTTTGATGAGTTTATCATATACAGGGGTGGTAATATTTTGGCACCTACACGTACCTCCACCTCTTCCAGAAGCCGAGATTGGGAAAGACGTAAGTTGGACTGGGGTGAGAGGTTGGTGAACAACCCCATAGTCCGTCATTTTACAGAGGCTTAGTCGGAGGTAGATAGATGGCAATAGATCTTCAACCATTTGCACGAGACTTTGATATATTAGTTTAGTGGAATACCAATGTCGTGAAGTATCTCATCATTTGAGAGATAATCTGCAATATTTTAGTCATCCCTATTAGCACCATAACCTTAGAGTTAACATTTAGCACCGTATGACATATATTGGATCCATTTTGGAGTTCATTATCTGCTATCATTGTGGAGGCATTGATTTGCACGCAGAATTGGATCAAGGGAATCCCAATTCAAGTTCTGAATGTTCTTGACTTTGAGGAGGCCAACGAGGAGGAGGGTGGTGATCAGCTTAGATCTGGTAATCATATATTTTATTTTATTATTTTAATTTATTTATATTCATTTAATCGGTAATAATTTCAAATTAATTGTTATAGCAATACATGAGACAATGCCTACGACTACCTCCACTACAATATGACTTCATGTGTATTGGTCTCATCATTGTCATTGGTTTACACAATTTATCCCTTAATTATTTTTGTATTTATATGATTTTTGGTATCTAATTATTTTGCTTGTATGTTTTTTAGTTTTTATAATCTTAATGTCATATGCCGAATCCTAATCCTAAGGACCCAATAATCTATTTTCATATTGATCCTAATGACCCAATCTCATCTTGGTTCGTACTTTTAATGTTTGAAATTTTTACATTTCTAATATATGTTTTTATTTTTAATTTTTGTTTCATGATTATAATTCTAGTTTGTTTCCCTTTTAAATTATTCATATTTCAAGTTTTATGATCTCGATTCTTGTAGTCTTACATCAGTCAGCATAGTTCACTAACTTTTCTACCACCATGGTCACCCCCAATTCTGTTGAAATGTTATTCTTTTGTTAATTTATTTAATTAGTTAACTGTAATATTGCTACAATAGTACAATTTATAATATTTTCAGATGAATTTTTAATTTTGTAATAGTTTTCTCTTAATTTGCATCATTGTAATAGCTTAGTTATGATTATTAGTAATAGTTGCAACTTACTAGTATATAATTAATAATTTCTATTATTGTAAGTTATTTTTTGTTATTTTTAATTTTGAATTTTTTAGTTAAATTCTGGGCCAAAAATGGCCAAGTTCTAGGCCAGTTTTGGCAAATTACATGCATGTGTTTCTGGGCCAGAAACGTGTTCTAATCCTTTACTAGGCAAGCGTGATCATATTCGAGTTTTGATGACTTTTAATTGTGTCTTGAAGCCGTTTTTGGATTGAAGGAGAGCCTAGCCAAGTTGAAAGTAGTTTCGGTAAGAAATATTCCTAAGGTAGAGAGTATGACTTCCATTTTGAGATGCAATATATCTTAATTGTTAATGAAATATATTGTCTTCCCTTTGGGTGCTCATTTCAAATCAAAATGATGTGTTAAAAAAATGTAATAGAAATTGACTAATTAGAAAATGGTGTATTTATCTAAAAGTGGTAGGGTTGCTAACATTACAAGCATCATCTCCAACATTTCATCTAGTAGAACTTTTATCTATCTCATAACTGCTACATATAGACAGAATTTATGCATGTATCTGCACACCGTTGACGTGGCATTTTGCCATGTCAGCTTTTATATTATTAAAAAAAACCAAAAAGCCAAAAAATGAAAAAGGCCTTCCGTCGGCTGCATTTTTTCATTTCTATTTTCTCAAATCTCTCCAGCCCTTTCATCTCTCTCAAATCGATGAACCTCCGTCAACTTCTAGCCACTCCTCGACGTCGAACCAGGTAAGATCCTTTGACAAAAGTTGTTCTTTTGTTCATCCGTGCTTGAGTTTGTGACTGTGTGACTTGAGAAATTTGTCAAACCAAGGGGTGGAGACTTGTGAAATCTGTGATGAGATGAAGGTGGGGAAATCTGTGAAATCTGTATGAATTGTGAAATTTGAGATTGTGTGTGTTGTAGAATCTGTGAAACGAATGATTCTTTTCTCTTTCTTTTTTCTTTTTTTCTAGTTAGTAAACTAGCAGCCATAAAATTCAGTTTAGAACCATAAAACATGATCCTGCTTGCATATATAAAGCCAAAATGAAATTACATAGAAATTGAAGCGTTTTCTTCTCTCGGTTAGGAGCAACAAAATTAATGAAATAAAACTTCACCTTCAAAGATGTTTGTAGTTTGTACAGCTTCCAACAAAACCTCAAAATAAATCAATCATATGTACATGAGTCTTCTTTTAGTTTAGTGGGTTTGTTGTTATGAGAATCGATAAGTAAGGAACAACTAACATGCATGCGATACTTTGACCTCACCAATCTTCCCACCACATTCCCTCGTGATTTCACTTCAAAGTCTAGCAGCATTGTGACTTCTCCATTATTTTCAGACACATCCAAGCTCCCCCAGCCTCATTTAGAGGAATCTTGTTTCGTTGGAGGTTCACAGTCACTATCCGGTGGCTCTTTCTTATTGATAATATTTTTTCAACTGAAAAAATACGTCCCCAGAAACGACATAAGCTGAATTAAATAGTTTAAAACAATGCATGCATATATAAAATTAGTTTTACGATCGCAAAGCATGTAGGAATCAATTGGTTTCCTATGTATGCACATTGAGTATATATGTTTGATTACACATTTGTTATTTTGGCTATTCACTTTTCTAGATTTGTTATTATACAAGATCTCAACATTCTATTTTGAATTGTCTAGATGAGGAATGAGAAAGAAGACACATCTCACATAACATCTCCTGTAGCAAATCCATCAACCCAGGTATTGTAATATTATTTCAACAGTTCTCATGTGTTTATTTTATGTATAGTCACAGCCAACTTGGGTTAAGTAACATTATTGTGTGTTGTATTAAGATATATTGAGACCATTTTATCCAGATTTTTCAAACTACATGCATGCTTACTAAGGTCCAGTACCTCATGCATGGTTACCATCTATTGTGCCCCCTCCAAGTGCCAACTCATATCCATAGAGTAACCAGGTGATGCGGATGGTAAAGTAGTACATGGGCACAATTTTTATGAACTTGAATGTTTGTTTTAATTATTTTTATTTTTTATTTTTTTTTGGAAAATTGCAGCAACTCTAATGGAATTCTACTTCTGCTACCACGTCAAATTCCGCTGTCTAGAGTAGTTTCAATACTTTGAGTAGTTCTACTACCTTGTATAGTTCCACCATACTAGTGATGAGACCTCCTCCAACTGTCTACCAATTTTCATGGAGCAACCAAGTGATACTTTCGAGATGTGCTGACATTAAATAACATTTAATTATTTATGTGGGTATTATTTTTTTTAAAAAAAAATTGCAGCAACACCTTTGAAACTCTACTTTTGCTGCCACGTCAAGTTCCGCTACCATAAATAGTTCCACTGCCTTGTATAGTTCCGCCATACCAGTGATGAGACCTCCTCCAACTGCCTACCTATATCCATGGAGCAACCAGGTGATATTTTGAGTTTTCATATACTTAGTGTGATTTCGAGTTTCTATTTTTTTTTTTTTGATAAATTGCAGCAATACCCATAGATGTCTACTTTCGTTGCCATATCTAATTCCGATACCAGTGCTAGCTCTAGTGTTGCTAGTAGCTCGTGCTCCACTTTACCAACATTTGTTCCTCCTACAAATGTCAATCCATATCCATGTGGCAGTGAGGTGATGGGTTTATTTTCCACATGATGTGTGTATGCACATTTTTCACAACAGATGTTAATCAATTATAATTGTTTTCTCCTAAATAGCAGGAAATTAAGACGCAACAAAGTCATTTTGTTGAGGCAATTAGTGACGCCACACTAGACTCAATAGAAGTTGAAGCGCAATCGACTGTCTCTTTGGGTAATAATATTAATACCAAGGAGGCTGTCAGTTCTGGGACATTATCTATAAAGCCTATTTTAGGGTGTGATATCACAGATGAGCCAAAGACATAAATGTGCTTTGAATTAGAGAATGAGTTGATTTCTTGCTATAAACAGTACGGTAAATATTGTGGATTTGGGATAATGACACAGATGAGTAAAATGAGGAAGGATAAGATTATCAAGTATGTCACTCTGGGATGTGCTCGTGGTGGCAATGCATGGAATCGGATGTCAAATGTCTCTAAGCCTCGACTGGCAAGCAAGACAAACTACAAGGCAATGATGAATGTGATGTTGAAGGATGAGAAGTTGTGTGTCACATCGGCATTTAACACACACAATCATGTGCAAGTCCAAGAAAATATAGGTTCTTCAGATGCAATAGAGAAGTTAGTGAGTCCGTTAAGAGGGTTTTGGATACAAATGATGAGACTGATATATAGATGAATAAGAGTTTCCAAGCTCTTGTGACTAATGTGGGCGGGTTTGAGAACAAACAATTTGGAAAAAAAAATTGTCGTAACTATATTGATAAAACACGTCACCTATGACTAGGGAAAGGTTGTGCATAAGTGCTATTTGAGTATTTTCGAATGATGCAATACAATAATGATGGCATAATGGATTTGGATGATGATGATGATGATATGATGATGAATGTGTTTTGGACGGACGCCCATAGTAGAGGGGCATACAATTACTTTGGAGATGTGGTAACATTCGATACCACGTACCTGATGAATAGATATGGAATGCCACTTGCATCTTTCGTGGGTATAAATCATCATGGACAGTCAATCCTTTTGGGAGCAGGGCTTATTCAAGCGAGGATACATAATTATTTATGTGGTTATTTAAAATTTGGCTTGATTGTCTGGATGGAAAAATACCGAATACTATTATTATAGATCAAGATCGCGCAATGAAAAATATAATTGTCGTTGTCTTTCCTAACACGTGTCATAAATATTGCTTGTGGCATATACTGCGTAAGGTTCCTGAGAAACTTGGTGCCTATAGTCAATGCAAATGTGGCCTGAAAAGTAAGTTATTATCTTATGTCTATGACTCCCTTACTATTGAGGAGTTTGAGTTGGCTTAGAACGTCCTTATTACAATGTTCAATTGCAAGAAAATGGTTGGTTGTAAAACTTATATGCAGAGCGAGAGTTTTGGGTGCCGGTATATTTGAAGAATTCGATTTGGGTTGGAATTAGTACAACTAAGCGTAGTGAAAGTATGAATGCTTTATTCGACGGCTATGTGCATGCTAGGACAAACCTAAAAGAGCTTGTTGATCAGTTCGACAATGCATTGAAGAAAAAAATTGAGAATGAAAATCAAGCAGACTTTCATTCATTTAATTTCATCATTCCTTGCATATCACACTTGGCACTTGAGAAGAAATTTCAAGAGGTGTACACGAATGCCAAATCAGGGAGGTTCAACAAGAGATAATGGTTTATACTGTTTACTTTAATGAGATCAAGTTGGAGGCGAAGTGTGTATGCGGGTTGTTTGAGATGCAAGGGATACTGTACAGACATATCATTGCCATATTTTCAATAAGAAAAGTCTGTGAGTTGCCTGAAAAGTACATATTAGATTATGGAGGAAGGACATAAAATACAAATATACTATTATTCCGAGTAGTTATGATGAGAATTATCAAAGGCCATAAACTTTTAGATATATACGTTTATTGAGAATTTATTATGAGGTAATAATAAAAAATGCAGTATCATGCAATGAGTATATTGAGGATATGGTCTTGAAGTTGTATACAATGAATGAGGTATACCACACTTTGAATCCCCACAGTGTAGTTTCAAATGTTGGAGTAAGTACTGTTAATGCAACCACGAAAGAAAGTTCTAAAAAAGTACCAAGTCTCCATGTTGTCAGAGGTAAGGGAAGACCCCCGTCTAAGAGAATGATGTTGATTATGAAAGAAAATGTGAAGAAAATAAAAATTAAGACTGCTAAAAACTGCAATGACAAAAGAAAAAGTAAACTCTGAGCGCATGAAATGTAAATTATCCATGATAGCCAACTAAGAAAATGTACAACAACTATTGATGGAGACATAAGACAATGTATAATCCCAGTGATGAGGATACAAGAAATTGTATAATTACCATATTTTCTTATTTAACGTATTTGTATGTTTTTATGTGTCTTACTTTCTCTGTTATTACATGCACAGATCCAACTGGAGTTAGATGAAATACAACATTCGTTAGCAGATGGAACACAACCAAAAAATAGTTTGACTGCCACTAGTGGAGTATATTGTGTGTTGATGATGATTTGATATTGTGTATTGGTGTTGATTTAAGAAGTTGTGTTAGTAGTGATGAGATGTTGTGTATTAGTGGTGATTTTAGAAGTTGTGTTGGTGGTGGTGAGTTTAGATGTTATGTATTAGTGGTGGTTTTAAATATTGTGTGTTGGTGGTGGTGAGATGTTGTGTATTGGTTGTGATTTGCAAAAATTGTGTGTTGGTGATTTTAGATTTTGTGTGTTGGTGGTGGCTTGAGATTACTTCTCTAATTTACTCATGAATGTGCTTTTTCATTACTGTTATGCTAACATGTAATTTAAGTTGTTTTCTTACATATTAGGTATAAGAAAAAACCTACTTTGGATGTCATGGAGGCATAATACTGGTGATGAGAAGATTTAGTTGTAAATACTTAGTATAAATATTATTGTTGTTTATGTATTAACATGCCCGAAACTTGTAGTTTATGGGGAACTTATGTATGGAGCAAACATGTATTTGAGCCACCGTTTTGTATCCAAGTACTCAATTTATGTAAATTTGATTGAATGTGGTTAGTATAATTTAAATCAAGATTCTATAGATCTGTAGCTACAATGGATGCTTTGAAGATTGAGCTGAGTTTGATACTGTTTGCCATGTTTGGAGAACAAAAAAAATAAAACTTTTAAGTAGACTAATTATTTACTCATGAATCGACAATCCAATTCATGTAAGCTGGGTTTTTGACATTCATTTCAGAAAAGATTGCAACTTTGGTAAGCAGAAGTGGCACATCAAAGCTAAATAAAGTCTCAAATACACAACAATTCCCAATGATGGGTTTAAAGATCACTAAAACTAAATAAAGTCTTAAGTACATATGCGGTGTCTTACTCAAGTTACAAACACTAAGACCGTAACACCAGTTATTCATCATTATAAAAGTCCCCATCAATTTGATTGTATCGAATACAATGAAATAAATATGATGAACAACCAATACACACGAAGTAATGTGCGTGCATGCCGCATGTCATCTAAGAGCTTTCGAAGCTGGGCTTCATTGTTGTGGAGTGTGAGCTCCCTCTTTCCAATTTCTTCTTCTCTGCTTTTAAGCGTTTCCTCTTTCCTTAACAATTATACTTTCTCTTTTTACAAAGGTTTTCTCTCTGACATCATTACTATCTGCCCACTTGAAATATTTGCAGTATGGTATTCCCTAATTATACACAAATTAGAAAGTATGTTTGATGCCAGAAATTTGAATAAAACATTATGCCTTGAGTAAGTATTGTTAATTACTTGTACCTCTTTATTGTACTGTGGACACCTAAAGAATGGTTGCCCTGGATTTATTGGAGTATTTGTTATTTTAAGTAGAGCTTGGTTTTCACAGGTGCAAGTTGGGTAGTCCATCAAAATACAATTAACAATAGATGATAAAGCAACTGATGATGACATTTTAAGTCAACTATTATTACAACAACTGCATTATAATTGCATGAATACTTAGGGATTCAAAATGAATACTTATCTAAGAGGAAACCCAACCATCACTTACCCAGAGCAACTAAAAAGAAAAACTTGTTGAAAAAAATACTCAACAAGAAGTTGCATGGAAGACAAGACTCTCTTGCCATGTGAAGCTAGTTTATATGCAACATTAAAACACTACTGTAGAATTCTTTACATAGTAACTTCCTGCCAACCGCATTCAAATTTGAGTTTTTTTTTTTTTTATTTTCTTTGATAAATAAGTCACATCTAAAAGAGCAATAAGTATACATACATAATCATTCAGTAAACACAATCTTGACACACATGCACAAATCCATCTAGTCCATCATAATCAAGTTCTGGAATTGAATACATGAAATATCCTATCTATGTTTAATGTAAACATGAAATTAGAAAATCAACTACATCCCCTGATTTTTATTTTGCAGAAAAAGATATGGACAAAAAGTCCACTTTTCATGGATGGCATCTATAAGGACGTAAACCTAAAATGATTGAGCTCCTAAGAGTAATAGTATTAAAAAGTACCAAGTTCTATTGGACTTCAATAGGAAATGTATTAGAAGATGACATACGCATCTCGTACTTGAATTGTGCTCCTACCTGAAGATCTGTTTCAATTATGAGAAAAAAATATAGAATGGTATACATGTTAGTGAGCACGTGATTATGGTGGCACATAAGGAAATGAGATATTAAAATGTTACAATTTCCAAAATCAATATATGTAATAGAAACGAGTGTGTGCAAATGAATTTTTCCAACTTGTCTTCTACCATTTTCATCAAATGCCATTACTTGATTTTATACAATGCTAAAAATTGTATTTATATATTTCAAAAGAATATTTACGACAATTTTGAAATTTGTTATCTCAACTATAAGAGCACTAAATGCAATACTTTCTGCAAAAAAATGTTACTAGTGTATTGGGAGCACAACTAGAAATAAGTAGGTATGTGGTAGGTTTTTAATTGGTAAATACAGCTGATGCATCCATATGGATTTAACCCACGACCACACTAAAATACCCTGGATTGAATATAAGAAGGTGGAGAATATGAATCTCACATTGCTTGGGATGGGGAAGTCATTGTCTTTTAGAATGACTCCAAGGGCTTCAACAGATAAACAGGCACAGATAAATAAATTTTCCAATAGATCGTGCTAACATCCATGGGATCTCTTACTGTAAAACTCGCAATCTAATTAACAGGCATATTCACACATAAACAAGCTTGACATAAAAAGAACAATCGTTGCAATCCTTGAATAATCCACCTAAGTGATGCAGCATGATAAACATAGATAGTTGTGCCATGCTTGACATATAACATAAGTATTGCAGGAATCTTGCCAAAGATTTCTTAAAATTTTCATCATTTTATCCTTTTTTTTATCATTATCTATATATTAAATTATATTTATTGTTTTTCTCGGAATTATAATCATCATTAATTTAAAGATATTTCTCACTTATGTCACCAATCTATGGACCAATTCAATCACTTTTCCAACGATATTTCAATGACAACTGAGTTAATAGTAAGATAGAGTTATCAAAGAAACCCAGTGACCATATTTAAGTTTCATCATCTAGGTCTTTCTAAGGATTTCTTCAGTTTACTCCATCCTAAAATAAAAAATCAACAAAATAAAAACTGAAACTAGCTTATAAGCTTAATTCATCATAACCTAATAGAGTCAACTGTTGAATATCAATCAATGTTCTATCAATTTGAGTATGTAAGTATGCCTACAAGCCAAACGGTTGGTCTCAGGGAAGATTGTGTGAATGGTAGATATCACATATCTAAGCCCAAATATATAGATTTATGCTTTTGGTTTAGCGTGTTTATAACTTTATATCAAGAACTTGCTTCAAACCAATTGATTACAGTTGGAGACAAAGGACTCACCAATGTCAGGAACGAAGATGAAAATTAATCCATGACGAAGAAGGATGAGCACACGCCGTCTACCAGTAGAAGGGAACGACCATGAATCCACGACTAAGAAGGGATTGAACATACGGGCTTTAGGGGGCTTTTTCTACAATGCACCGTGGTGGGTTGGGGTTAGGATTAGGGTTCGGGTTTGGCGTCTCAACATGAAGAAGGGACAACACACGGGCTTCGGGGGGGCTTTTTTTGGAATGCACCGTTTTATTTTAGACCGCAACTCACCGTTTCATTTTGCCACGCTGGACGTCGTGCACGAGGCCTACAGGGTTCACGCCTGAGTTTAGACTTTTTCTATCTCGAAAATCATTTATTCACTCTCAATCAATAATTTCCCAACTTTTACAATCCAAACATCACCTAGAAAACGCCATTCAAATATATACTATATTCCATAAAAATTACTCAATGTTGCAATAAACTCGATACCACCTGCTAAATAGATCATGTGAGACTTCTATAGAACGTTTTCATGATTTACTCACTACCATTTGAGAGATGCAACTTAATTCAAGCCTTATGGTGCTACTAAGAAAAAAATAAGACTGGTGCCACTAAGAAAAAAATAAGACTAGTTACATATGCCTTATAGATTTCAGTACCCACTTCGTAAATTTTTCACTTGGGACTTGAAACCCATACAATATTTGTCTATTTAGTAATCCAATATAAGATTTAACTCAAACTAGGTGTTAAAATTAAAGATAAAACTTGCCATACTACAAGAAAAATTATCATTAATTAATATTTACTATTAGTGGGAAAAAATTGCAAATTCATTGCTAATATATATTTTATTAGCTAAATTGTTATCCTTGTCAATATGTATGCAAATGCATAGGCAAAAATGCTTTTAGAATTGGCAATATACCTTTTGGTCGCCACAGACAATTTATTGTTGTAGAATATTAGTAGCTAATCGTTTTCATCACTAATAAATATGCCTAAGAAATGACTTCTTGCAGCCCATTTTATCATTCTTAGTAATATTATAAATATGATTATTTGTTATATAATTCAAGTTGTTGCTATTATAGACTTTTTATTGGTGAAAATTTAAAAGCTCTTTTCTTAAAGCAAAAGAAATTAGGAAGAAAATCTTTTTTGACAAAATATTCACCATAGTTAGTGTTTGGGTGGGGATGAAAATAAGTTGGTTGAGATCCAATTCTAAGAGTGGAATTGGAAATATTTATTGGCCTAATGTGGAAACTCTAAACTATAGAGTAACTCTTTATTTACTTTAGTTCTAGCTGTGGCTCATCTACCCCCATTTATAATTGTAGTAATGGTTCACCCACGTTCACTTGTATTACAACCATCAAATTCGAATCAAGAGGTTTCAATGGTGGATTCCATGAATGATTGAGTTTGGAGACTTAACATCCATCAATGTCGATACTATTATTAATATATATATATATATCTTCATGTCATTTTAGCATTTAGTCCTAAAGAGGTGCTACATGTAAATCTCACATGCTAGGTTTACCAATTGGACCGACTTTATTGTAATATTGGTTAGTCATTTTAGAATATGATACGGATTCTATTATCACTCTTTCTAGATAATTACATGTTGCATTTGTTCCAATGTTCCAAGTCAATTTAGAGGACAACAAAAATGAATTTACAATCATAGAGCTAAATCCATTAAACAAAAATAAGTAAAATTATCTATACACGTGTAAGCAAGATCTTTCTCTTAAACTCTTGTTTATTTAAGTTGTATTTAGGTAGTGAGATATTTTCAGATATTCTGTAAATAATTGTGAAAAAATACTGAAAAAGTAATGATAGAATATTAAATAATAGTGAATAGTAATGAAAAATATGTGAAAAATAATAATAAAATAATAAATAGTAGTGAAATATTCTGAGAATATCTCTCAATAGCCAAATTAGGCCTTAATCTCAAGCAAAACATCTGAATTTGTAAATAAGGTAACGCATCTTACCCCAATAATTTGCAAAGCAAAAAAAAAACTTTGATAAAAAATACAATCCTTGTGAATTTTTTTTGTTGCATACTTTTCAAACAACCACTAATCAAAGTCACCAAAACGCACAACCGAAGTAAATGCACAACGAACACATACCATAAGATGTCCGATCGATTGCTGTCTCGACTCGCTTTGACCATCAAGTCCCTAACGAAATCATCATCTAAACAGAAACCACCCAACCACCATGCGAAAAACAGGAGGGTGAAATGGGGAAACAATGAGATGCAAAAAAAAAAAAAAACAATATTTACTAGATCGCCCACCTTTACCTTTTCTAATCGCAGGAAGCAACAGAGGCATCATCGTCAGCAGCAGCAGAAGCAGCAAGAACAAAAGCTTAAAGAGTCAAAGCCCTCAACGCTCACGAAACCCTTCTTCTCCTTCGCATCTCTATCTCTATCTCTATCTCTCTTTAGAATTTCCATTCCGCTCTCGCCGAATCCCGAATCCCTCAGAGATTGGACCCCTCGCATCGCGAGTTTTGGTTTTTCTTTGACTTTCCCCTTTCTCCGGAGATTTTGCCATCAAAACCCTAGCTTGATTTTCCGCCTGGGAACCCAATCCCTGGCCCTAGCTTTAGCTCGGGATTCGTCTTCGAGTACAGGAATTGTAATTCGTTCAAAACCCTAGCTTTGGTTTGTGGTTGAATCATGGTGCGTTTTTGCAATTAAGATTTGAAAATTTGTGGTGAAAACTCTTATTCTTGATGAAAAGATTATAGCTTAGATTTTGGGTGATTTCAAATTTGTTTTAATATCCAGAAGATTTGTGTTTGTATTGTTCTTTATATATTCTAGGAATTTTCTGTCGTTTCATTTGGTAGGGAGATTCGGAGTGATTTGAGCTACTTCGGCGGTTAGGTTTGACTGAACAGCTGAAAATTAAGAGTTACTTTTGCTGAGTCCTTTATGTTTGATTTTAAACATTGAGTTTAAAGTTGTAAACTCTAGGGTTGTGATTAACATTCTGTTTATGAAGTAGACATGTCAAATACAACTACTGCTGGATTCGAAGTTTCTTGACTTGCATATGCTCATAATTATATCATTAGCAACTTCAAACTATTGCTCTAGCATCTCAAAAGTTCAGAATTTTAATACGATGCAATTAGTTTCATTTAGTTTGTAAATCTCACCGATTGCCATTAGTTGGGTTATGCCGGATTTACATTTTGCATGGATGATTGGTTTCAAGGATGTAAATTTCCATTATTTGTTCGGTGTTTAAAATGTTGATTTGTGAACAGTCCAAGTTTTGGTTGCTGAAAATATTGGTTTATGTTTCTCTTATATTTATTTATTTTCTGGATGGAGGTATGGGGTGATCTCATGTTTATGTCGAGTCCTTTTGTTTAAAATCCTAGCATAAGCAACCTCGAGCTGTAAATAGGGGTTCATTATCTTTTTTTGTTGTTTTTTTTTTTTAAATTTCGAAATGCTACAGCACCGGATACAAATTCTCGGTTTATGTTTGCAACAGAGTCTTCTTTCTAGTCTGGTGTATTCTTTTATATACTTCATGTGTATTGGGGTTATGCCTCTCTGCTCGATCATTAAAATTGCATTACTTGTAAAAAAAGTGTTTGCAATAGAGTGCAATATTCCACTTTGTTTTTTAAATGTGCCATAGATTTAAAGTACCAGAAATTTATGGCTCAAAATTTTATGTATCAGTAAATGAAGTAACAAATAGCAAACAAGGAAGTTTCTGCACTAATGGTTTTCTTGTTTATATGCTTGCCTTTACCTCTAATTTTTCCATACGTCCTTGTGTTTTTCCCCACTCTTATGATGTTTTACTGCATATTCTAGTGCTACTCCTGACATTCTGATTGTCAAATCCAAACATATCTGTGGTTTGACAGACTTGGTCATAAAGATTCGGTGCTTAATCTGGATGGAATTTTAAAATTTAAACTTATATTCTGCAGCTGTTTGATAGGAGCTCATAACTCCTCGACTGATGCTAGAGGTCATAGAATAGAATCATTTTGTGTAGCGTCCAATTTTGTTATCTAATATCTTAATTATCTCTCATGTTATTTGTTAATTCTCTGGCATATTATTTGGATATATGAAGTGGTAGATTTCCTTTGTTAGACATGATATGCTAAGCATGTTTATTTAATACAGCTTCTAATAGTGGCTTGATGCTGGGAGCAGTATGCCGGTTGTAATTGGGAGAAATGCAAAGGTATCATCCTGCTGGCTGCGCTAGTGCAGTTAATAACAGTGCAATAGGTGGGCCATCAGCTAGGGATACTGCCCGAGCTGATTCTTCTTCATTGTCAGCTAACTTTGGCCTGAATTCTAGGTAAATGGGTTCCTGAAAAATTGGACGTCTTACACACTTTATGCAGATAATGAATCCCTGCATCACCTACCTCACCCCCATTATGTTTGCTTTTGATTATTGTAGCCTTGTTAGTGTATGACATGGCTATGCCTAATTATGAGGATCAATAAACTTTCTTACTTGGGCTTTGCCTATTCTTGGGAATAAAGTTTCTTATTAATTATCAAAAAAATAAAATAAACTTTCTTACTTATAAAAAAAAGTGTATGACATGATGAGATTCCTATTAAGATATTGGTTCCAATTAATAGGAGGTTTATCATATTTGGAGATAAGTCATTAGTGTCTAATAACGCTTGATTTGTTCATAATTATCTAGTTTGTGATAGAATTTATTGTGATGCATTTCCATTGTTGCAAGATCTCATGGTAGTGGCAATCATATTTATAAAGTTCCTGACTTTCTTGGTTAAAGTAAGCGAACTTTATGAGACTAGATTTTGCAATCTTATAGTCTCATTTGGTGATGTTGATGCCTTATGTGTGCACTAATTTAGACTTTTGGACTTCTACTTACTATATTTGGACAAGTGACGAAATTACTTATTTTTTTTAAGGAACAAAATTTTGTTAAAAAGTGCAAAAGGCACAAGCAATAAGATACAAAAAAGCCCATTAAATGCTACTCCATAAGGCCTTTCGATCTCATTAGAACACACTTTTATCTCATCAATATTTAGCATCTACAAAACTCTCCACAAAGCTTCTCTCTTATTTTGATAGCGCCGAAGTGACTTCTCCAAAAGTGCATGGTTAAAGAATAGCAGGTTCTAGGCTTCTAACCCATCCTTAGGGATTATAGAATATTTTTTGTTAGGTAAAAAGATGTTTATTACTCCACGTAACTAGGCACAACCCAAGTACATAGGGAGTATACAAGAGAAAACACCTAATTACAAGCTAAGCATTAGAAAAAGCAACATAGAAATCATGAAAATAGGTCCCATCCAATGCAATATGCAATACCCAAAGTACTAATGTATGGAAGAAAAAACCACATAAAGGGAACCATCTTCCAAACGGCTGCAATTTGGCAATTACCTTGAGTTCCTCTCCAACAACCCAGTAGATCCACTACCCTCCTAGGTTTCACCCTCCTGGGGGGTCGATATGACATAATGTTGTATAATGATCTAACCATAAAGTTCTAGTTCCCGGGGTGAATCCAAACCAACCTATCTTCCCCTCCACTCTTCATATTGAACGCATACAACATGCTGTAAAAATCTGAGATGTCTGCCAGCCCCCAATCCTGTACAGCTCTATTAAACCTCACATTCCATGGTAAAGAGCCATTGGAATTGTCCATATAATCTGCCACTGAAGCTCCTTGATCAAATGCAATCCTAAAAAGAGAAGAGAAAGCATTCTTTAGTGCTGTATCCCCACACCAAATATTATGCCAAAATCTAATCCAAGATCCCCTACGTACCACAAATCTGAAATTGCTAATGAAATCCCCCCATTTATTCCGAATAAATTTCTACACTCTCACACCATACACAACTCTCACTTCATTTGAATACCACCCTCTCCAAATGCTCCCAAATTCGGCATCAACGAAATTCCTCCAAAGGGCATCTCCTTCCTGGTAGTACCGCCATAACAATTTCCCTAGGGAGTGCCTTATTAAACATTCTCAGCTTCCGAACCCACAAACCTCCACTAGAGGTTAGATTTAGTGCTCTTAATTAAGGTGAGTCTTCTCCCTTTAGACAAATAAATCCTTTGGCCCAACTTATTTGGTGAAATTTGACCTCTTCACCTAACCTCGCGAAAGGCAATCTTGCTGCAACTTCTCTAGGCGATTAGCCACACTAGATGGAAGCAGAGATAGAGACATGAAATAAGTAGGCATATTGAAAGAATGCTCGCTAACAACATAATTCTACTACCTTTTGACCTCTTAACCTAGCCCTCTACTGAAGGTAATCTCGCTACAACAACTTCCCCTGTCGGCTCACTCAATCTTCTCAATACCCCTATCTCAAATTACCTTGGCCTCCCCCACCATGATACCTCATAGGTAAAGATGACACCTTACTTTCCATAATGCCTACCCATACTATTCACATTAGTACTGTACCAACTCAGATTTGACTAAGTTGACCTTCAACCATTAATTGCTTCAAAATATACAAATAAAATGTGCACACAACAAAGGTGATTCAGGTTTACCCCCAAAAAAAATAGAGTATCATCAACATACAAAAATGTGATAAGTTAATGATGCAATAAACCCCTAGGGGTTGGCTCAAACTGTAAGGGCTTTGGTGTTGAGGATATGCTCCCCCCAAGTCTAAGGTTCAAAGCTTTGGATACAAACAATTTCTAGGGGTCACATCCCATTAGTGAAGAATTAATAATTTACTTGATCCATGTGATGGGGATGCATTACACGGTCTGGGGTTTAGCCGAGCAAAGGAATTTTGCGTTTCCACCGTCTCTGGGATTCCTCGTCATAAAAAATATAATAGAAACTCCCAATTGGCATGATCATAAGCATTCTCAATGTTTGCTACTCCCAACTTTTCAACACTCCCTTCCAACTAGCCAATATCTCAACCGCCATCTTTGCATTTTCTAGGATGCCCTTTAAATCCTGATGTTGCTTAGACTAGATTGGTTAATCTAAACTTTTTGGATTTATCAAATCATACTTGCAAAAAAAGTCATCAAATTATCATCGATATTTTGTGCAGGCGACAGTCTCAACTAACTCCATACAAGTTGAAGTGTGATAAAGAACCTTTAAATTCCCGGTAACCCCTGCAACATAATAGTACCTTTTTTGCTGTATTATTTGTTTTTACTTCTCCACAGTGAATGGGTAGGTTTGCAGTGCAGTGTTCTCATTTCAATAAATATTGTTTAAGGACAGTGTAGAAGTTGCTGGTTGATCTGATATTTTGTTTTAACACCTATCATATTTAGTTCTATATATCACAATTTTTTACTCTGTTAATCTCAGACTTGGGCCACCTGACTTTCACCCCCAAACTACAAATTGTCTTGAGGAGACACTTACCAGAGAATATGTGCAAACTGGTTACAGGGAGACGATTGAAGGAATTGAGGTATTTATTTATTGTGTACGTCAGTTTTTGAAGAATTGAGGTACATTTTTACTGTCTGCATATTAAACTTAATTATCTTTTCCAGGAGGAAGTACGTATATATATGGAGGCTATTTCTATGTTTAATTATAAATGCGATTTTTTTTAAAATCGTCTATTTTAAGTAAATTTGTCATTGCCTAATAAAAGAATGTGCCTTTTGCTTTCATACAAATAAAATGTCCTTTCCTGTTAATTTTTATTAATCCCAGACATGCAATAAATGATATATTTGACATATATTGTTCCTTGTTTCCACTGTTTTATAATGTTTTTGAGAAGTAATTATTTTATAGAAATTACTCGAGGTTTCCACCATTTTATCAAAAATACTTGAAGAATATGTGATCACTACATTGTAATTGTCCTGTCTGGTACTAAGTTTGTTGCAATGACAGTCAAGTCTTGAAAACGGCCGGCAAATCTTGCTTGTCTCTCTAGCTGTTCACATTTCAATTTTGATTCCAATAATTCACAGTTATTACTATGACCTGTTTTATTTGGGGGAAATGACTTGTTTACTAATGGATGACTGACAGAATTAGAATCGATGAACCTCAAACTAAAAAAAGACAGACTAGAGTCGTGTGTTGTTTATGGATTTCTGATTTAGACATCTATACTCTAAGCTTAGATGTGCATATTTCTAATTTTAGGCACGTTAGGACTTTTGTTCCTTGTCTCCTCTCGCATTATTTATTGGAGAAATATTTCGTCCCAGCTTAGTACATAAAAGGTTGTTGATTGGTACATAGATGTAAGTTGAACACTAAAATAGCGTCATCAATAAGGCAGATATTGTTGATTTAGATGGTATGGATAATAACTGACACTCCTTGCACAACCTATGCAAAAAATAAAAATAAAAAAAGAAAGAAAGAAAAAGAAAACAATTTATACATATAAATTTTGTGTCATTGTGAATTTCGAAAAACAATCAGCATTTTTGCATTTTAATTTGGCCAGATACCAAGTTTTGAAGAAATATGTCCACTGATAAAATAAATATTTGGTCTTGTTGCCCTTGCTTATCTGCCTTCAAACGTATTGTCGTCAAGAACCTCAATTCTTCTGTATTCTCCTTTGATGGGTGGTATCTAACATTGTTTTACTTGATGCGTGAGGTAGGAAGCTAGAGAGATTTCCTTGACTCAGGTTCAAGCTTTCACTAAGCCTGTGGTTGTCAAGTGCAAAGAGGTGAATCACTTAATAAGGCTATGATGGCGGGCTCTCTTTTCTTACTAGCAACAAAGTTTTGCTATTTTTTCCCCCACTTTCTCCATGCATGATTTCTTGCTCATGGAAAATTGATTGGAAGGCTGCATGATCTGTGACTGTTGGCTTTTCCTTGCAGGCAATTAGAAAACGTTTCAGGGCCATCAATGAATCTCGTGCTCAAAAGCGAAAGGTGAGGAATTGACTTTGCAACTATTATTTGCTTTCACGAAACCATATATTTAAACCCTTTTTCCTAGTTGTGTGCCTTTAGACCAATGTGGCTTCCTTCTTCTTTTTTTTTTTTTTTTTTTTTTTTTTTTTTTTTTTTTTTTTTCCTTTCAGTGGGCTCTATCTTGCCTAGTGAGGTTTTTGAGCTTTTGAAATCTTATTATGAAATTTTACAATATATGATATTCTTACTATGCAGGCTGGTCAGGTTTATGATGTGCCACTTTCTGGTTCACAATTAACTAAACCTGGTATCTTTCCTGAACAAAGAGCATCTGGTGAAGACTTCCGGAAGAAATGGATTGAGGTATGTCTTCTATTCTCACTGAATAACAATGTGCGTGTACTTCAATAATTGATAAAATTTTGGTCTTTGTTTCCTTTGATGATTGTTTACCCTTTTCCCATCAATTGGAAAATGTGTTCTAGATTTTCCTTCGTTGCCTATTACTATCCTAGAAGCCTCACTGGTTTCCCTGTGGACTTGTCAGGTGTTCGAAGTCGTGTAACAATCTCTTGCAATATTATTGACATCATTTATTCATGTCTCATTTCAAGGTCTTCAATAGGCTTTTATTATACTTGCATACTAAAATCAAAACTTCTGTAATAGAATTCTTAGTAATGCAAACTAAGCAAATTGCAACTGATAAGTTCCAAAATTACGCATGTTTAAGTCATGTTAGTAGAACTATAAGGAGTGAAGCTCACACACACTGACGGATGGAGGGTGGGATCACATTCACTTGGTTGCTGCCCATCTCCACAGTAACAAAGTGGAAAGTAAGCCCGCCCTCATAACCACACTGGAGGGTAATGAGGTTTCAACTGGTTATTGGAGATTGCGAAAAAAGAAAGAAAGAAAGAAAGAAAGAAATGGTCTTGGGAGAGAAGAGAAGGGACCGCAATGCAGTTTCCACTTTTTGGCCTTATGGTGAATGATAGTCTCCACTATGTTAGTTCTCTCTAACACTTTACTGGCAAACATTAAAACTGTAGAGTGGCATTCATCTAGTCAAGCTTTGGTTAAGAAATTCTTGATTCTGTAGACAATATAGAATAGAGACGTGTTAAATGTTACACGAAGGTGAGATAAGATCTACATATGGGTTGAGTAGCCCAAGTGGTAAGGGCGAACTTGTGTGCATGAGCCCCATGTCACAGGTTTGATTCCCCTTGGGATCAAACTACGATTTAAGTGGGATGCCATGGCGGTGGGTTGTTGTGCTAGTCTCCCCGGGTGTTTAGGTTTCATGTGTGAGTCTTAAGGACTCTGCCGTGGGGTGGTTCCCCGTCGTAAAAAAAAAAAATCTACATATGGGTTGTGGAGACAATGGGTTGCCATAGTATAGTGTAGACGTTGAGTTTCCCAACTTTGCTGTTAGGATGAGGCATGTGTGTTATTATAGCAGATTGGTGTTGTATGTGTAGGGGAGGGGGTGAGTCGGTGGATCATCTCTTGTTACACTGTGACATAGCACGGGCTTTATGGGATGGGGTCTGGGTAGAGTAGAGTTGGGTTGGGTCATGCCAGAGACCGTGGTGGCAGCTTTGGCCAGCTGGCCAAGTATTGGAGGGGTACATCAAATTTCAGCAGTTTGGAAGATGATTCCAATGTGCATCATGTGTTGTCTATGGAAGGAACGTAATGTGAGCACGTTTGAGGACAAGGATAGATCGCTAGAGGAACTTCTAGCTTTATTTCATAGCACGTTATGTACTTGGTCCAATGCTGTTGATTTCAATGGCATGGCCCTTCATGATTTCCTTGTTTCCGTTGCACCTCCTAGTCAGGGTTGTCTATTGTATATACTGGGCTAGGCCTATTCTTGGAGTAATATAATTTGTTTTACTTATAAAAAAAAAAAAGGATGAGGCATTTGTTCCAGTATCTTTTCTTGAAAGTGAAATGGCTGCAAAGCATTTATTGTGTAGCCATTGTAAAGCCTAGACTGGCAGTCTCCCAACTTTACTGTTATGGGGCATTTGGATTACCTTGTTTGGAGGCATTTATGTGATAGAAATCAAAATGCCCATGGGAATCTGGATTCCCTCTGAACGCCCTTTTGATGGGAATGTAGATTCTCTTGTAGAGGTGGGAATTGGGAATTCACATTCCCATCACCCTAGGAATGTTTTTATTTTTATTTTAAATGGACAAAAATATTCTGCACAATTTTTTAAATTACATAAATTATATTTATATAACAATTTAGGATTGTTTGATGTATATTTTTTTGTTATTTATTGACGCCATTATTCTAAATAAATGCTTGGTTATGCTATTATTTTCTTTTAATTTGTTGGCTGTTATTAAATGGTGTACAAGAAAATTAATTTCTTTATGTTGAATCTTGTTACCATTATTTTTAATGCTATTTTATAAGTAATATATATATATATATATATATATATATATATATATATATATATAAGTGGGCAATTATTTTATTTCATAGAAGAACAAAAGCAAACATGTTTTAGTTGTTACTAAATAATAAGCAAGTAAAATATTTCAAACGAGATATAGAGTTTTATATTTCAAAAATGAAAGAAAAACCATAGTTTGTATATAATTTTATTTTCTATGAATTCTATTTAATTTTTAATCTTTTGTAACTAATGGTCTTGTACATTTGAAGTGATAAAATAAGGATACTTTGTAAAGATAAATAATTCCTATAGGATGCCTAGAAATAAATCAAATATGAGAATATCATTTTCTTAGGATGAGGTATTTGTTCTAGAATCTTTTATTGAAAGTGATGCATGCGATAGAGCATTTTATTGTCTCTGTTGAGCATTCCTGAATGTGTCTAGATTTTTTATGGAAGATAAATCTATAGTAGTTTTTTTACTTTGATAAATCCTTGACCTTCACTTCCTTTTATTCTGTCTTTTTTTTTTTTTAAATAAAATTTATTGCAGGGTCTATCACAACCACACAAACGGTTACGTTTTTTGGCTGATCATGTTCCTCATGGATTTAGGAGGAAATCTCTCTTTGAGATTCTAATTAGGAATAATGTTCCGTTATTGAGAGCAACTTGGTTCATCAAAGTAACTTATCTTAATCAGGTATGGATGCTTGAACGCTTCAACACTCCTACCCACCTGTTGCTATTTCAAAATGTTCGCTGCTATTTTTAATATTGAAAGGTTGCAGATGATGGTTTTACTTTGCAGGTTCGGCCTGGTTCTGCAAGTATCTCTTCAGGGGCTCCTGAAAAAACTCAGTTGTCTCGCACTGAACTCTGGACAAAAGATGTCATTGATTATATGCAAAATCTGTTGGATGAGTTTTTCTCAAGAAACAATTTTCATTCTATTCCACATGGCAGAGATCGGTCAACACAAGTGCCTTATACTGGGTCATTACAGCATAGGAGTGATCCGTCATCAGCAGTCCTTGATGGTGAGGAGCCTTCCCTGCATTTCAAATGGTGGTACATGGCACGTCTCTTGCAATGGCACCATGCGGAAGGGCTACTTCTTCCTTCTCTTATCATTGATTGGGTTCTGAATCAACTACAGGTACTTTACTTTGCCCATTTGTTTTTTTATTTTTAATACTATTTTGGGGATAAAGTGCTCTACTGTTCTCTTTAAAAGGATTGGAAGTACGCAAATGTTTCATTGGTTTTAATTTACATTTTTTGTGCTCTCCAGGAAAAGGATTTTCTCGAGATTTTGCAGTTTCTGTTGCCTATTATATATGGTGTTTTAGAAACTGTTGTTCTATCTCAAACATATGTACGGAGTCTCGCTGGGGTAGCTATTCGTTTCATTCGTGAACCTTCTCCTGGTGGATCAGATCTAGTAGATAATTCGCAGAAGGCATATACAACTTCTGCGCTGGTTGAGATGCTTCGGTATTTAATACTGGCTGTACCTGATACATTTGTTGCATTGGACTGCTTTCCCTTACCACCCTATGTAGTATCCCATGCAGTAACTGATGGGAATTTCGTAACGAAGGTTTCTGGGGATGCAGAAAAGAAAAAAAATGGTTCTGCAGAAGTTGCTTCATTGTTCAAAAGTAAAGCTATAGATGCTGAATATCAATCTTTGGCCTTTGATCATGTTGTTTCCTCTATTCAGAAACGTGCCAATAATCTTGCAACAGCTGCAAGACCTGGCTATCCAGGGCATAGTCTGGCTAAAGCTGTACAGTCCTTGGATAAATCTCTTGTGCATGGAGATGTCAGAGGAGCTTGTAAATTTCTCTTTGAAGATCATTGTGATGGTGCTATTGCTGAAGGTTGGATTGCAGAAGTAAGCCGATGCCTAAGGTCATCGTTGAAGTGGATTGGGACTGTGACTTTATCATTTGTTTGTTCTGTGTTTTTCCTTTGTGAATGGGCAACATGTGATTACAGGGATTTTCGGACTGTCCCACCTGATAACCTTAAGTTTTCAGGCAGAAAAGATTTTTGTGAAGTATATATTGCAATTCGAATTTTAAAGCTGAAGGTAAAAGATTTGCAAAGTTCATCTCGAGGCAAGAGTGGGAATGCCCTTGGAATTAGTGGCGTTGGAAGAGGTTCCTCTCAGCAAAACTCTGGCAGGACATCTGTGGGAAATGTTTTTGAAATTAATGACAGTTTGAGGAGTGTGGATCGAAGTTGTGTAAAGTCAGATATATTTGACAGCCCTGGTCCCTTACATGATATCATAGTCTGCTGGATTGATCAGCATGAAGTACGCAATGGAGAAGGTTGCAAACGCCTTCATCTGCTCTTTGTGGAACTTGTACGTGCTGGCATATTTTACCCCCAGGCATATGTGAGACAGCTGATAGTAAGTGGAATATTGGAAATGAATGGACCTGTGGTTGACCTTGACAGACGGAAGAGACATTATCGAATATTGAAGCAGTTACCTGGGCTCTTTATGTGTGATGCTTTGGAAGAAGCAAGGATTGCTGAAAGGCCAAAACTTTTGGAGGCCATGCATATTTACTCAAATGAACGCCGCCTTGTACTTCGTGGATTGTCTTGCGATCAACGGAAAAACTCAAAAACTGCAAATATATCAGCTCAGAAGTCCATCCATGGGAAGGATGGTGCTTCCTTAGCTCCCATTGAACACTGGAAAGCTTCTCAATCATCATCTAATGTATTACCTGCTAAAAATGTTAAAAATGATTTTGATGTTGAGGAGCTGAAGATGGCCATCTCAGTACTGCTGCATTTTCCAAACAATTCATCTTTATCCATGGATATAGGACTTGATGAATCTCAAGGGAGTGCCAAGAGGGATTTTGGGTCAATCATCAACAAGATGGATCTGCTGGAAGGTACACCTGGGTGTGAAGAATGTAGAAGGGCAAAGAGACAAAAATTAAGTGAGGAAAGGAGCCCATACCTTCAAGTACATTCACCTATTCCATCAGACGATGAAGATACATGGTGGGTGAGGAAGGGGCCTAAATCTTTGGATTCCTTCAAAGTTGAAGCTCCACTTAAGTCAACCAAGCAAGTCCCCAGGAGTCGGCAGAAGACTGTGCGTAAAACTCAAAGTCTTGCTCAGTTAGCATATTCTAGAATTGAGGGTAGCCAGGGAGCATCTACAAGTCACGTATGTGATGGTAGGATAAGTTGTCCTCACCATAAATCTGGAATGGAAGGAGAGACTCTGAAGTCAGCTGATGGGATCAAAACAAACCATTGCGGAGACATTGTTACCATTGGAAAGGCTTTAAAGAAGCTGCATTTTGGAGAAAAGAGGACACTTACAGTTTGGTTGATGACTGTTGTTAGGCAGCTTATTGAAGAGACAGAAAAGACTGTAGTCAAGGTTGGCCAGTTTGGTAGGCCTTTCACTCCTGTTGATGATCGGAGCTCTATACAGTGGAAGTTTGGAGAGGATGAACTGTCTGCTATACTGTATTTGATGGATCTAACAAATGATTTAGTTCCAGCGGTCAAATTTCTCCTTTGGTTGTTTCCAAAGGTTCTCAGTAGCTCAAATTTTACAATCCATGCTGGGAGAAATGTTTTGATGCTGCCAAGGAATGTGGACAACCAAGTTTGTGAAGTAGGGGAGGCATTTCTTTTGTCATCCCTTCGAAGGTGGACTCTCAACTTTTTAGCTAAATCAAGAAAGTTTTGTTATTTCTGGCGTTGAATCTTTTTCCCTCTGCTGCTTCTGCTTCTGTCCCTTTTTCTATCTGTGTGTCTGGTTATCTGCATATCGTCGTTGCATTGCTATTTGGTTTGAGCTCTATTTGATTTAAATATGCAGCTTATTGAGCATTTATTTGTTATATTGTTGACCTTTTATTTTTGGATTTAATTTCTTTGATACCTGCATTGCCTTGATATGATCTTTGAAATCTTGCTACTATGAGTATTAGGAAGACATGGGAGGTTACATTTTTTTAGGATGTTTATGTATCTTGGTACTGTGATGATGCAATAAAACCTAGATTGTCTTATATGCCTAATGACTAATTTGGTTCAGGTATGAGAACATACTTGTTGCAATAGATCTTATTCCTCAAGCTTTGTCGGCCACAATGCATCGTGCTGCAGCAGTTATGGCCTCAATTGGAAGAGTTTCTGGTTCAACTGCCCTAGTTTATGCTCGATATATTTTGAAGAAATATGGCAATGTGGGTAGTGTCATTGAATGGGAGAAGAGTTTCAAGGCTACATGTGATAAGAGACTTCTTTCTGAACTTGAATCTGGACGCTCTGTAGATGGAGAGTCAGGGTTTCCACTTGGAGTTCCTGCAGGAGTTGAGGATCTTGATGAATTTTTCCGTCAAAAGATAGGTGGTGGTCGGTCATCAAGAGTGGGTATGAACATGAGAGATATAGTGCAACGACATATTGATGATACTTGTAACTATTTCCTTGGTAAAGAGAGAAAGCTTTTTGCTGCTGGTCCACCGAAAGGTCCTGTTTTTGACAAATGGGACGATGGATATCAGGTCGCTCAGCTAATAATTACAGGAATAATGGACTGCTTTAGGCAGACTGGTGGTGCCGCTCAAGAAGGGGACCCCTCATTAGTGTCTTCTGCTGTTTCTGCCATCGTTAGTAATATTGGACCAACTATAGCGAAAATGCCTGATTTTTCAGGAAATAATAATATAAACATTTCATCTGCTGCAGGTTCATTGAATTTTTCTAGACACATTTTGCGTATCCATATAACTTGCCTATGCCTGCTTAAAGAAGCTCTTGGAGAGCGCCAAAGCCGTGTATTTGAGATAGCTCTTGCAACAGAAGCTTCTTCTGCCCTGGCTGGAGTTTTTTCTCCTGTAAAGGCATCTCGCACTCAGTTTCAGTTGTCTCCTGAAGCTCATGAATCCAATGCAAACATGTCAAATGAAAGTTTGAGCAGTTCTACAAAACTAGTGTTCAGCAGATCAACAAAAATTGCAGCTGCTGTGTCTGCCCTTGTGATTGGGGCAGTTATTCATGGGGCTACTAGCCTGGAGAGAATTGTAACTGTCTTCCGCTTGAAGGAAGGATTGGATGTAATTCAATTTGTGAGGAATACAAGATCCAATTCAAATGGTAATGCCCGTTCAATTGGGGCTCCGAGGGTGGATAACTCTGTTGAAGTTTATGTGCATTGGTTTAGACTGCTTGTGGGAAATTGTAGAACTGTCTGTGATGGACTCATTGTGGAACTCTTGGGTAAACCATACATAGTGGCACTTTCAAGGATGCAGCGAATGCTGCCTCTTAGCTTAGTCTTTCCGCCTGCCTATTCAATATTTGCCTATCTTATGTGGCGGCCATTTATCGTGAACACAAACCTGGCAAATCGCGAAGACATCAACCAATTATATCAATCTTTAACAATGGCAATGGTTGATGCTATAAAACACTTACCTTTTCGAGATGTATGCTTGAGAGATAGTCGGGGTTTCTATGATCTTGTAGCTGCAGATGGTAGTGATGCTGAATTTGCTGCCATGCTAGAGTTGACTGTTTCAGATAACCATTTAAAATCCACGGCCTTTGTTCCTCTCCGAGCCAGGATTTTTCTAAATGCCATCATTGACTGTAAAATGCCTCAATCACTATCTGCACTAGAAGATGGGAATCGGATTTCCGGACATGGTGAATTTAGAGTTCAATATTTGGAGAGTGAAACAAAACTTCTAGATAAGCTTGTACATGTCTTGGATACCCTGCAACCTGCAAAATTTCATTGGCAATGGGTGGAGCTCAGGCTTCTTTTGAATGAACAATCCCTCATTGAAAAAATCGAAAACCATGATATGTCCTTAGTGGATGCTTTACGGTCCTCCTCTCCTACTCCTGAAAAAGCTGCTGCTTCTGAGAATGAGAACAACTTTATTGTCGTCATCCTTACAAGGTTACTGGTCAGACCTGATGCAGCACCCCTTTTCTCGGAGGTGTTTCATCTTTTTGGACAGTCACTGGAAGATTCAATGCTGCTACAGGCTAAATGGTTCCTGGGAGGCCAGGATGTTCTTTTTGGTCGGAAGACGATCAGACAGAGGCTTATTAGTATTGCTGAGAGTAAAGGTCTATCAACAAAGCCCCAGTTTTGGAAGCCATGGGGCTGGTGTAATTCTGGATCTCATCCATCACCAAAGAGGGGAGACAAGAAGTTCGAAGTCTCCTCTCTTGAGGAAGGAGAGGTTGTTGAAGAGGGAATAGACTTGAAAAGGTATGGAAAAGGGTCTACTCAAACATTGGACACTGAAGGTTCCAATGCCAACCTGCAGCATGTTACGGAGCAGGCTCTCATTGAATTACTTCTTCCTTGCATAGATCAAAGCTCTGATGAATCGCGAAATACCTTTGCAAGTGATCTGATCAAGCAGTTTAATGGTATTGAGCAACAAATAAATGCAGTAACTCGGGCCAGCAAGCAGGCAGGATTAATACCTTCTGGAATTGAAGGACCAGCAAACAAAGGAAATAATCGCAAGGTTATGAGAGGTGGTAGTCCTGGCTTAGCTAGACGTCCTGCAGGCACATTGGATTCTGCTCCGCCCTCCCCTGCAGCTTTGCGAGCTTCTATGTCATTGCGCTTGCAGTTACTCCTGAGATTTCTTCCCATCATTTGTGGAGATGGGTAATCATACAAGGACTTCTTAATTTTCATTTGGTTGCTTCTTTCATTTTTTTACTTGCATTACCTGTGGCCTGTATAGTGCATTGCTACTCCCGAATCCTTTATGCTATGATAAATCTCATAAACCTCAGTCATATTAATTACAACACTAATTTTTTTTTTTTTTTGTCGGTGATCAATATAAATTTGTTTACTGATAAAAAAAATTATTGTGTTGTAATTATTGTATTTGGTGAGTCACTTGTTACTTTTTTGCTTTTCCACTTTTTTTCTTGGTAAGAATTAGATCTCAAATCTAGCCAATACTCCTTTTTTAATGTTAACTAATTAGTCTTTTTTCTTGTTATCCTTATATTACTTTGAAAAGATTATATTCTTCCTTCCATGTTAAACCTTCTTCGCGTTTCTACTCATTCATTTTGTGATTCCATGAGCTTCATTTGGCAGATTGATTGTAATGCTTTACCATTCAAGAGTAGTTTTGTGTCCCCTCATTTCTGTTCTGGGACTTTTTATAAATGGTGACAATTGAGATTTTGTATGTATTGATTGCCAAATGTGATATTTTCTGGTGTAACAGATTTAGGTGATATTGTGTTTTAAACAATTCTTCGCTCGATCTTTTGTAAATGATCTCAAACAAATGCCACATGCTCAATGTTATTTCTAACACTCAAAGAATGGAATAGGCTTTTTGGAAATACACACTACATTTTTTGTAGCAGTATAGAGTATGCTTGCTGAAATGCTTTTGCTGTACAATCAAATCGGTTTTGGAAGTTTGCTAATGATTGTGCATAGAACTCATTAATATCTTAAGAGAATGAAATAGCTGATATACAATATTGGCTAAATTTCATATATTGGAATTTTCAGGGAACCATCGGGCCGGAGTATGAGGCACACACTTGCCTCGATAATACTTCGTCTCCTTGGAAATCGAGTTGTGTATGAAGATGCAGACCTTTCATTTTATCCCACGCAGAGTTATTTTTCCAAGAGAGAGTTGGAGTCTCCTGTAGAAGCTTCTTCGGCTGCCTCTGTAGATTTTTCTGGTGAAAGTCTCTTTGATCGGTTATTGTTAGTTTTGCATGGGTTGTTGAGTAGCTGTCAGCCGAGTTGGCTGAGGTCAAAGCCTACCTCCAAGTCAAGCAGTGAAATTACAAAGGAATCTTCTGGACTTGATCGCGAGGTAGCAGAGACTCTGCAGGTTTGATCTTTGTCAGCTTGCTTGTCAATTTTAATGTGTTTTCATAAGTATATAAATCCTTACCGTTTTAAAAGTGGCACTGGTGGCGTGGGTTTGAAATCCAGCCTCCTGCTAATCAACTAGCTTAAACTTATTACCCCTGCCAGGATAATAACGAAAAAATGTAAGAAAGGCCAAAATGCATTAATAAATCTATTACATGGATACTTTAAAAATTAAACAAACAGATGTGTTATGTGCATAAATTGACTCGAAGTCCTACGTAAATTACCCCATGGTTATTTCTTTATGCATTGGAGGTCCAAAACCCCCCCCACAGGAATCTCACATTGTAAAATGCGTAAGTCCTTAATGCATGATAGGGAGGTTGAGCTAGAAATAGTGGGTATATGTGGAAGTTATCTTCTTTCTTTCCCTCCTTTGTTTTTCTCCCTATTTGTTTCCTAATCTTCAAATTTCTTGCACTTAGTCTCTCAGGCTTTTTTGGCCACTCCATCATCTATTAAAATGTTACACGTTGTCACTTGTCAGGAAAAAATTGAACAAATTTTCAAATGGATAAATGGTTTTTTCTGTGTCTTAACATGTTATCAACTGATGCAGAATGACTTAAATCGGATGCCACTGCCTGAAACAATTCGGTTGCGAATTCAAACTGCAATGCCAATTCTTCTTCCTTCTGTCCATTGGTCCGTCTCTTGCCAGCCACCATCTGTTCCAGGTGCTGCCCTTGCTTTGCTTCAACCCAGCATCTCCACTACTGGGGTTCATTCTTGCCCACCCCAAAGGATTCCAGCTCCTTTGGCACGAACTGCAGCTAATACGTCAGGGAAGTTCAAGTCAATGCCCTTGCAGCTGGATCACGAAATGGAAATTGATCCATGGACTCTCTTGGAAGATGGTGCAGGATCTGGGCCATCTTCGAGTAACACGGCTGTGATAGGCAGCGGTGACCAAGCTAATCTTCGAGCATCCAGCTGGCTTAAGGGAGCTGTAAGGGTGAGGCGGACAGACCTCACCTATACTGGTGCCATGGATGAGGATAGCTGATATAAGTTAACTTCATTCTTGATTTGATCTGGAGTATATTGATCCCTCAGCAGGTAATTTAAGGTTCTAAATATGCATAATAGGCATCGAGTTTACTGTTGCCTTTCTTGCTTTGATGATGAAGGAAACTGGTGAGGGGGATATTTTTTTGGGGTTGTGGGGTCCTTGTGACAGAAGTTTGAAGAATGTTCTCAGGTAGCCCTTCTGATTGAGTCTTGGGCGTGCCTGACTACTAACCCTTTAATCACCCCCATCCAGACTGCACTTCAGGTGCAGTTTGGGTGCTTCTTGTATATATAGAGATATTGTTTCACTTTACCAATTGATCCGAGTAAAATATCTCAAGAATGATCCGGAGCTGTTCCACGCTCATCAAATTTTAGTTGCCTCTCTCTCTCTCTCTCTCTCTCTCTCAAACATATGTAGGCACATACTCATGCAAAACAACACTTATTATGTCTATTAACATATACTCGTGTATATGTACACATGGACATTCACCATGAAAACTTATGCACAGGTTTTTGTTTGCGCGCACATGTGCTTGTTAACATATTCTCTCCTAAAAAGTTTGCCCAACTTTTCTTCTATGCATAATCCATTTTTTTTCTCTCGTTTCCATATCCAATTTGTTCTCTTTTCCAAAATCCCTTTTGTCTTCACGATGATTATATTGAGTAATGTCTTTCTGCACATAAAATAAAGGCAAGTTTGGAATGTTAAGTGTAAAAAAATATGTGAATATTACTTATAAAAAAAAAAAGTTATCTGTGCTTTTCAATGTCGACAGTCTTCAAATTCTTCATATACTCTTGTCCAATACGATTTTGAGTTGGTCTGAGTATCTAAATAAGTAAAATGCCAATCTGTGGACGTGTCTGACAGAATGGCAGACACCATGAATGTACATGTATGGCTGTATAACTTTTTTTCTGGACATTTATTGCTGTAATTTCTGAAACAGCCGGTTTTGGAACTTCCATGTTTACTTAATAATGCTGTCTCGTCTCTGCTATTTTTCTGGACTTTTAAGATTTGTTGGCCCTCCTAAAAGCGGTGCTGTAAATTTCTTACTACTATTTGTTATTTAAATACTACAACTATTATTAGTATTATTATTTGTTATTTAAAAATCACTTGTAAAACAAAAAAAAAATGTGTTAATTTAAAAAATCATTTCCCCTTGGTGTTGGGTTTGGTATAATTAATCATGTCCTTGAACTCAGTGCAGTGATATGCTTCTCAGAATAGGCTTAGTTCCAATTAAACTTAAAATTTGTGGATTGTCATATTTCATGGATGATGCATATACTGCTGAGTGCTGGTGTATTGGATGTATACAGCCACTCTTATCTTGATGTATGACTTGATTTAATAAAAAATAAATAAAGTTCTTCACGGTCAGTATTATCAAGCATTCTTTACAGTTTCTGGACTTCACCTTATTATTATATAAAGGTCTGTAGAGGGTGGGGTGACTGAGGACAATTTTACCTGTTAATTTTAATATAAAAAATGGAACCTTTTTTTAGTTTTTTGGGATCAATGCTTTGGTAATAACTAATAATTGCTCATATTATTCATGTTTCTTACCATGGGTATCAATCTTTGACAATCATCTTTTCAAACTACCCATCAATTAAATCTGCTCTCCTTTCCCTTGAGATATGACAAAATATCACTATAAAATTCAACGAACTTGAGTCAATATTTTTTTTCCAAAAAAAAAAAATATATATACTTTTCTATGTTTACATCATCTTCATAATTTTGTTATTCTGTTTATAAGTATTCATGTTTTATTTTATGAATTTGTGGTTTTTAAGAAATTATTTTACTTTTAATGTTTTTGTACTTTTTTTTTAAAATCTTTTTTAGATTATCTTATTCTATGCCTTAATGAATTTTTAGAACTTTTTAATTTATATCAAGTTAACTCGAATCCTGAAACTAATCTTTAATCCTACACCGGTTAATAATGCCTTGGGAAGGGAGAGATGGGGGTTTCATGATTGGGGTTTTGCACATGTATGTGCATATTCAAATCTCGTTTTATCATCTTCGTTGCATTTCCTTTTCCCAACTACAAGACTAGATTCTCTAAGTAGGTGGCTTGATAAGTAAACCATCTTCGGGATCGGTAAAATTCCTAAAACGAATAAGCTTCAAATCAATTATCTTTTATCGAGTGGTCCATTCCTCAATTTCGACTCTAGACTCGTGTCTATCTCTTGCCACCAATCTAGCCTTCAACCTCTCAACTATTTCATTAGCTTTTGTTGACTTTATAGATCTAAAAAAAACATGGTTTTGTCACTCTGTTTTTCACATACACTGGGAGAAAAGGTTACAGTAACAATCCCCTCCCTTGTCGAATAGCCTTTAGAACAAGGGGGTGGCGGTCAACCATCCACTTTCGAGATTCTTTGGAATTTCTTTGTTTTGTATTTGAGTGTGTGACTTGTTATAATTGATCCTATGCATATTACAAAACTTGAGTTCATTGGGAGGATTGCCACCACGATTTGAGACTAAAAGTATTGAATTCAAAACTGGTGTTAAAGATTATAAATTGACTTAGTTGTAGTCCTAAAAATCAAAACAAAGATACATATAGCGGCTTTGCCTCTCCTCTCGTGTCCGCTTTCGGGTATTCTATTTTTGTGTAGGGACTGGACCTGCACCTTTGGACAGATGGAGATCCTATTCCTAGGGAATTGCATGGGCATTAGAGCCATCAAAGACAGTGGCAAGCACCTATCAAGGTGCAAAGATCATTTTTCGTGAACTATTACCATAGTGGTTGGAACAACTCGCAAAATACTGCTCCTACTTCATTGCCCCCAACCCTTTCTTGTACCTATATTAAATCAAAATGATTTTATATGTTTCATGAGCAAACAAAACATAAAGAAATAGTCTTACTCACTTGGAGCACTTCATTTTCCATCACTTTCTACAAGGTTCAATGTCAATGTTGTTTTGTCAGTAAGGAGAGAAGCAAGGTGGATTTCATGGCGACTTTGTCAGGTATGTATGAAAAGCCGTCGGCGAACAATAAAGTCCACTTGATGAAGAAATTGTTCAATCTGAAAATGTCAGAATGTATGTCTGTAGCCCAACACTTGAATGAATTCAATACGATCACCAATCAAATGTCTTATATAGAGATTGAGTTTGATGATGAGATCAGAGCGTTGATTCTGTTGGCATCGTTGCCAAATAGTTGAGAGGCCATGAGGATGGCTGTGAGTAGTTCAACCGGCAAGATGAAACTGAACTACGATGACATACGTGACATGGTCCTTGCTGAATAGGTACATAGGAGAGACTCGAGTGAGTTCTCAGGTTCAGGATCTGCTCTAAATGTTGACAATCGGGGCAGAGGACATGACAGGTCAAGCTCCAAGAGCAGGGGGAAGAGAAAGACAAGATCTGGGCAGCAGATCACGTGCTGGAGTTGTGGCAAACCGGGCCACATTAAGAAAAACTGCAGGAATCAAGAAAGTGCAGGGGATGATGCAGTGAATGTAGTGGCCGAAGAAATTCATGATGCCTTACTTCTTGCAGTGCATAGTCCGATTGATGATTGGGTGTTGGATTCAGGGGTTTCGTTCCATAGAACCTCACATCGAGAAATTATGCAGAATTATGTTGCTAGTGATTTTGGAAATATGTATGCAGTTGATGGAGAGACACTGGATGTAGTGGGAGTGGGTGATGTGCATATCACACTTCCAAATAGGGGCGTGTGGACTTTATAGCAAGTCAGACACATTCCAAATCTGAAGAAAAACTTTATCTCTGTGGGATAGCAGTTATGCAGTAGCGTTCTCTGGAGGAGCTTAGAAGATCACTAAGGGTGCGTTGGTTTTGGCACATGGTAAGAGATTTAACTCGTTGTATTTAATATAAGGGTCCAATGATGTGTAGGAAAATACAAGAGTGAAAAAAGTGCAGCTTGATCGCACGAAACATTTGAGAAAGCCAAGGGGAGTTAGCTTTGCCATTCCTCATAAAAGCCTGGAAACATTGGCTGAGGTTGCCAAGATCGGTTCGAGACCGGATACTCCTAGTGCAGTGGGAGTTGTGAGTCGCTCTGTGGATGTGTTGACTAAGAGTGACGTATGTAGAAGACTAAAGTTGGGCTTGACTTCAATGCGTCTTCTGGCTTGAAGATGGGAGCTGTGAGCTGCAGAGATGAAAGGGCTTGGCTGGAAACAGTGGCTGGCATGTGAAGACCCAATCTCCAAGTGAGAAATTGTTAGGGTGTATGTGGAGACTGATTTTGGAGCTGAAAATCGAGAAACAAAGTGTTTGCTCGACGTGTCATCAACGTGTGCTCGAGCGAAGCTCAACCCGTGAGTTCACTCGAGTCCCGCATGACAGTGAGCTCGAGCGAGACACAAACCCTAGTGTTCGCTCGAGTCCCGCTCAAGCCAATGTTGTTTTGGCCATTTGCTCGATGTGTGCTCGACAAGATGCTCGAGCGAAGAACGCAGATTTTGCCATATTAGGGTTTCTAGCGTTGTTTGCTATATATATACATATGTCATATTTGATTTGTTTTGTACGACTTTCGAACATATTTTGAGAGAGAACAATTATTAAGTGAGTGCATATTGTGTGAGAGAGCAAAAAGCCCTAGAGATTGTGAGTTGAGATAGAGTGATTGTAATCTCCTCTGTTAATAAGATTTCTGCAACTCTATGAACGTAAGCAATTTGCCAAACTACGTATATTGTGCCTCGTGTGCTTGATCGTGATTGCTTTTATTTTGTTTGCCATCGTTGGTGAGTACGTTTTGCACAATATACCACTGTGCTCTAAGAGATTGAGAGCAATGAGAGGCAAGAAAAGTTGAGAGAGAGAGAGAGACAGAGAGAAGAGTTAGGTTTAATTAAAACTAAAGCCAAAACAACATCGTTTTATTAATATTTTTTTTAATATTTATGTGTGTGTATATATATATAAAATAGTGGGTTAGGCTGGGGGTGAGGTATTATGTGGGCGGGCCAGGCCGGTGTGGTCGAGGTAGCTCGTGCTTGCCCAAGCAGGGCTCTGCAACCCCTAGAAGCTGGAATAACTTAGAAAGAGAGTGGCATCTAGCCATTTAGCATTAAGATTTAGCAGTCTTTGTGTGAGTTGTATGCAGTGAGAGTAGCATGTACGGTAACGAGGGGGGGTTCGTGTCTATAAATATCTATTTGTGAGTCTAGATTGCATTACTTCATCGAACTTCCCAAGCTTCTACTATGGCTATTTTCTTTTGAAGGTAAATCCATCTATTGATTCCGTTTGGTTTGTGAAATGTTTTAAGTTCTATTTCTCAAGGAATACGAACAGATATTTTTATTATCTTATTTAATGACAACCATTAGATTTTGGTAGGAATTAAGCAAAATTCTTAAAATACCCCCATCTTCAAATTTTTATTTTTATTTAAAAAAAAACATCCAAATTATATTTGAAAAATAATAAATAATAAATAAAGGAACCTTTCACAACGTCCTCGCACGTTCTAAATATATTAGAGCCAAAAGTAGGGTTTAGATTGAAGTGGTGACCCACTTTCCTATTTCTTTCTTTCTATACGTTGCTGCAATAATATTCTATTTACATTATTGCAAAACTACCCTTTAAAAGTTAGGGAGTTGACTGCTAACATACATCATGTTTCCTAAAACTAATAATTTGGGGATGTTTCCTGTTTTCCTGTGTCTGGATAAGGTTTTTTTTATCAGATAATTTTCCATATTTGTGTTTCATTGTCCTTCATGCTTATCATCATATACTTTGATGGAGCATTCGGCTTGTGAAGTAAGCTTGAAATAATATCTACCATGTTTTTTCTACTTTAAATACACAAAATTTATTTGCATCAATAAGCCTGTTTATTGATTGACACACCAAACACACTATTGATGTGAAAGTTTGTCATGTTAGTTATTATAAAAATGTATTTATATTAGAATAATTTTACTCATCATCTCTACATTACATATTTATTTTTATTTTTTTCTTAGCAAATATTGGTGTATGAATGATGAGTAGAATAACTCAATTAATTTAACAGAAAAAAAATAACAGTGGTGTGTGGTGTAAGCATGGATAGAAAGACTCTTTATATTATGACTTTTTTTTTTTTTTTTTAATGACTGCAATGGGTCTTATTGTACTTCATGTGGTTTGTACACTATCTTGTAATTGTGAACTCTTTTAGGGGTTTGGGCAGCTGCTAAATTTGAAAAATTCTATGCATCAGTCATTATTCACTTTCACATTCTACATCTATAATTTTTTTTTTCATATGGTGTGAGATAGTGAATAGTGGCTGATGAGAAGAATTTTTCGCTAAATTTTGGGAGTTTGTTTGACCAAGCTAATGTACAATTTAGGCTAAAAATCATTAAAAGGTTGCGGAAAATGTTATACATATTACAGTTAACATTTTTAAGCTCATAAGATTGCTAAAATTGTTATTCAAGGAGACTCTCTAAATACCATTAGATCCATCAATAATCCTCATAAGGCCATCAATTGGGAAACGGAAGGGGTAGCTCGAGACACAAGGTTCTTGCTTCAAGACTTTCAAAAATGGCAAGCTGAAAAAATACATCGATCACAGAATCGATGCGCGCATTCCATTGTGCAATGGGCTCATTCCAACTTAGAGTTCGGAAATATCCCACTTATTAAAGTACCAACCTGTTTGCTGGAATTCCCAAGTGGGAAAGACCCACCGTCTATAATATATTAGTTTTTAACTCTTCTTATGTTTTCTGTAATTTATGTTTTTGTACTTTATGTTTATGGTTTTCTTTAAAGTTGTAAGGAATTTCTTATGTTAATGGAATGCATCAACTACTTGCTGAGAAAAAAAAAAAAAAAAAGCTCATAAACATACAAGTAAACTTCCTAGGATCATCCACTGCTCTTTTTTTTTTTTTTTCCTGGAAAAGTTCGTTGCAAAAGTTTGTGAAAAGAAAAGTAGCTCAAGGAAATCACTGGGACTAAGATAGGACCTATTTCTGGCCTTATTGTTCATTTCTCATGTTCTGTCTACATAAAGAACATCTTCAATCCAAGCTACAATGTTGAACGCTAGGCCTTCCAACACCCTTGAGTAGCTCTCTAATATTGCTTGCCCCACATCCTGCAAAAATCAGTTCCCTTCAAGTCTCAAATTTGTAATGAATCTTTTAAACATGCCAAGCTCATGTGAAATTAGAAAAATTCTGTTCATCATCCCATGATATAGCATTAAAAGATTGCCAAGTCAGTGAAAATAACAAAGATGATGAATATAATTACTAGTGAACTTATAGATGGCCGTGCACTTACCCTATTGTACTGAATCTTGCTAGTGTCCAATGTTGTCTGTGATAGCTCAGGATACCTCTGTTTGAGGCAGAACAATAAACTTTCAGCTCTCTCTGCTAGAACATGATTTTTGTCACTACGGTCAGAGTCAGCCATGAGATCCTTTACCAGGTCCCAGGATGACATTGAATGGCTCATACATGCTTTACGCCTCCATGTATACATAGAAGCTTCAACCCTGTCTGCAAGCTCAAGTGCTTCATGTTCGGATGTTATATTCAGACAGTCAAGAAGATGTTCTGGTGAGAATTTATCTCTGGTACACATATAGCGGTAAATCGATTCTCCTAGACATGATTTTCCACTCTGATCAAAATGTTTGGGAGAAAATGAAGTCAGAACTAGGAAGTTTTATGTTTTATCACTGACACAACCATCTGAGAAAAGTCCTAAGAACACTTTACTGTTTCATTGAACTTACAAACTTGGGTGCCTGATGTTGTGACATATGCATAAAATAAATATGCCCGGAACTACTCAAGTATTCCTAGCAGTCAACATAGTTGTCCCAAATTCATTCTTGCAGTTAATATGTTTCATCTTTATGTTCTCGAAAAATTTCCATTTCTACTCTATTTGGAAAGTTCTGTCAAAGTTTTTATGTTAATTCCTAAATTAATCCGCCAACCATTTCCCAATCCCTGCAAAATTTCAGTGTACATCTAATTTGGAAGATAAATCCATTGGACTCGTGGAGACTCGTAGTTTCAGAAACACAAGTTTATGTAAAACTGTTGGATCAACTATGAGGACTCACTTTTGGAAGAGTTGCCACGAATGATTCTGGGATTTCCATCTCTGCAAGAATAGTACTGTTAATGGCCATGGCGGCCTTGTGAATTTGATTAGCACAGTCCCGTTTGTGTTGCAAGTGCTTCCTTGCCTTCTCAGAGAGGCCACCTGGAGGAACACATGGGATTGGCAACCACCATTTGTCTTCTTTCCTCTGAGAAACCCTTCGAAATGAGCCTGAACGAACTGAATTCCCCGACATGCTCCCCTGTTTCGCGTACCAGAATTCCGTATCTTCAAAACTATCCATTATTTCCTGTCATAGAAAATTTAATCCTTCATGAGCTATGGCCACTGAGAGAAACATGGGTTGTTTCTGTTAGAGAAAAGAATGAGTTTTTGCAAATGGAGCTTGTCTTACTATGAGCATCATGTCAAGCTTCTGCAATGCAGGAAGATTAATATAAATATCCGATCTTGCTGTATTTGCCATCATCTAAAATACATTCATAACTTGCATCAGAAAGAGGTAAAAACAATTAAATACCATCGAAGCATCAGATATGCATCAAAGAAATTTCACCTCCACAGTTGTCCCATCATCTAAATCTTTCAAGGTTGGGCTAAACTCCACTATGTAATCACACACAGATAGAAGACAATCCATTTCTCTTTTCCACAAAGCCTTCTTCTCAGGACTCAGAGGCTCTAACCTTAAGTTTTGGCCGAATACAGTTGCTGCAGAAGATCAAAGGGATGTAGAATTAGAGCATAATCACTTTTCATCAGAAATTATAATCTGTTACAACTTGATTACCGTAGAGGTTTGTTATGGAATTTGAGATAGTCACAGCAGTGCAGACACCTTTCCCACCTCCAGACATGTCTTCACCCAACAGAAGTTTTGCAAATCTTTCCTTCATCATTTCAAGCTCTGCCAAGATTTTTCACATAAATTAAGCAAAATTTTATTGCCTTTTCAATTTTTTTTCCCCTTAAAAGACTAAGAATTTGCCAAAGCAAGACAATGCAAACTCACCTAAATCAGTAGATTCATGATCATCAAGTTTATCGTCCACAACTTGCCTGTGGGGCTTCATTGGTAGTCTGTTGAGGGATCTGGATTTGGCTACTGGCCAGGGGGAAGGAGAAGGTTCACTAGAAAAGCTGTTTCCGTCTGTAGGCTCTGAGAAGGCTGAGGCCTCAGAATTAGTCCTACAGTATGCAAAAGGACTCCCACTCATCGTAGAACGCCCTGGAGTTTCTGAAGTTGATAGATCATTTTGATCCACTGAAGAAACTGAAGGTTGATAACCCAGATCATAATCATCAGAATTCGACAAATTATCCATTCGAGTTTTGTAACTTATGCTCTAAATTGCTCAAACCTGCACGCAATCATGAAACTCTCACGGAATGGGTTAGTGGGCTCAAAGATTTCAGAACCTCATTATCACATTCAGACAGGAACTTTGGTGGGACTCTGATTAAAAAGGCTGGACCCGGGAAATGTCTTAAAATTGTAGAACTTAACAGTCTAAAAGCATGAATCTTTTCTTTTTCTTTTCTTGGAACAAAAAAGCAAAAGAGGTTTCTGAGATGTAGCTATTGCTGTCAGGAGTCGTAAATAATTCACTACTGAATATGCAGCAAAAGCTTTAGTAATAAAGCAGGGTTATGAAAAATTCCCAAGAGTAGTTAGTAGTTCTAACAAAACTGAAACTTAAAAATTCAAAGACAACGGTTAGGAAAAGAAGCAACGGTCTAATATTCTTTCATGTTTACCTTTAATGGCAAGATTTGAATTTGAAGCCAAGCTAGCTGAAGAACGTTTGAAACTGTTCCCCCCTAAGCGCATGCATCTTTATGCCTCTAAAACCTTTTTCTTTACTAAAGAACAACTTTCTTTCTTGCAACATACCGGTATACCCATATCGCCATAATCATAGAACTCGAACACAATTGGCCGTCTGATCGTGCAGTTGACCTCTTTGATCAAATGAGCTAGACCCAGTTGCAAAGAATGGCTGAATCTTAGCAAAATATGTAGAGAAAGGACATGCAATATCGTATGACATGGTTGGACATCGATATATATATATATATATATATATATATATATTATTGGTTTTGGGAAATGAAGAACATATTTAGTTTGAATTACATGATTGCCTAAAATTAATTTTGTATTCCGGATTCCGATCTGATCCGTATTCCTATTGTGTTGACTTTTTTGCCTAATCATTGTTTTGTTTTCCAGTTAAACGGTTGCACGTACACTATTACTGTGATTGACAATATGGCAAAGGGAAAGTAAGATCACTAACTTTGTCATCACCCACCAAATCATGATCAGTAGTTGTAATGGTTGTTAACTGAATCATGAAGATGATTGAATAATGCTGAGAATTGCACAAATTCATTCAAAATTTAGATTTATTCATTTTCTTTAAAATGAATGCGCGAAATTTACACGTTCTAATATAATATTTACGAGAAAAACTTCAGCTTGGTAGTCACAAATATATCAAGATCTATAACCAAGCAGGGGCAGAACTAGTACTTGTGCTGAGACCCTCCAAATTTCAAAAAAATTAATTTTTTTTTATATGGTAAATTCCTTAGAAATTAACTTTGCCCCCTCAATTTTGATGCATTTTTTGGATTTTTCAGATTTCAAAGCATTCATGAAGATTATAAAGAACTTATAAATTGGCAATAATCATTATAAAAATAAAAAATAAAATAATGTTATGCATGCATGCATGCAGATTATGAATAATTAATAATTTTTCTTTAGGACTCATGAGAATCGTGAATTAATTATTAAATGCATAAAACCCATGATGATGATCATTAGTTGTCAAAGGTTAATTGAACCTAAAATTAGAAGGACCCAAAAAAAAAAAAAAAAAAAAAAAGAAGAAGAAGAAAAAAAAAAGTACATGCAGGAAGTGGATCCCATGGACTTGCATGCATGTTCAAGAAAGGTTGGTCGGAGGTTGGTCGGTGGTTGGCTTGGAAAGCTTGTGAAATATTTGCATTCACCCTTCAACCACATTTTGCTTAATTATTCCCACAAAATAAATAATTTATTATTTGAAATTAATCATGTAGTCCCTGATAATTTAAATTTATGTTGTTTAGGCCGTGTGAATAATAAACTTTGGCTTTTTATTTATTTATTTATTTTTATTTATGGGTCTCAAAGGGGTGCATGCAGGTGTGATAGACGTGCATCCCATTTCCCAGTTTTGAGTCCTTGTTAATAATCTTTTTGGGCTCTTGAATGGGTGGCTTAGAATTGAGGACTCTAATTAATTGATATATATATATAATTATATTGAGGTCAACTTTTCTGCATATAAAACAAATTCATACACGCATAAAATATTGATATATATATATATATATATAGATCTATCTTTGAGTCCCGTACTACCACTCCAAGGTGCAGAACATTTCTATTTTTTACAGGTTTTGACCAAAGTTAAGGATATTGGTCATTCGGGTTTTGCCATCCACAGGGTACCATTTTTTTTTTCTTTTTTCAAATTTTAGATAATTTTTGTCTATTTTAGTTATTTTCTATTAATTTTTCATTTTTTCACATTTTTTTTTATGAATGTGACATGTAGATCATTGGGGTTTTCATTTCTTAATACTATGATAGAACCTCCTTCTATTGACAAGAAAAACATTAGTTAGTATTTTGGTAAATAACTATCCAATAAGATAATAAAATAGCAACTTAAAATTAAAATAAATTTAAGACTTAGTTTTTGATCTTTTAAATCCATATAATGCTCTAACTCAATCAGACCCACATAACAACATTTATACTGTTTCAGTTGACAATGAAGCTCGATAAGGATCAATAACTCTTCACCTGCGCTGAATGTTGATTCTGAACTAACTGTGGTAATTGGTGTAGCCAATATATCTCAGGCCAATTTGAACAAAATTTGAAACTTGAGACTATTTACTTTCTGTCATTCCAAAGCATCGAAACTTGCATTTGAACTCTCTTTACAGATATATATATATATATACTCTCATCTAAATAATTGTCTAGTTCTAATTTGATTGGTTGCACTGTATCAACACTTTTAACAAAATATTTAAACAATAACTGGCCAGTCTGCATGCTTCTCCCACCATTGGAGGAACTATTAGATAAGTTTATTCAAGCATTTTCCCTGCTCTCTTTGTGTCTCAATAGTTGAATTGTCTTCCTTAACATACTCATTATACAACTCATGCAACACTTGAGCGACATGCTCAATATTCTTAGAAGCTTCTGACTCTTGATAAATTAAAGGAAAACAAAACTGGATCAGCACCATCTTGAATCTAGGTTCTAACACTACAGGAATTGTCATCAATAGATTACACTCCCCCAACATTTTTCAAACTTAGCACTAATTTTTCTTACTATTGATTTCATGTACTTATTCTCATCTCTAGACTTCTTACCCAAGATATCCTTCATTCTCCATACTTCAGAAAGAAATATGTTTGTTGTTGGGTAACACTTTCGGATACAATATTGGTTACTTCATTAAAAATTTCAAGTAGTTGACAAACATTTTCAACTTGCCCTCAATCTTTAACACTTAGAACCCATTCAAAACTGTTATCCTCATCACCATATCTGATAAACACTTCTTTAAATTGAATTGCAGCATCCAACATTAAGTATGTGTTGTTCCATTTTGTAGGCACATCTAAAATCAGTTTCTTTAAGGGAAATTGCAACTGTTTTGTAATTTTAAATTGTTTTAGCCTACTATCTGATGCTGCAAGATATTTTATATCATCTCTCACACAATCAACGATCTCCTTAATATTTCTAAGTCCATACTGCACAAGTAAATTAGTTATATGTGCATAATAACGTACATGAAACAATTGCCCACCAACAGACAATGTTTTCTTCAAGCTAAAATCATCTTTCAAGATCCTAATGACAACATCATTAAAACTTGCATTGTCAACAGTAACTGAATTAATTTTATTCTCAATTTTCTAATCTTAAGAACACTTTTATAAAACATCAATAATAAGAAGGCCAGTATGTGGATGTGACATATTACAAAAGTTCAACACACGCCTCTAAAGATGTCAATTAGTATCTATAAAATGACATGTCACTACCATATATGAAAGTTTTTGACGAGAAGTCCACATGTCAGTTGTGACATAAACTTTGTTAACAGTTTTAAGCAAAGCCTTTAACTTTCTTTTTTCAGTCTCATAAGCTCTCATGCATTCTTTTTTTGCAGCAGTCCAAGACATTGGTTTCCCAATGTGGAGTATTTTCACTCATAAACTTATTAAATACCACATGCTCCATCAAGGAGAATGTATATTCATGGTAAAGTATCATATGAGAGGCAAGCTCTTGGACCCTATTACGATTATAGGTAAAGTTTGACACAGTGAAGCCACCATCTGGCTCCTTAGACTCCACTGCTAAAACTTTCTATTTTTTTTAGATCTTATGTATGGCAAACAAGTTATCAAGTGTCTACGTAGTTTAGTCGTAAAACTCGATTGAGATGCTTTAAACAAAGTTTAACACCACTTGCATTGAAGCTGTTTAGCACCATCTTGTTCAATTTTGATAAAATCGTTCCATACAACAGAAGTCCTATTTCTCTTCTTTCTTTCATAGGCTACCATTTGCACTTTTGTTGGGCCCTCATTAGAGATTGTATTAGGGGCCTTAGTATTTGCAATGTCTCCATCATCATCGGATATGGGCTCTACTAAGCTAATTCGAATAGAGTTTTCATTTTCATACTCCTCCACCGGATCAAGTTCATTCATACGATCATTCATTTGCTAAAATCAATAAATGCTAGCACAGAACCAGACAAATTATATCAATAAACTAAATTACAAATTAAAGTCAAACATATTTGATCCAATACTTGTCAAAACAGTCTTACCTAGATGGCTTAAAGTGCCTCCAGAAGTAAGGTTGATACTTTCTTCTTCTTCTTTTTTTTTTCATGAAAGAGGGTGGCACCTCTAACCTTTATTAAAAAGACACTCACTTGTGGCGGACAAAAAACTTATTACAACAAAACAAAACAATCACCAATAAACAAGCAAAACAAAACCAAATCTCCATTAAAATCTAACATGTGGTAATCCAACCTTATCCAGCCGAAGCATACCCTTCAACTTATGTGGCAAAGAAGCGTAATCAACAAATCTACTATTATGACCTTCCACTCCTCGACATGCAAGGAAATCCGCGGCATTATTCCCTTCTCTAAATTGATGTTCAATGGTGAAGTGCACATCTCTTAGTATAAGCAATAGATCATCTTAAAAATCCCGTAAGTACCAAGCCGTGCACTTACGACTAACCAACCAAGAAACTACCAACATGGAATCATATTCAATAGAAATCTAATTGAAACCCAACTCTTTGCAAAAGGCAAGGCCAACAATTAACACTTTCAATTCAGCCTCATTATTCGTTCCATGTCCAAAATAAGAAGAGAAGTCTCCTTTGAAGTTTTCCCTATGGTCCCGAATGACGCCTCCTCCACTGTAACACCCCGTATTTTAGTGTATTTTTACTGAAAGATTTATTTTTATTTATTCAAAAATTTATTCTCTTTTTTTAAAATTTTTGGATTTTTAGTGGGTTTATTTTTATGATTTTTTAATTTTGTGAAAATTATTTTGAAGTGCTTTCTTAATATTAATTATTGTTGGATTTAATTATCTTATTTTCATTTAATCATTACGTTTGAATTATTTTATTTAACTTGCTGTTTTGAAATCGTTTCCGTTGGATAATTTTTGTGACCCAAGATGTGAGGATTGTACCTCATTTATCTCCCTTCATTTTTCTTTTTCTTTTCTTCCTCTTTTTCTTTTTCCCTCCATTTCTTTTTCTCCCCTCTCTCTCCTCTCCTGCACGCTGCACCCCTCTCTCTCCCTGTGCGTTGATTCTCCTCCACCCAGCCACTGCTGCGCGCCGCCGTGACCGACACCGCCCATCCCGTTTGCTTCCCCACCGGCCGGCGACCACCACCCTTCAATCCCAGCCTCTCTCGCCCCGTCGCTTGTTCCCAAGCACGATGCAAAGCCGCGGCGTTCCTTGTGCTCACGCGCTGCCGTCGCGCCACCTCTGGCCACCATTTCTTCACCACTTCATCCTCGACCTCCTAGCAACCCAATGCACCCATCCTCACCTCCGATCTGCCACCGGTGAAGCACATTCTTCAACATTTTCAATTTGGGCATTTTAGCATTCAACTGCCGCCCATGCCGCCACCCACAGCCAACCACCACCACCACTAGCTTCACCGACATCCCTAAGCACTATCCTATCAATCTCGGGTCTTGATTTGTCCCCGTTCAAAAGTGAGTTTTTGAGACCCACGGCCACAGTGCATTTGACACTGTTCTGTTGCTTTGTTGCCACTTCGTGCAGCTCTGTGATCATTCGGAAATTATAAAATAGCATTGTAAGTATTTTTCCAAAGAACTTTCGTGATTTAAATGTATTTTGGCACTAACTTATTATACTGTGAACTGTTTGGTTTTGCCGGACTGAGTTCGATAAGTACGGGGGTCAGATGGATTGGTGGATGAAGTTGTTTGTGCGTTTGGGCTGTGTTGAGTGTTGTTGGATGTTGGTTATTGAGATGTTTCATGTACATGGCATATTTGCATGCATGATCATGTTTGTAAAGGAAACTGAGTTTTTGTGTAATTACATTCATGTTCATGTGTTTATTGAAAACTAGATTTTCATGTGAAAGGATTTTTGGGTGCGTGTGTATCACGACCCCAAGCCGAGATGGGGCATTATCTCGGTGGAGCTCATTTGGTCACTTGGGAGCGGAATATACTGAGTGACGTCCCCTGGATTGTCGCTGGGCGACAATGGGATCGGACGAGATGGTCTCGTGCTGACTCCGTGGCCCCTCTACTGGCGGGGGCTAGAGGATGCTTGGCCATGAACGCGCTGGGCGCGGAACTGGGCATCGCTACGAAGCCAGGACGTGCGGATAGTCCCTAGGGGAGATCATTGTACATACAGTAAAATGGAATATTGGACTATTTTCTGGGAAAATAACGTGTGTTGGATATGGATTTTATGTGAATCATTTTCTGGAAAAATGTTTTATGGATATGTTTGGGCCAAAATGAGATTTTGGCATGTGTTGAAAAATATTCATTTTTGGAAAAAATGATGTTTTGAGAATAATGCATATTTTATCATATGCATGCATGTTGTTTGCATTAATGCATTTTTTATTCTCGATGGTTGTTTGATTTATACTTACCTATGGTACCGTTTTATGATAACGCAGATTTCGATGCAGATGAGGCTCAAGGTGAGCCTGAGGATTCGGCTCCGCACGAAGAGTGATTTGGGATCACTCGTTTTGGTTTGGACTTGTAATATATTTACTTTGGATGACTGTATAGCTTTTTAAACCACTTTTACTGATGTTAAAATTGTGTTTAAATTCTGGTACTTAGTTGACTTAATTATCCGCTGCGTTGTTATTATACACTGTTACATGTACACACACACTTACTTGGCACAATCGTTGAGATGCGTGACCATGTTGTCATTATCCTGGCGTCTCGATCTCCGAGTTTTCGTACCTGGGGGTCGGGGGCGCCACAGGTGGTATCAGAGCAGTTCAGCTCTGGATAAAACCACATGTCCCTTAGGCGAGGTACCAGAAATTTTAAAAGTTGTAATTGAAATTATTTAATTTAAAGTATGTGGTTTTTATTGGTTTTATTTAGTTTATTGTATATTACTTTATTTGTTTATTTATTTTATTGTATGTTATTTTATTTTATTTGTTTTATTTTATGGTAGATTATTTTATTTGTTTTAATTATTTTATTGTGTACTACTTCATTTGTTTTATTCATTTTTTTGTATGTTATTTTATTTATGGAATTTTATTTTAGATTGTTTTGTTTTGTTTTGTTTTGATTGGAGTTGAAAGGCGAGTTAAGGGTTGTGCTATGGCAGGAAGATGGTACGACTGTGAATGTCATTTTTAGGCTTAAACATTTAGTGTAGTAGGCCTGATCTCTTGGTGATTGGTTCGTTTTTAATGTCGAGGATTGAAAGGAACGACATGGTCTGGGTGGACTCTATGTAGTAGGAACTCAAGTTCCAACTGAGGAGAGTAATAGTTTTAAATCGCTTAGGTTAATTGAGGTCTTAGGTTCCGTAGAATTTATGTAATGAGTCTATGGGGTAGGAGGTTGTAAGTTCAAAGAACTTACTTCAAGGTTAGATTTATGAGAAGTTCATCTAAGGTTTGTGGCCCTATAGCTTTTAGGAAATAAGTATATGAGATTTAAGGTGGTAGGTTCAACAAGCATTTGAGAGATTACTTAAATTAGAAGTTTTTGATTTTCTCAACTTGGATAAGCAATTTGGTATCATTTGGGGCTTTAGAATTTACAAGCTTTATAAGGGGACTGTTTTAGATTTAAGGTCATCGATCTTGAGGATTTCGGGAAATGATTCTTATCTTGTTTAAGGTTTTAGAATTGCAGAGTTGAATGACTGAATTATAATAGGATTTGAGTTCTTAGTTTTGTAGAGTTGGTACGCTAGCTTGATCTATTGTAGCGATTGATTAGTCGGTAACCATTAAAATAGGATTGATCAGAGTTGAGTTACTGATATGAGAATTTTTTAGGAGAGAATTTCTTTGGAGATGGAAGGTAACGATCTAGTTCATGTATTTTCTGGGGATTGAAGATGTTGATCTAGTTCAGAAAATAATTGTTTTTAGCTTGAGGCTTCAGTGACATGTTAATGATTTAATCCATATCAATTTTAAGGATAATAGATGGTGCGGATTTAGGAAATAATTCTCGTTGATTTCGAGGATATAGGTCTAGATGATGGAAATGGTAGTGATGGACCACTTGCACATTTGGAGCATATTTTGTCGTGGCTAAGGGTGCATGAGATCGATGCGTAGTAGTGGTGAGTGTGTATGCATTTCGGAGAATACAGGTCCTAGTCTCATTTTTGGCTTGGAGTTTTTTGGTGAGTCGATCGGAGTGTGTAGTCGAAGCAGGTTACTTAATGGAATGAGGGTTGGCATTAGTTGTTGTGATTACCTTCAGGAATTAATTGTGACTTGAGGTCACATAGGAATTTAAATTGTGAGGCTATACTTTCCTTTGGAGATTGAGCATCCAGTTGAGAGAATTAAGGATATTATTATTTAACTTGAAGAGAGATTGATGGATCTTCATGTATGGTGTATGATAAGATCTTGGAAGTTGAAGCTTAGGCATCAGCAGTGGATAATATGATCAAGTATGTGAGTTAATAAACATTAGGATCCATGGGTGCTTTGCAATGGCTTTTGGTGGATTGAGGATATGAGCAGTATGGTTTGCCTTGAGTTTTAATGGTGATGTGCTATTGAAGGAACTAGTCGTGCTAATTCTAGCTTATAGGAGTAGAAATAGATAGGGGAGTTACCAAGAAGGTTTTGTTAATGTTTTGATGAAGTCAATGGTGGTTCGTAGTGAGTTTAGTTACCGCTAGATTAGATGTTCAGAATGTAGGTGATGAGCTTTTGGGTTTAGGTTGTCAGGTAGAAGTTTATAGGCGCTCTTATTGGTTAGTCGGGTTGGAATCGAGTCTTTTAGGGTATGTTCCTTATCTTAGATGAGACAGTTGTATTTTGGGTTGAGGTTACTTGTTTTCAATTTGGGATGCTGAAGTTGATTGATACTGGTTTTTTGTCAATGATCATGGATGTATTTTGTAGAATATTGATTTTGATTAAGGCAGCGGAGTTACTTGAGGACTATGAGTGATAACTCGTGGTTTTGGGAAGGAAAATATTTTCTACCAAAGGTGGCAAGAGTTTTTGGTTAGTAGGTATGGAGCCACCTTGTACTCGATGGCGTTAGTTTTATGAGGATATAAATTTTATGCATGCGGTGAATTATCAGAGTGCGCAGTAGGAGTGTGATATTCTGGTTGTGATTAGAAGTTAAATTTTGTGCTGATTTTGAGGAATTAGTGGTGACTTGAATTTTTTTGAGACGATACTTGTAGTTGGAGATTAATTACTCAATTGGACCAATTATGTTATTGATGGTTAACTTTGGAAGTGTCCATTAGGTTACCAAAGGTAGAATTCAATGGAGGTTTAGAAGTTATAGCATAGTCACCCTAGGATTGCTGGTTGTGATGTGCCACTGGGGGACTAATACGAGTAAGTTGGATATCGCCATGTTTATTGAGAAATGTGCCACGTGCCATCAAGTTAAGGCTGAGCATCAAAGACCTGCTAGTAGACTTCAACCTCTCCCTATTCCTAGGTGGAAGTGGGATGACATTTTTATGGGTTTTGTAGTAGCTTTGTCGAGGACCCCTAGTGGAAAGAACTTAGTTTGGGTGATTGTTGATCGGTTGTCTAAGAGTGCCCATTTCTTGCCTATTAATAATACCGACTCTTTGGGTAAGTTAACTCGGTTGTATGTCAAAGAGATAGTGCGTTTGCACAGAGTACCCAGGAGTATTGTATTGGATCGGGACCCGCGATTCACGTTCCATTTTTTGAAATGTTTACAGGCAGCTTTAGGCACTAAGTTGAATTTTAGTACTGCATATCACCCTCAAACAGACGGTCAATCAGAGCGCACTATTCAGACTCTTGAGGATATGTTGTGGTCTTGTGTCATGGAATTTTAGGGAAGTTGGGAGAATCATCTGCCGCTAATTGAGTTTGCTTATAATAACAGTTTTCATTCCTCCATTCAGATGGCCCCGTTTGAAGCTTTGTATGGAAGGAAGTGTAGATCACCTTTGTGTTGGGATGAAGTTGGCGAGAGTAAATTAATTGGGCTTGAGATAATTTAAGAAATGAAAGATCAAGTTTGGTTATAAGGACAAAGATAGTGGAAGCTCAAAGTCACCAGAAGAGTTTTGCAGATACAAGGAGAAGAGACTTATCCTTTGAAGTAGGTGATTGGGTTTATCTCAAAATCTCTCCTATGAAAGGCGTTAAGCGCTTTGGTAAGAAGGGAAAACTTAGTCCGAGCTTTGTTGGCCCTTTTCAGATTGTAGAGAAAGTTGGGCTTGTTGCTTATAGAGTTGCATTGCCGGACTATTTTGGGGAAGTTCATGATGTGTTCCATGTGTCGTCGTTGAAGAAGAGTTTTGGACAACAAGAGCCACGTTTTGTTGACCCTGGACGCATTCAACTTCAGCCTAACCTTACTTATGAAGTTGCCCCGACGCAGATCGTGGATTGGAAAGAGCAAAGGTTAAGGTCTAAGATAATACCTTTGGTGAAAGTGTCATGGGGCGATCCATTGGCTCAAGATTTCTCTTGGGAGAGAGAAGCGGATATGAGGGAGCAATATCCATATTTGTTTGATTGACTCAAGCGGTATGTTTCTTATGTCTTCTCTTAGTCGAATCTTATTCTTATCTACGTTTAATGTTGACCTTGCCAATTTTGAGAACGAAATTTTATTTAATGGGAGGATGTAACACCCCGAATTTTAGTGTATTTTTACTGAAGGATTTATTTTTATTTATTCAAAAATTTATTCTCTTGTTTTAAAATTGTTGGATTTTTAGTTGGTTTATTTTTATGATTTTTTAATTTTGTGAAAATTATTTTGAAGTGCTTTCTTAATATTAATTATTGTTGAATTTAATTATTTTATTTTCATTTAATCATTACGTTTGAATTATTTTATTTAACTTGTTGTTTTGAAATCGTTTCTGCTGGATCATTTTTGTGACCCAAGATGTGAGGATTGGACCTCATTTCTTTCCCTTCATTTTTCTTTTTCCTCTTTTTATTTTCTTCCTCTTTTTCTTTTTCCCTCCATTTCTTTTTCTCCCCTCTCTCTCCTCTCCCACGTGCTGCACCCCCCTCTCTCCCCGTGTGTTTATTGAAAACTAGATTTTCATGTGAAAGGATTTTTGGGTGCGTGTGTACCACGACCCCAAGCCGAGATGGGGCATTATCTCGGTGGAGCTCCTCTGGTCACTCGGGAGTGGAATATACTGAATGACATCCCCTGGATTATCGCTGGGCGACAATGGGATCGGACGAGATGGTCTCGTGCCGACTCCGTGGCCCCTGCTGGCGGGGGCTAGAGGATGCTTGGCCATGAACGCGCTAGGCGCGGAACTGGGTATCGCTACGAAGCCAGGACGTGCGGATGGTCCCTAGGGGAGATCATGGTGCATACGGTAAAATGGAATATTGGACTATTTTCTGAAAAAATAGCATGTGTTGGATATGGGTTTTATGTTAATCATTTTCTGGGAAAATGTTTTACGGATATGTTTGGGCCAAAATGAGATTTTGGCATGTGTTGGAAAATATTCATTTTTCGGGAAAAATAATGTTTTGAGAATAATGCATATTTTATCATATGCATGCATGTTGTTTGCATTAATGCATTTTTTATTCTCGAGGGTTGTTTGGTTTATACTTACCTGCGGTACCGTTTTATGGTAACGCAGATTTCGATGCAGATGAGGCTCAGGGTGAGCCTGAGGATTCGGCTCCGCCCGAGGAGTGATCTGGGATCACTCGTTTTGGTTTGGACTTGTAATATATTTATCTTGGATGACTGTATAGCTTTTTAAACCATTTTTACTGATATTTTAATTGTGTTTAAATTCTGATACTTAGTTGACTTAATTATCCGCTGCGTTGTTATTGTACACTGTTACATGTACACACACTTGGCACAATCGTTGGGATGCGTAACCGTGTTGTCATCATCCTGGCGTCTCGATCCCCGAGTTTTCGTACCTGGGGGTCGAGGGCGCCACATCCACCAAAATTACCCAGGTTACCACAACAACTCCCATCTACATTCAGTTTGATCCACCCTTCAACAGGTTTCTACCAAAAAAAAGTCGCGGTTGAATCCTTGCACGAGAAACACTAGGGATGTCTAGTGCCCAAAGAATCCCCTCATCTCTGTCAGAAAGAGGCCAGTGTTTCACCATAAGAGATGAGAGCTTCCTTAGCCAAACCCTAACTGCCAACCAAACTCCCGACGCCGAATCCTGGGAGTTTTCCATCTGAGCCTTGCAATGGCGCAACCCAAGAGTCTATAGCCAGTCCATTAAGGCTGTGTTTGGATGTGGAGCTAAGTTCAACTGAGTTGTGTTTTTTATGAATAATAGTGAGTTGAGTAGTGGAGAGAGTTCTGTGAGATCCATCTAAACTGAGTTTAAAGTGTGTTTTGATGTTAAGATGAGTTTAATATTTTTTATGGAAAATTGAAAAATATTGTGGATCCCACGTATAAAGATGTTTTAAGTTGAAAAAGGTTGTGAGTCCCACGTGTAAGAAGGTTTTGAGTTGGGATGAGTTTAGTAATTTGAGAGTTGGGTATTTAGATGTTAGATTCAGCTTAAAATTAGACTGAACTCAGCTGAGCTCAGCTGAGTTTGGGAACCAAACGTAGCCTAAATCTGGCTTTCCACATACATACGAACATCTTTTTCAGAAGAAGATGGTCCCAAATCCAATCCATGCCTATTTGTTCAGTGCATTTGATACGAATGATATCCCAAGCAGTGGCAGACATAAGGTTGATATAGTTGATACTAATCAAGTAAAATATGTTAGAGTCAAATAGATTTGACTTGAACAGTTTCGTATACAGCCTTGCCTTGATGGTTCGATGTGCCTCCAAAAGCAAGGCTGATACAGTTGATACTAATCAAGTAAAACATGTTAAAGTCAAATAGATTTTACTCAAATAGTTTCAGTATACAATCTTGCCTTGATGGCTCGATGTGCCTCCAGAAGCAAGGCACCTCTAGGGTCCAAGATTATAATTTATAAACATAGAAGATTATAATTTATAATAAACCAAAACGTGCTAGGAGTTAGCATCATTCCATACTTGAAGCAAGAATATCAAGCAAGAACCAGATAGGATCATATTAATCAACCAAACATGTTAAAGAAAGCATCATTCCATACTTAAAGCAAGAACCAGGAATGATCAGATTAATCAAATTAAACATGTTAAACAAAGCATCATTCCATACTTGAAGCAAGAAACATGTTACCTCTATGGCTCTATGTGCATACATTATTAAAAAAAAAAATACAGGCTACATAAACTGATTTGATATGCTACTCATCAAGTAGAACTCAAACTGATTTGATATGCTACTCATGAAAATAGTGCAAGACTTTTTAAACATAGAACCAGATAGGATCAGATTAATCAATCCAAACATGCTCAACAAAGCATCATTCCATACTTGAAGCAAGAAACAATCAGCCTCTATGGCTTTATGTGCAGACATTATAAACAAATACAGGCTACACAAACTGATTTGATATACTACTCATCATGTTAAACTCAAACTAATTTTATGTACTACTCATCAAAATAGAGCAAGACTTATTAAACATAGAACCAAATATGATCAGATTAATCAACCCAAACATATTCAACTCAAACTGATTTGATATGCTACTCATCAAAACATGGTAAGGACATAAACAAGTTACCAAACTGGATCAAATTAATCGACCCAAACATATTAAACTCAAACTAATTTTATATTCTACTCATCAAAACAAAGTTAACTCTATGTGCCTCAACAAACAATATAGTTTATATTGTACAGACCAAAATCAGTTAAGACTCAGACTTATTTTAGACAATATCAACAAAGCAGAGCACTTCTAGGCTCTATCTGCAGACATTATCAACAAATACAACACCTCTAGAAACTTCAAGCAAGAACATAAAATCAAAACCATATAATTTATATTAATAAATTATACATAAGCAAATTGAATCAAGAAAGAGGAATAAGTGAAACTCACGGCTCTGTGGACCAAAATTCTTTGTTCAAAAGGTTTTTTTCCCAAAATGTTCAGTATGAATAATAATAAGCTCGTGCAAGTAAAATATAATGCAAACAACAGAGAGATCAAGGGCTGATAAGACCATTTTCTGGCATTAAAAAATAAGCAATTTTCATATTAATCATAGACTCATAGTGATAGATAGTCACAGTCTCACAGAAGAATGCTAGGAGTCGTGACTATTGATGTATGGCTACACAGTGGCTGCATACTCATCTAAGTCATCTTAGATGATTAGATCTAGAATAAAATAATTTAGAAAGAGTTAGGAGAGAACCAGAGGCAATAGCACGTTCCAAATCATAAGAAGTTCCCAAAAAAAATGCTTAGAAACCAGAACCAAAGGCGATAGATGAACGATTCAATGAACAAGAGCACCAGAAATCAGAGAATCGGGGATTCATTTGGTTGGGACTCATAAATGCTAGCATTTAATGACCCATCTACTGAGGCTCAACTGTCATCTCTGAGACGAAGATTGTAGTCTCAGCTCCCCTAAAATACGACCGTCGGCTGCATTTGCTAGGGTTTCTCGTAGCCATTGAGATGGTATCAATCAGTCAACACTCACTCTCAGTTTCTCAGGTTTTGATAGGCCGACGGCTGCAAGCCTTCAAGAATAAAAGCTTCAAGAATTGCAAATCGCCTAAGACTAGGGTTTAGAAATGCACTAAGACTTTGAGTCTCTGAGAGTGAAATGGTTGCAAAGCTAATAGAGAGAAATGAGGATAGCATCGTGTAAAATGTTAAAAGCTAGGGCTTCCTTCAAATTCTTTAACGAAAATAAATGGCAGAGACAACATTTTATAGATCCAAGGGCTACCATTAGTCCATTACACAACACACTTACATGGTATTTTGTTTTATAAGTAACAAAAACATTAAATTGACACTTACACAGTATATTAACATGTTACATAAATTATAATAACATATATATGAACCATAAATTATAATACTAATAATACTATATATTTATTAATACACCACCATCTAATACTACAATACTAAGGAGTTGTTTATGACTGCATTGAAGATGTTTATGATATTGAGATGTGTCCAACCTGTATTCTTCCTTTGGTTACTAAGTAAATGAGTTGATTTGATTCCTTTACTTTGTATCATCATGTTTCATGTAAGTGTTTGATTTGATTAATGAGATCAGATTTATCAAAAAAAAAAGTATAAAGTAATAAGTATATTAATTATATAAAGTTATAAGATTAATAACTAGTAATACTGACATATTGTACTAGTACTTACATAGAATGATAGAAATAGAATCATAAGTGATAAGTTATAATTATAATCTATAGGTAATATTATTATACTACTACTCTATTACAGTCTATTGACAACTGCAAATAAGTTACATTGTGTATATGTAAGTTGTAAGGATAAATTTTTATATAACTTTTGAATATTTGATAAGATAAGTTATAGTTAATATTATATTCATCATATATTCATAATATAAGTATATATGGATTCATAATAACTTCTAATTCTATATATCTATGATATATGATATATAATAGTATTAGTATATGTAGTGGACTATAGTCTATAATTCTATAAGACTATAAGTAATAAGTCTATATACATAAAACTATAATACATATAATACAATGTATATAACAATGTTATATACATTGTATTATATATGTATAAATATATACGAGTCGAGCTTACGAGTCGAGTCAAGCTTTATATGACTTTGTATCATTTAATAATCGAGTCTAATTCTGTGTTTGCAAACGTTCCATTTAATAATATAATTAGAGTCGAATTCGAGTTTAATCGAGTCGAGTTCGAACTGCCGGTTGAGTAGCCTATTAATTTTATACACTAGACACATGGAAGACATGGACAGGTGAGCCAATAGGAAGATCAAAGCGGTATGCAACCTGCCCAATGCATTCTAGAAGGCGGAATGGACCATAGTAATGAGCAACCAACTTCATATTGGTTCCTTTCTCCATAGTGTTTTGCCAATATTGTTGTAAGCGAACGTAAACCAAGTCCCCTGGTTGGAAGCATCTTTCTTGGTGCCCATGGTCATACTGTTGCTTCATGAAATTTTGTATTTTTTGTAATTTGAAGCACACATCCTTAAGGAGTTAATCCCAATCAGGCAAGGTTTTTGCTACATCTTCCACTCTTGCAGTGCTTGACACGTAGTCGAGCAACGTAGGTGGAGCTCGACTATACACCACTTCGTATGGGGTTCAACATGTACTAGAGTGAACACTAGTGTTGTAAACATTCTCAACCCAAGAAAGTCATTTGACCCATGCAAAGGGAGTGAAGCTGGTGAAACATCACAAATACATCTCGAGAGTACGGTTCACTGCTTCGGTTTGTCCGTCCATCCGAGGGTGATAAAAGGAGTTTAAATTGAATTTGATACATTGTAGTTGAAACGGCTCCTGCCAAAAATTGCTAGTGAAGACGGGATCTCAGTCACGAACTATGGAAATGGGTAACCCATACAATTTAAACACATTGTAAAAAAAAAAAACAAACAAACAAACAAACTTGAGCCCCCAATGCTGCTGAGAACAGGCGTGTGAGGGGTACAAAATTGACAAACTTAGACAACCTATCCACCACCACGTAGATCATAGTTTTTCCTTAGGAGCTAGGAAGTCTGGTAATAAAATTCATGGAGATGTCTATCCATACGATGATCGGAGTAGGCAATGGTTGGAGAAGGCCAGCAGGCTTAGCGTGCTCACTCTGATGATATTGGTAGGCGTCCCAACCATGGATTAATGCCCTAATATGAGACCTCACCCTCACCAATAAAAGACTGTCTTATGTTGCTGCCACATCTTATAAGATCCCTCATGGGTGACCGAGTGGAACTCACTGATGATGGTTTATGTCAATGGTGAATTAACTCTCAAGTAATTTGATCCTTGTAGAATATAAGGCCTAATCTAAAGCTCTATGATCTGATTGCTTCTCCAGTTTGGATATTTCTTGCTAATGTTTGTAGCTCGAGATCAATCAGCACCTCCTCTCATATGGGTTCCGTCCAAAGGGGAGGAAGCATGCTAAGTAGAGTGGCAAATCGTGTTAATGGGTCACGTTCGTGACGTGTCAAGTCGTGTATATTATACGATATGAGTCAACCCGAACACAACCCGTTAAACTTAACAAGAAAAATTTTGAAATCTTAACACGACCTATTAAAATAACAGGTTGACAGACACGACCCGTTTTGACCCTTTATGAATTGATTAAAAATATATTGACACGAAATGACCCGTTTCGACCCGTTTTGACCTGTTTCAACACGTTTCAACCCGTTTATTTAAATGACCCAAATAATCCATTTGAACTAATTAACATAAGTTCACATAAAATTTCAAATCATAATATCTCCCAAAAATATAAAACTAACTACATAAGTCTAAAATTACAATGCAAACAATAAAAACACCAAAATTACAATCCATAAACAGTCATGACTCGCGAGAATTGACTCAACTGAGAACTAAGAGAAAGAGTTTGGAAATACGAAATAGAATTAAGGTATTTTTTGTTTTTAGATTAAAAATGATATAATTGTAATTTTGAGTAAAACATTTAACGAGTCACTAACGGGTTAAGCGGGTCGACTCGTTAGCGACCCGTTAATGAATCGTGTCTTAACGGGTCAACCCGTTTTGACACGTTCTCGTTAACATCAAACCCAAATCAGCTAATTTCATGTCGTGTTCCTGTTGGGTTAACCGATCGTATCACATATTGCCACCCCTAATGCTAAGTGCACAAACTCGAGACTCCTCTAGACATCCTCCTCGCCCCTAGAAAGGTTGTCCGCTGCAAAATTTTCATTGCCTTTTTTTACTCAATCACAAAGTTGTAGCCAAATAAATTTGACCAATCATTTTTGTTTAGTCTCAATAACTATGGTTTGACCCTAAAGATACCATAAACTCCTTTGATTAGTTCAAATGGTAAATATGTTTCCTAGAAGGTATGGTCGCTACTTTTAAATAAAGACTACTAACGCCATCATCTCTTTTTCATACATAGAGCGACTCAAATTTCTTCCTTGAAGGGCTTGGTTAAAATATGTGATGGTTCATCTATCTTACATAGATGCTTCACATTCCACCACAAATTGCCTAGTGAAATCAAGTAGGGCCATGAACAGACCGGTTGTCATAGCTTGCTTCAACTGTTTAAAGGTGGTTTCCGCCCTTTCATTCTAACCGAACACATCCTTTTTAAGAATCTGTGTAAGAGGATTTGCAATCTGGCTATAATTACAAATGAACTTTCAATAGTAGCCAATTAACCTAAGAAACCCACGTAATGCCTTAATGGAGGCCGGCCTAGGCCATTTTGTCATTGCCAAGCCCTTTTCAGGATCCATAGACACGCCATGTTCCTAGATGAAGTGCCTCAAATAGTTAACTTGGTCCTATCCAAAACTGACACTTATCCGTTCTCACATACAACTCGTTAGCTCGTAAGGTGTCTAAAATAATCTTGAGGTGTGATAAATAACCCTCCCATGATCGGCTATAAACCAATATATCATAAAAAAATACCAACACATACATTCGCAAGATAGACTTGATATCACTCATAAGGAATTGGAACATTGAGGGGGTGTCAGTGAGCCTGAATGACATCACAAGGAACTCGTAATGCCCACGGTGCGTTCGAAATGTTGTTTTTTCACAACTCTGGCATGCATCCTTATTTGACGGTAGCCCGAGCGAAGATCCAATTTTGAGAAAATTCTTGCCCCATTCAATTTTTCCAACAGCTCATCAATAATAGGTATCGAAAACTTGTATTTCACGGTGATTTGGTTAAGAGTTCTATAATCCACACAAAGACGTCAAGAGCCATCTCATTTCTTAACTAGCAAAACTGGTGAGGAATAGAGCTTCTACTGGGTCGTACCACCCCATATTATAGCAAGCATGATATCAACTTCTCAATTTTCCCCTTTTGATAGTGCGGATATCGATATGCCCTAACATTAATAGGCCCAGAACCTGGTTGCAAGGGAATTTGGTGGTTGTGGGACCAGTCAAGTGAAAGTCCAATTTATTCAGAAAAAATATCTTTGTAGTACTATGACAATTGCAAAAGACGTGCAGGCATCGATGCAGGTCCTGCAGGGTCAACGCCCAAGTTAATGAAAGAAATTGAGTTGTCGAGACCCTTTTGTGTGGTGGGTAACAACGAGCAAAGAAGTCCACACTTCTTCTTACACAATTCCTTCACCGCTACCCTATCTTCAACCACCCGTTGTATCGATCCCCCTTGTGCTCAAAACTCATTATCAACTTAGCAAAATATATCAGACCCATTGTGTGCAACCGAGAACGACATCACAACCCTCTAACGCCAGTAGAAAAAAAAATGAATAGAGTGCCATGGAAAAGGATACAAACTGTGTCGCACCGCCCCTTGTAGTCCAACTTCTCCCCATTCAACCATCACCTTCATCCCTTGGGCCCGTTGAAGGAACAATCCAATCTTATCAACAAGGGAAGCACTCAAGAAATTGTGGAAACTTCAAGAGTCAAGTAGACAGTGATCCCATGGCCCTGTATCACCTCTCGAATCCTCATGGTTTGTGGTGTTTTCGTCACAACGATTGCGTGTATTGAAATCACTGGCTCATCCAAGAAGTCAACTTGTTCTCTTTCTTCACTCCTGCCATCTAATTCTTCCCATTCCATGTACATTCCTTCAATTAGGAACAACTTCTTACAGTAATGACCAGGTGCAATGCTCTCATCATAATTAAAATAAAGCCTATTTTCCCACCGTTCCTATAACGACAGACTGGTTGATGGCAAAAGGGGCATCGGTTCCATAGGTGTTTCTCGTTTGGCCTCAATCGGTATTGGTCTCCTCCAATGTCATGCTTCATAAAATCGGGATAGCCCAATTGCATTAGTGATGGACATAGGACAAGCCACCTGCACATCTATATGGATTAGTTCTTTGAGGCCACTATTAAAACCTCCCAGTTGATGGTTGGGTGTGAGCCCTTCAACCAAACTTAGAAGTTTTTCAAATGCAACTGGTAATGTCAAATTGTTCCTATCTGTCGCAGCGTGCTTAACATGCCAAAATGATCCTCGAATATGGTTGGCCAGTAACGTATACGAAGAGTCCCTCTTTTTAAGGCTTCCCATGATGCAATTTCTTCACTATCTTTGGAGAGTTTGTGCCACATATGCAACTCGCCCTCTAGGTGATACGCTGCCAAGGGTAGTTACTTGCCTTCCTCTGTTTGTTAGTATTCAAAAAATTGTTTCACCCGATAAATCCAACTTGTTGGATCGTCCAAACCATTGCATTTAGGGAAATTTAGTTTGGCCAATTTGGGTATTACAGAGTTAGAGGCTCCATTGTAATTTCTTCCATCTCTATTTCTCGAGGCCAAACCTTCTCTTTCACCCGAACTTCTGCTGGCAAGGGAATCTACCATTGCACTATTCTCCTCAAACTTTTTCATGAGTCATTCCATGAAATTTCCAAAATTTATCATCTATTGTTCTAAGCACTCCACTATCCACCATGACCACCTTTGATGCGAGAATGTTACTGGCCCAGAAGATTGAATGAGTGACAGGAGGATCAAGGGAAAATGCAGAGAATCCATAAGAAATTCTATCCGAATTTTGAGTTTTCATGTTTATATCAGCATTGTACATCATGAATTGAGATTCAAAGTGGATGGAGGATCTTGTGGTAACCTGAGTAGATCCAGTGGTGGAGGCATCATTCATGATCATCATGGTAAAGTGGTAGCAGGTTTTTCTCATTTCTTTGGGCATGCGACGAATACTATATATAGCTGAATGTCGGGCTTTATTGGATGGGCTACGGTTGTGTCAATCGCTTGGTTTGAGAGATTTATTGGTAGAATCGGTTTCAAGGGTTATGATGGGTTGGTTAGCTTCTGGGATATGCAAATATTGGTTTCTTTGAAATTTTTGGGGGGAGATTAAAGAGATTGTTAGTTTGCTGAATATTCGATTTAGACATAATTTTAGAGAGGCTAACATGGCAGCGGATGTTTTGGCAAAAGAAGGCACGAAAGGAAAAGTTTCAGATTTTATGGGTGAGGAGTTTGTGCAGGGATGACTTCGGGGCATCTTGAGACTAGATAAATTGTCTTGTCCTTATTTATGGTTTTAATTTATTGTACAGGAAAATTATGTGAATGGTTTGCCTCCACCTCAGTGAGGGATATCAATAATAAGAGGCTAGACCTCGGTTTTTATTAAAAGAAAAATGAGATTCAAACAATAAAATCTGAGATATCCTAATTGTAGCAAACAACTAATCTGAGTATTTGTATGGTTATTGAATTTGAGTCAATGATGCTAATTAACATAAAGTGTTCCTCTATCCCTTCCCATCCTCCCATTTAGCCAGTCTCTACATTTCTTCTTATATAGCATGCTCTACAGACAAGTTTGATAAAATCACACAAGGATTAGTACTTTTATGTGGGTCCAACCGTCCAAGGCAGCAAGCCGTTCAACCACAAACTCTGCAATCTCAATAATAGACCAATTTGTTAATCTACAACACCCAAGAAGAGATCCCCAAATTCCTTCATCGGGCTCCACCGCCAATATTTTCTTACAAAATCAAGAGTTTCCTCTATAATTCCATGACCACTGAGCAAATCCACCATGCAAACATAGTGGGGAAGTTTAGGAGTAACGCCATACTTAGCTTGATCATAAAATGAAACCAGCTCCTACCTTCATATTCTAGCCGACATTAACTAGAAGCAGATAATACAAAAAGGATAATACTGCTCCTACCGACCATGGGTTCCCCTTTTTTTTTAACTTAATGATTAAAGAAGTATTTTCTAATGATGTTATGAATTTAAAAAAAAAAGTTAAGGGGATTAAAAAAATGCGGAAAAAAATAAGAAAAAGAATAAGAATAAGAAAGGATTACATGTCTCGGGACCAGAATCGGGACCCATTGTGGGTAGACCTAGCACTACCCATACAAAAATAAAGACTATCATTGGGCTCCACCCCACTATCCAATTTGTTCAAGAATGATTTAAGATCAGCCTCAATTCCATACCCATTCATCCCGCACCATTTGATCATTGAGCTCCAACATATTAGATCTTTGGTGGGAAGTGTTGGGGTATATGTGGAGACTGGTTTGAAGCTGAAAAGGTGTTTGCTGAAGTTGGCTTGACTGTTGGCTCGAGCAAAGTTCACTTGACAGATCGCTCGAACGAAGGCAAGTCAGAGAGGTTCGCTCGACATAGCTCGACAGACCGCTCGAGCGAAGGCAAGTCAGAGAGGTTCGCTCGAGTCTCGCTCGACACTCCGCTCGAGCGAGACACAAACCCTAGTGTTCGCTTGACACTCCGCTCGAGCCAATGTTCATTTGGTTGTTCGCTCGAGTCGCGCTCGACAGTCTGCTCAAGCGAAGTATGCAGATTTTGCCAAATTAGGGTTTCCAGCGCCACTCACTATATATATGTCATATTAGACTTGTGTTGTATGGCTAGAAGCATATTTTGAGAGAGAACAATTGTCTTGTGAGTGCATATTGTGTGAGAGAGCAAAAAGCCCTAGAAAGTGTGAGTTGAGATTGAGTGATTGTAATCTCCTCTGGTTAATAAGATTTCTGCAGCTCCTGTGGACGTAGGCAATTTGCCGAACCGCGTAAATATTGTGTCGTGTTCTTGATTGTGTTGCTTTTACTTTATTTGTCATCGTTGGTGTGTGTACTTTGCATAGTATTTCACAACAACTAGTATCAAGAGCCAAGGTCGGATCTGAAAGAGAATGATGGCTGGAGATAAAGTGAACGCACCCGGGATCGAGAAGTTCGACGGCACTGATTTTGGGTATTGGAAGATGCAGATTGAGGATTATCTCTATGGGAAGAGACTCCACCTTCCACTATTGGGAAAGAAGCCGGAGAGCATGGCTGATGCTGAGTGGACCTTGTTAGATCGACAGGTTCTAGGTCTTGTTCGGCTGATTTTGTCAAGAATAGTGGCACACAATGTCAGTAAGGAGAGAACCATGGTGGATCTCATGGCGACTTTGTCAGGAATGTATGAAAAGCCGTCTGCGAACAATAAGGTGCACTTGATGAAGAAATTGTTCAATCTGAAGATGTCTCAAGGTATGTCTGTAGCCCAACACTTGAATGAATTCAATACGATCACAAATCAACTATCCTCTGTAGAGATTGAGTTTGATGATGAGATCAGAGCATTGATTCTGTTGGCATCGTTGCCAAACAGTTGGGAGGCCATGAGGATGGCTGTGAGTAGTTCAGCCGGCAAGGCAAAACTGAACTACGATGACATACGTGACATGGTGCTTGCTGAAGAGGTACGTAGGAGAGACATGGGTGAGTCTTCGGGTTCAGGATCTGCCCTGATTGTTGACAATAGGGGCAGAGGACATGGAAGATCAATCTCCAAGAGCAGAGGAAATAGCAAGATGAGATCTGGGCAGCAGATCACATGCTGGAGTTGTGGCAAGCCGGGCCACATCAAGAGAAACTGCAGGAATCAAGAAAGTTCTGATGATGATGCTATGAATGTAGTGGCAGAAGAAATTCATGATGCCTTACTTCTTGCAGTGCACAGTCCGCTCGAGCGAGACACAAACCCTAGTATTCGCTTGACACTCCGCTCGAGTCAATGTTCATTTGGTTGTTCGCTCGAGTCGCACTCGACAGTCCGCTCGAGCGAAGTATGCAAATTTTGCCAAATTAGGGTTTCCAGCGCCACTCACTATATATATGTCATATTAGACTTGTGTTGTATGGCTAGAAGTATATTTTGAGAGAGAACAATTGTCTTGTGAGTGCATATTGTGTGAGAGAGCAAAAAGCCCTGGAGAGTGTGAGTTGAGATTGAGTGATTGTAATCTCCTCTAGTTAATAAGATTTCTGCAGCTCCTGTGGACGTAGGCAATTTGCCGAACCACGTAAATATTGTGTCGTGTTCTTGATTGTGTTGTTTTTACTTTATTTGTCATCGTTGGTGTGTGTACTTTGCATAGTATTTCACAACAGGAAGTTCATTAAAAAGAGCTTTAATTTCCTTGCTTTATCCTTCCAAATTTGAGGTACAAATCAATTATTAAGACTGATGTTAAATATGTACGTATTGAAGGAGTAACTTAATGCTAGTTACATAGGAATGGCCACGGGATGCTTTATCCCAAGATCTTGAGACCCCATTGATCAAGAACATGATTGCAATAAACTGACAAAAGTGATCTCATTGGGCTTCTTATAATTCATTGGTCGTATCTAATGAATTACAAGGATTCCTATCTTGAGCATATGCCGAGATCATTGCATTCAGGTTATGAGGACTTTAGTTGACTCCTCGCCAAATTTAATGTATATTCGCAAAATTACTGTTCAAACTGAAACAAAACCCAAGAAACCACTGATCGTCGATCGGTATGTAGCAATAATGAGATATTAGCCTAAGTTTATTCTCTTCTGCTTGTAAGGAAGCCACAGCTAGCTGAATCCCAGATGATGGTTTCATTCGGTTCTAAACAAGAGAAATGCATGATCTTTACGAATATACACAATGCATTTTTTGAAGACTGATTCTCAATACACCCACGAATTATATATAGTCCTCTAGGGATATCATGATGTCCTTCTTCACCAAATGTCTTTGCTAACTTGGATTATTGCCTCAAGATTCCTACATTTTGTATACACATCGACAAGCTCGCGAGTTCTGAATATTTCTGAGACAATAAAACACCCTATAGACAAAACACCAAGATCAGTACATGAGGCAGGGAGAGTGCCTACAATCCTCAAATTATTTGGCTGCATGCCATGACATTGCATATTCCTGTAAAACTCCAACGCCCCAAAGTACTGCCCATTTCTCCCGCATGCTGAAACCTATCTGATCAAATAACTTCCACATAGAATAGCTAACAAGAGGATTCATTAGCACATACACTTCTAAGTTCTAACTCAACCTTTTTTTTTTTTTTTATCTTAACTATCCTCCAAACCCAATGCAGAAACAGCCCATATGACGCTTAATAGCGCCATATCGTTTGGGTTTTCTTCATTTTGAAGCATACTTGAACAGCCCAACAGTTGTATTTGGCTGGTTTTTAGTCACCAAACCGGATATATATCTTAGATATCCAAGTAGTTATATCCTCGGTGTTCATTACATGCATCTTTAATTTATTGTGGAAAGAACTATAACTTAAAGACAAAAAAAAATTGAACTATAACTTAAGAGCATATAAAAAATTTCTCAAACAAACGTAGCTGTGTAATTTTTATTGAACTCACAGCAACTCTCCATGCACACGGTTCCACCAGATAAAAGGCAAAGCAGTAATATTGCACGTTGTACAGTCTGTTAGAATTGTTATCATGATTTGTTATTATATTCATATTCTTTTTAGCTCATTCTATAATCTATATATAGCAGCACACGTCGTGCATGTAAAGATACTTCTGGAATACAATTTTGTCATTCTCATTTTGCGCCTCTGGTTCACCTTCTTCCTGAATCACTGTTAATATGGTATCAAGAGCATGACACCTCCAACCTCTGATACAGATTCAAACTCAGAAACATCCGCAAGCACAAATTCAAGTATGTCAAACACAGCATCAAATATGCTAACCAATCCTGCCACCAACCCCCATCACCCGGCCAGTCCTTATTTCATCCAACCAGGCGAAGGAGCTTCCTCTCCCCTTGCTCCCGATCTCCTCAACACTGAAAATTATGTCACCTGGGCCAAAACCATGCGGCGAGCTCTAAACATAAAAAACAAACTAGGATTCATCGATGGCACAATAGTTAAGCCTACAAGCGACTCTGATCCTCTCTATGCCCCGTGGGAACGATGTAATGATATGATAATCGCCTGGATCCAGCACTCTGTTGGTTCCGAACATCAATCAAGCATTGCTCATGCAGACACAGCTACACATGTATGGAATGACCTCCGTGAGAGGTGGGATGAGTTGGAAATCTATGAGCCCATGCCGATATGTACGTGTGGTTCTGTGAAGACATTACTGGAATACACACATAGGAACAAAGTCATGCAGTTTCTCATGGGTCTCAGCGATTCATTTGATTCAATCCGAGCTCAAATACTACTTCACGATCCACTTCCTACATTAAATCGAGTCCTCTCAATTGTACAGCAGGAGGAGCGACGTCGGCAGCTTCACTCTTCCTCAACACCACTTGCTATGGTTACCAGAGGGCCAGATCATCGTGCCACAACATCATCTCACAAGGATCGACTATTTTGTTCTCATTGCAACATCCCTGGACACTCTTTGGAACGTTGTTTCAAAGCCAACCCCAATCTCCCTGTGTGCTTTCACTGCCGCATACCAGGGCATACCAAAGAGAAATGTTACAAACTCAATGGCTTTCCTCCTGGCCATAAAAATACCTCTAAATCTAAATCCTATGCTAATCAGTCTACTCTTGAACAGGAGAAAATCAACAATGGATCGCTTATCACTCAGGAGCAGTATAGTCAACTACTTGCTTTGCTTCACCCTCATCAACCTCCTACCATTGCCCCTGCAGCCAATACTACCAACACATCTAATTCTCCTTTGTCTGGTAACGCATACTGCAATTCAACTCACTCACAACACACTGTCACAACCATCAACACCCCTTGGATCATTGATACCGGAGCTACATATCACATGATTTGTAGCCCCGCTCATTTTTCTCACAATATCACTCCTATTTCACGCACCGTCAAACTTCCAAATGGATCGACAACAAAAGCCACTCATATTGGTGATGTTCGGCTTAATGCATGTTTGATTCTTAGAAATGTTTTGTGTGTACCTGCCTTCTCCTTTAATCTAATTTCGACAAAATCATTAGCAACTCATTCTCATTGTTGTCTAATTTTTTTCTCGAATCTATGTTATATCCAGGACCTTTCATCTTGGACGACGATTGGACTGGGGAAGGTGCTTAATGGCTTATATCATCTCCAAACTTCAAGACCACACTCGACAGCTTTATCTTCTTTTTTTTAATGTTTTTCCTTCTAGTTCTGTGAACAATTCCAATGCCTCCAAATTTGATGAATTTACATTGTGGCACAACCGATTTGGACATAGTTACATGACCAAACATATTTTGAAAGATATTCTCAAAGATGGTTCTAAAGCTACGGCATCTTCTCAATATCCTTGTGATATCTGTCCCTTTGCTAAACAACATCGATTGCCATTTCCTACATCTAAAATCATGGCTAACAAACCATTTGATTTAATATCAGTAGACATCTGGGGACCCAATCAAACTCAAGCTTACAATGGTGTGAAATATTTCCTCACAATAGTAGATCAATTCACTAGATGTACATGGCTCTATTTGCTGTCAACCAAGTCAGAAGCTCGACAATCACTTCAAAAAAAATTTTCCCTGGTTGCAACTCAATTTGACACCCAAATAAAAACCATTCGCTCTGACAATGGCGCCAAATTCAATATGCCATCTTTTTATCAATCTAAGGGTACCTTACACCAGCTCACCTGCGTAGCTACATCCCAACAAAATGCATTGGCTGAATGCAAACATCAGTATACTCAATGTTGCCAGAGCCTTAAAATCTCAATCAGGCCTCTCATTACAATACTGGACAGACTTCATCACCACTGTTGTGTACATAATCAACAGAACACCCACTCCCATTCTTCACTACAAAACTCCTTTCGAACTCCTTTTTAACAAAAAACCATCATACACTCATTTCAAAGTCTTTGGTTGCCTATGCTACGCCTCCACAATTTCCTCTTCTCGTACCAAATTTGCCCCACAAGCTCGGAAATGCCTCTTCCTCGGCTACCCTTATGGATTTAAAGGATACAAACTACTAGACCTCCAAACCAAACAAATCTTCATCTCACTAGATGTCATATTTTATGAAGCCATTTTTCCTCTAAAACAACCCATAAACACATCTCTCAGACCCTTCCATGCACTTTATTCCCAACCCTCCCAGCAACACCACACTTGTACAACCTTACCTCGACATGCCTGACGACCCTACTCCCATCATCTCAGACATACCTTCATCGCACCAATATCCCAACTCTGACCCATCCCAATTCGACAACACTACCAATACACCTCCATCTCTTCCAAGACGTTCCACCAGAACTCACAAAGCCCCAGCTTACCTCAAAGACTTCCATTGTAATCAAGCCATTACACACAACTCACTCCAATCGGCATCCAGACAAAAAGGCAGTGGAACTTCTCATCTCCCAGAGTCAAAGGTACATTTTCCTCTCTCATCTATCATTTCATATCAGTCACTCTCACCATGTTTTAAAGCCTTTACCACATCCATCTCTACCCACACTGAACCCACTTCATATACTCAAGCCATCAAACAACCTATATGGCGTGAAGCAATGCAACAAGAGCTCACTGCACTTGAGCTTAATAAGACATGGTCCATAGTTGATCTCCCTCCCAACAAGAAACCGATAGCATGCAAATGGATTTATAAATATAAATTCAAAGCTGATGGGTCAATTGAACGTGCCAAAGCTCGTTTGGTTGCAAAAGGGTTCACTCAACGTGAAGGAATTGATTTCCATGACACTTTTTCTCCAGTTGCAAAATTCGTTTCTATTCGCTGCCTCCTTGCTGTGGCAGTCATCAAAGGTTGGGATCTCCAACAATTAGATGTCAACAACGCTTTCCTATATGGAGAGCTAGATGAAGAATTGTATATGAAGCCTCCGCTTGGTCATTCAGCTGCCAAAACAAACCAAGTCTGCCACCTGCACAAAAGTCTATACGGCTTACGATAGGCCTCTCGTCAGTGGAACAACAAACTGTCCTCATCTTTGGCTGAATTTGGCTTCAAACAGTCCAAAGCCGATTATAGCTTATTCACAAAGCACACAGCTGCCTCTTTTGTTGCTCTTCTCATCTACGTCGACGACATCATCCTTCTCAGCTCCAACATTGCTTCCAGTGATGTTGTCAAAGCATTTTTAGCAACCAAATTCAAGATCAAAATACTCGGATCTCTCAAGTACTTCCTTGGCATGGAAGTAGCTTGATCCAAGGTGGGTATCCAACTATGTCAGCACAAGTACGCACTCGACATCCTCGCCGAAACTGGGTTACTTGCAGCTAAACCTTCTCCTTTACCTATGGAACCCAACATCAAATTGACAAAAGATGATGGTGAAATATTTCATGACCCAGCCTTGTATAGAAGACTCATTGGGAAGCTGATTTATCTCACAAATACGAGGCCTGACCTCACCTATAGTGTGAATTTGCTCAGTCAATTCATGGCAACGCCACGGGTCCCTCACTATATTGCCATTTTGAAAGTCCTTCGATACATTAAGGCCACACCTGGCCAAGGACTATACTTTCCTGCCTCTTCCACACTAAAACTCGTGGCATACTCTGATGCAAACTGGGGGAATTGCTCGGACACACGTCGATCAACAACTGCTTCTGTGTTTTTCTTGGTCATTCCTTAATATCCTGGAAATCGAAGAAACAGAATACTATCTAAAGATCCTTCGTCGAGTCTGAATATCGAGCCATGGCAGTAGTTTCTTGTGAACTCACATGGTTTCGTTATTTTCTTCAAGACTTATGCATCTCCATCATAGACCCAGCCACCTTATATTGTGACAACCTAGCAGCTTTGCACATTGCTGCGAACCCAGTGTTTCATGAACGCACAAAACACATCGAACTTGACTGCCATCTTATTCGAGAAAAGATATTGGCTGGTCAGATATCTACTGCACACGTTCCATCTGCTCATCAGCTAGCCGATTTGTTCACTAAGCCACTCCATTCTCCCACGTTTAACAAGTTATTATCCAAGATAGGAGTAATCAACATTTACTCTCCATCTTGTGGGGGGATATTGAACTCACAGCTACTCTCCATGCATACGGTTCCACCAAATAAAAAGGCAAAGCAGTAACATTGCACGTTGTACATTCTGTTAGAATTGTTATCATGATTTATTATATTCATTATTCTTTTTAACTCATTCTGTAATCTATATATAGCAGCACACGTCGTGCATGTAAAGATACTTCTGGAATACAATTCTGTCATCTCATTTTGCACCTCTGGTTCACCTTCTTCCCGAATCACTGTTAATAATTTTTGTGGACGTTTTTAGTGCATTCGGAGAAAGTTTAAGGGCTAGTTTGAATAGTAGTGGAATAGTTTGTGAATAGTCGTAAAATGATTTGAATTAAACGTTTGATGCAGTTTTGGGAAAAGGGAAAAAAAGTTGAATAAAAATATTATAAAGTTAAAATATTATTAAAATATTTTTTTATTATTTGAAAAAGTCGAATTGTTTTTTATGTTTTTTTTTTTAAAGTTTAAAAAAGTCGTAATGACTAGATAATAATTAGATGAAAAGTTAAAAATTTGAAATTGAAAATTTTTTGTATTTATTGTGTTTGATATTGAGGTGAAATGGAATGAGTTGGAAGTATTTTACTAATCCAAAACCAGGCTTAAGGCATTCCATGAAGGGCTGAAAAAGTGAAAAGTTGGGGCAAGAATTTCTACTTTTTCAAGACGCCAGATTAGGAAACATAAAGCGGAATGTCGTATCCCCACCGGATATACGGTGTGATATGGCTATGGATTGGGGAGGAATAAAGAGTACGATGTGTCGTAGTGGACAAAAATAACAATTTGAGGTAGAAAATTGGATGGCGGTGATTAAAGTGGCGACAGGATGACGTATGCGCTTATGTCTGCCATTTACTTGACTTTATAATAAATGGCCTTTAGATTAATGGACAAGACTTATCTTAGACTTGCTTTGCCTCCCACCCTCTGACTTTTTAAAGGAAAGGTATATATATATATATATATAAAAGAATGTTCGACTCCATGAAATTTATCGTGATTTATGAGATCGTAAAACTCTTTTAATTATATAATAAATTTGATATTTTAAAATAAGTCACATCAGTTTATGAACTTTCTTTATATAATTTTTTTCTAAACTCGCGACTTATTTTTTTCGATTTGTAAAGAGTTGAAAATATTGAGAATTCCATCTCTAGATATGTTTTATAAAGGAAACGACAACCGTCATCAAATTGCAAGATTATTAAATTTGGAGGAAAGTTACTTAACTAACAGCACATGAATGCTTCTTCAAATCCTACTGGTGTTAGTGTATATTCCACAAGGATGTGGCCAACAGATTTGCATTGGTGTGAAACCAACCCCCTCATATGACATTCAAATGGGAATTAATGATGTTCTTGTGGATGGTCCATTGGAAGAAAGTGAGGATCCTACTAATAAAATGTGTATATAATTAACTTATTTTTGAAAGGCTAATCTTATCTTCAAGTTTCATCATGGTTCAATAGACAACATGGCCCCATTTTAGCTCCAACTTGACATGATCTTGCTTTGGTTTCAAGAATGTAACCATGGATAGCCTTTCACTTGCTCAATGGGGGACTGGACTGCCAAGATGACAGAACTAGGATTTTGAATCAAGGGATGCCAGGTATAACTCAAATATAAAATAGAGAAAAATAGAATGATGTGTCAAGCATTTCAATCTCCAGCTGTTTCAAGCCTCCATTTAGATCCAAAATTCATGTTAATGGGATTGATAAAGGGTATATATGCACGTACTTGTATTTTGATTGTTTGTAGCAAGAAGCAAGGATGGTCAAACCTTTCTTCACAAGAATCCAAGAAAAAACAGAATACAAGTTAAATCTTAAATGCTCAAAGGCAGGCAGCCTACCCACTTAACAGCCTGTCTTTGCTCCAAATAACTGCAAATTAAATTAGTTTAAGCTCACGTTGACTTGCTTCCTTAAACAACGTAAAATAAAAGTAAAATATGGTCTAATCTTAATGGTAGCCTCGTTTTCATTACAATCTAAGTTCTGTTCTGATGTTAACATTTTTTTTTTTTTCGAATGACACATCAGTCTGATTTTCCATTCTTTTTAAGGATACATGGCTGGCATTATTTTCATTTTGGTGTAAATCTATAACATAGAAAATTTTCAAGGTAGATGTTTTTTTCTTGATCAGCCATGTCCTCCAGATTAATCTATAATCACCTTCAAATTAGTCTATAATCAGTCGTGTATCACGCGGGTGTTTGTAACTAATATCAAAAGTCCAGCACATACCCAAGTAGGTCTGCTTTGTGCACTGACTTCTATATTGTTTTGCATCACTTAATTACATGGTAATACTTCTCTGATCTCAATATTGATGCTAATTTTGCATATAGTATGTTCAACTTGTATAATTGTTTCTCTCAAACTCTCTTTGTCCACATGCTTGTGCACTCGTGTCTCTCTTCATAAGCTTCTAACCAACCATCTATTTAATAGCCTCACTAGGTGGACAAACCATGCCTTTTCTCTATATTCTATGCATTATGTCTGAATCCCAAACTTCTGTAGAACTTCCCATCGTGGATATTTCTCAACCAGTACACCCATCTTCCCTGTCCTTCCTAGCAGAAGCCTGCAAAAAGTGGGGTTTCTTCCACATAATTAATCATGGAATCTCCATAGATCTTTACAGCAAACTCTATATGCTCTCAAAAGAGCTCTTCAGCCTCCCTTCTGATACTAAACTTAAGCTGGGTCCTTTCTCTTCTGTTAAAACTTATACTCCTCATTTCATAGCTTCTCCATACTTCGAGAGCCTTAGAGTTGCTGGACCAAACTTCTTTGCCTCTGCTCAAAGTTCTGCAAATATACTATTTGTTGAACAGAACTCTGAATTCAGGTATATAGGAAGACAGCAATCCTCTTGGTCTTTCTACTTCTGATTTTCCTTTTTTATGCCTGTTTCTTTTCATAGTTGATAATTACTTTTCTTCCACTTAACTATCTGTTCTTCTGATAGTGATATATTACAGGAATATGGAAGCAAGATGGCAGAGTTGTCAAAGATAATCATAAAGATATTGCTGATGAGCTTAGGGGAAGGATTTGAGGAGTACTATGAATCTGAATTCAAGAACTGCCATGGATATTTGAGAATAAATAACTACTCTCCACCAGAGAGTTTGGAAGATGAGGTTGAAGGGCTAGGAATGCATACTGATATGAGCTGTGTTACAATTGTCTATCAAGATGAAATAGGAGGGCTTCAAGTGAGATCGAAGGAAGGAAAGTGGATGGACATAAGGCCATGTGAGGGTACCCTAGTGGTGAACATAGGAGATATGTTGCAAGCTTGGAGCAATCACAAGTTCAGGTCATCTGAACATCGGGTCATTTTAAAACAGCCTGCAAACCGCTTTTCTCTAGCTTTCTTTTGGTGCTTTGAGGATGAAAAGGTGATCACAGCACCAGATGAAGTGATTGGAGAAGGAAATATGAGGCTTTACAAGCCATTTGTCTCCTTAGACTACTTGAAATTCAGAGAGAGCAATGAGAGGGGGAAGTTTGAAAAGGTTGGGTTTACTGTCAGAGATTTTGCTGGGATTGGACTCCAGATTTGATGGTTGAAATATAAAGCTGCTTTTAATGTGTGTTGATCATATATATGTTAACTTTTTATTTGTTAGTTGTCAAGATATTAGTGCAGACAAGGTTTCTCTAGATGCTTTTCTGTATGTGATGTTAGTGCTCAGAAGAGAGAAGGGAAGAAAAAAAGTATGTGATAGTGGTCACTGAATGTGCAAGTTCCACTTTCTCCTTCTATTTTATTTATGATTTTTATGGTGGAAGAAAACAGAGTGGGAGTTAGTTGAGTTTGGAAAGCTTTGACCTGTTAGTTGTTGATAGGGGAAGAGCTTGTACAGTTGGAATTCCAAATTCCAACTTGTGCATTTGTATCATATATTATTTTTATTCATGAATTTATGTACTTATCAGTGAATGGAGATAGAATAAAAGCTAGCCACAAAGCAGCTCTAAAGTCTTTTATTTGTTAATTTCTATCCACCATGTGGGTTTGGGAAAGAAGAAATGCACTTGATCAATTTAACCAACCTCCCCCAATCAATGGAGCTCACGCCAGAGAATGGAAGTAAACCTTAGATCAAGGATTTATGGCCGGCAAGTAATGCTAGACATAAGTCTGGAGCGTGCAAACCCTTTGAAAAAAATGGAATCCACCATAAAATTATTGAATTTTTTCCCGGGTTGGGTTCTATTTTTTTAAAGAGCTTGCACGAAATTTGCAAAATACATTTTCGAAGACTGTAGGAATCCCTTAGCTCCAAAGAAAACAAGACCTTATAAAATAGGAATGATTCATTTCCATTATTGAATTTTAATTTCCTGTTGAAGTATATAAGTTTCATATATATATATCCATCGTTTGAGGAAGATGAAGTCAGATACATCTTTTTCATTCTAGTTGGTTGTCTGACATTCCCAAGGTTATTTAATTAGAAGACTTGAGTTCCTCACAAAATGGTCTCAGGTTCAATTGATTAAGCTGTTTTGGCCATAATATGAACCACCAGCATTAAGTTGCCATGTACACCTCTACTTTCTTTCTTGTCAACTAGGAATAGAGATCCAGTCTAACTTCCTGACCGAAGATAATCCAATTTTGAAAAGAGATAGATGTGTGTAAGCCGCCAAAGAAGGCTGCAAAAATAAATAAATAAATAAATAAAAAATACTTTGTGTATAAGGTGGAAAATGCATTATACATTTAGTGCAGATGAGACATCATTCAGCATTACAAATTTGATTAAATGCATCTCATATGTTCATATTATATATAAGTAATGATACATATAGTCGTGGAATGTACAAATGTCGTGCAATCGTTTTGAAAAATAGTGAGTCCACTATTAAAAAAATTAATTTCTTGGGTCTCATATTTATTCACTTTTTTCAAAACGACTGCATGACACTTGCACACTCACGACTGCAAATATCATTTCTCATTTTATATATACTCCAGCTAGCTTGGAATATCGAACTAACAACCATGAATGTAACTGTGGGGCCTACGACATGGAATTTAGTGCTGCTTTCATCTAAATTTTAATCTTTTATTGTTTCTTCAAGCATTAATTTCAATATATATATATATATTGATTAATTTCTTAGTGAATGAAGTTGGCATTTGACAACTTGTCACTGTTTCGCAGACCAATTTGAGATAAATAAGGGGAAAATACTCTTTGATACGTAAGCCATTTCATACTTCTGCATTTAAGATTATTAAAACTGACATATTTCAGTGTTTCACCATCAAATTAAAATAATAATAATAATAATAATAATAATAATAATAATAATAATAAATAGCATCCACATCTAATTTTGACCATTAAAATGGATCGAAACTAAAGTAAAAGTAATACAATTTTAATAGTTAGATTCTAATTTTAAGCTTTTAGTTCTCGTCTCATTTGGTTAAAAATTGAATAAAATATTATTAGAATATAATTTTTTAATATTATTTTTGTTTTAAAATTTAAAAAAGTTGAATTTTTTTTTTTTTATATTTTGTATAAAAATTTAAAAAAATTGTAATGATTAGATAAGATGAGATAGTTTTATCTGTGTAACCAAACCAGGCCTAAAAATACAGGGTTAATTTTGATAGTTCGAGCTGCAAAGTATAAAAGGTTTGATAAATGGACGACGCAAAATGTATGTTTTGGCTCATAAATAATTGAATTTCAATTTCCAATCCTCCATATAGTCAATGAAATCCTCCATAAATAATTGCTAATTTAAGCCGAAATTAGCAAAGATTAGATGATTCTATTCATATGTTAATCTAATCTATTCATAGGTTAGTCAAAGTACCATTTGCCTGCATTCTAGTATTGGATTTTCATTTGTTGGGGGATTGGATATGTACTTCAAAATTAGATTTCTTAGTATATAAATACTTACAATTTTAAACTTCTTGCAAAGAAAAAGTTGAGTAACAATACTGTATGCATGATGCAAAAAAGAACAGCAATAAAAAATCTGGAGTAAAAATATGTGAGGATTTTCTTAATTTTCAGCCAGAAAGTTATCAAATTTGTTACCCCTTTTCAATGGATAGACAGGTACATTCCTCAAAAGATAATCAGTTTAATTCTTTTGTTGATGCAGGTACAGAGTTATATGCACAAGGGCTCTAAACAAGCACATAAATTGTATGAGTAATCTAGAAAGCTTTGCAAGCATTCTCTTGTTATTAGTATGAGGATTGGTATTCTGCAGAATATCAGTAAAAATTAAGATCGTTCTTCTCCCTAGGCAACCGAGAACGAAGAAAGATGCACGTTAATGTTAAGAACAAGAAAGTAGAATTTATTAGCACTTACATTAAGAACAATCAGCTAAATTCCATGACGAAACCGAACAAACTATCATACAAGTTAAAACACTTCAATGAGAGGTTCAAACATTAGCTGATGGTACATAAATTACATTGAAGGGTTTCATTCTCAAGCATTCAGACAAGCCATTGGTCAAGCTCATTTGCTACTTAAGGTTGAGAAGTTATTTTGGAATGCATGTTAGGTAGAAGATCAAAGTTCTCCAATTATAACTACACAACAACTCAAGAAACTATGACTACTAGCCTAAGAAATCCTAAATATAAGAGTTGACAATAATTATCTTCAATATCGCTTCTCAACACTTACAAGCAATTTTCCAAAGTGCTTGTTTGATCATTCCCACCGGTGCAGTTGCTGCTCCTCGAAACTGAAACCAAGTTGAAAAGAATCAAAATCAATTGTTGATATTGAATTTTGAAGCAACTTCAAAGGAAAATTAACTTCTAATGGTCAATATGATTCTGAGATTTTCCTCGATGGATATTTGTATAGGGTGCAGCAAATAACGGATATCATTTTGAAGTCATACAAAATGAAGTAGATACTAGCTAGTACTTTTACAGAATGAGAGCAAAGTTAACCAGTACCTTTTTTATATAAGTAAAGATTTAACCAGTACCTTGTCACCTTCACTTTATTTTTTCATTAGGAATCATAATACCTACCATCAGAAGTCATTATTCATTGAAAAAAATGTCCAAAGGCATCCTGATTGTCCTAAATTATGGACTTTAATAAAAATTTAAAAAAATTAAAAAAAAAAAAAATACAGCCACAGAGGGGAGTCACTGAAGTCTCCCTACATAAGCATGAAGGCCAAACCTTAGATTTTAAGGTCAATGTCAGAATGCCATTAGGAGAAGATGACTGAACTGAGTATGCATCCAAATGCAGATTATTTATCGCATCCATGACATCGAGCAAAAGATATTCCCTGTAAGGGCATCTCATCTCTATCAGAACCTCCTGCTCTTTTATGCTGACTTTCACATCTAATGGCAGGCCATCTTCAGGAACAGCTTCATTGAGTTCTGGGTCAGTTTCATCCATGTCACAAGCCTTCCTCTTGTTTATCCAAGGTTTCCTGCCATTATCAATCTTTTTCCTATCATAATTATCAGAAATCTGCTCTACTATATCAAGGTATTTCCTTCTGGCTCTTGCTTCAAAATCTACTGAAGCCATGCAAGATTCCAACTCTTCTACCCTTGCCTCAAGCTCTTTCAGGTATTTGATTGTGTCATTAAGAATCGATACTTTGTTAATCTGCGTAAGCATGATCCAGTACATTAGAATAAAACATAGAGGGAAACTCAATTCAGTTGACCCCCAGGAAATAATTTGAGAAATTACTGCACTGCCAGTACTTGCGAATAAACCAGATAACATAATTTTATTTATTTTTTTATGACGTGAGACCTCATAAAGGCATGGCCAACTGGACCCATCTCTGGGGAGTAGAACCTGGATACATGACTCAACCCATTAGAACCATGTATCAGGCAATACAGGGGAACTCCTTGTGCAGAATCTAACACGGAATGTATCAGTCTACAACTCATTCCAAGCCCACCATTTGATCACTTGGCAAACCAAAGAACATAAATGCATTTTATCAAAGATTTCATTTTTTGAAGCACCCGCTTTGAATATTTGAGACTTCCATTCACTAAAGACAAGATACAAAAACAAACAAACAAAAAAAAAAACAAAAAGAGAGACTTCTACAAAAAAGGAGAGAATTTTTTCAAAAGTGAAAGAATCCTAGAAAAGAATATGATCTTTTTAGTCATGGCCAATGTTAATATAACCTCCAGAAAATCGCAATTGAATTACCTCAGTGATAGAAGGAACCATTGACCTGAGGACCAGAAAGTTTTCATTCTCTCTTGTATTGTCTGACAAAACATGTCCCATGCAAATATCATCCCTTTCCAATTTCCAAAGCCAATCTTTTCCACCACTTTCTTTCTGGGACCTAAGAGAGCAACCACCATACATAAGAGGGACCGAGAATAGTATCTTTTTTAGTATTCTCTGCTGTATCTGTGGCCTATAAGCACAACCAATTGCTTCTTTCTTCCAACTCAGAAAACTGGATTTGCAATCACTATATTGAAAACATGATTTTTCAATCAACCGAGGTGAGCGTCCCAGAATAGAAGAAAGAATTCTTCTGTACTGCAAGTCATCATCCGCTCCAAGATCCAAGGAACTTAGTCTTGTGTGATTGGAGTTTTGAAGTTCCTTCAAATGAGTGTGGTTATCTTCTCGCTTAAGAGTAGAGAGAGGCTTTTCTTGATTCACAAAAGCTTCAGATATACAGTCGCTGGAATTCATGGAATCTTGAACTCCATTGCTGAAGTCATCATCCATGGCATGCCAGCTCTGAACTTGAGAAGCCCCGCCATTTAGACCTTCAAGCATGAAAGAGTCTTCTGTCTGGTAATTGTGCTCACAGCCATTGGAACAATCATCAGGAGAATCCATGTTGATTTCCTCATTGATATTTCCACCTAATTCATTGATTCCTTCCTGATCAAACTTGATTTCTTCGGATGGGGAATATAGGTTCTCCAAAGGAGAAGTGTTCATTACTTCCTGATTAACCTTGGCACACATTGGATCTCTGTCATCATCTGCTTTATGAGGAACAGAGGAAGATTTGTCGGAACATACTGGCTTTGACAACTCTAATAAGGAAACTTTGATGTGTTGAAGGAGACTAGGGTCCTCAGTGACCTAACAGAGTACAGACAAGAGCAAATTAGTAAATCAGTTGTACTGCTGCCTAAATTTGTATGCTATACAATGAGGAAAAGTTCCAAGAAAAAATATTACCAGTTCGGTCACACCCAGCTCTATCACACCCCCCAGATAAGGAAAACATACCACAGTCTGCAAAGCAGACACAACAAACTATATCACAACAATGTCCCAAACCAGAAATGAAGGCATAGTTCCCTGAATATAATTATTATACAGTAATAACATCTTAGATTTTAGCTAGCCCTAAACATATCTGGATTTGAGTATCTGCCTAAGTTGTATAAATTGTGTTGAGGGTGTTGGTATCTAATAGCGTGTAGAATGAGTCAAATCCAGCAAACCCCAGTAGAATATATACATTGTTCTCTCCAATCCAAAAGTAATCCAAGTATATATGTATTACTCTGGACATATCTGATGGCTAACGTTAACGTACAAGCAGAGGGAACAAATAAAGCATGAAACTAAATATTATTTTGGGACATCCTTAATTGTAGAAAAGACAGTCACCCTAAAAACCTGAACTGTGGCCTGTCTTATCCCAATTATGAAAACAGAAACTATTTTCAAAAAGTACAAAAGGATATTGCCCAAGTGGTAAAGGTTACAGTTATGTTATAGATTTACAAAGACAAATTATCATACCTGAATAGATGCGCTCTGAAAGCATTGATCAATTCGCAGTTACATGAAAACAAGTTTACAGAGAAACACAGAAAGTCAGTTTCTTTAGCTGCTTGCAATATGAATTGACTAAATTACCAATTGAAACAGTCACAAATTTGAAACAGATATCTGCCAAGGAAAACCAACCTTGGCTAGCAAAGATCTAGAGAATACTTTGCTGTCCGCATATTGAGCATTGCATAACCAGATGGTTTGATCATTTGCTAATGCCCTTCCTGGCAAACTGTGCAAGAAAAGCAGGAAGAATGATCGAAATATCAAAGTATGAAACATATGAAGTATAAACTCATGGAACTGATCAAGTAAATTACATCAGGATGCACTGTTTAATAATATATCCATGTTATCAGAGAAAAAGATAGGTACCCTTGGCCAGGACTGAAGACAAAGGACATGCAAACCAAGTAATACCACTCAGCATCTGTGAGATCCTCCGGTGACAATGCTGCTGAGGGCCTTTTAGCTGCTTGTTCGGTTTCGCCTTCCAAGAGAGACTGGAAAAGCTCTCTCAATTGCTGGCTTCTCTGTAAGCCTATTTTATCAGCCTTAAGTTCCATGGCTTGGACTGTTTTTCTAGTTTTGATGTCACCATTATAGTACCCATCAGCCCATTCCAGTACCCTGAAAACATTAATCACAACACATCGCCTTAAGTAAGCAACAAAAAATATGAAGGAAAACACATGTACCTTGAGTATTTTATGTCAAAAGGTATTTGTTTAAGTGAACCACATGTACCCAGAGGCATAATTGCACATGGTTATAAATTGTTTGAATTCCTGGCCAAACAATAACATTCGCCTCTACAAACAGTTTCAAATTTCATTTCCAAATTTTCATTTTACAAATTTTCAACTTTCCTTTTCAAGATATATTCTTTACAAGAAGGAAATAACTTTTGAGATGGATTTAAGCTCAAGCGGGTGCCTTGTTATCTCACTTTCCGTTCCTATATACCACTTTCAATTACATATTCATGGACTAGGTAGTCAAGGTTTCACCAGAAAGAAATTGTTGAGCTTGAAAACAATGACTTGCAGCCTGCAGGTACAAGCATCAGTTCTTAACAGATACCCATATGCTACTAGCCTACTTTCATCAATTTCTTCAGCAGAATAACATATTTATACCATCTGTTGCAGAAAAACAAACAATATTTACAAGGACTACTCTGAGTTTTGACTTAAAAGGAAAGTTCCCATTTTGGGATGGCACTTCTCCAAGTAACTAAACACACATGGTGATCATTTATATTAGATTCCAGGAATCTATAAAATATTGATATTGAAGTAAAGAAGCCAGATTGCACCAGAGAAAACTGGCGAAAGGAAATGAAGCACCATGGCCAAATGAAGAAAGGAAACGATACATCAAAACAAGAAAGAGGCAGTACCCTTGTTCTGTCGTTGACAGCGACCAGAAAATTGCATAACTCCATTGGATACTCCTCACAGCGACAGCAAGCTGATTTCTTAGGTTCTCTGGCACCCCATCTCGGGTTTGACAGCCATTAGCCATTTTCCTACAAGCAACTCTTTAACTGATCTTATAGAATTTGGAAGGTCATCAAGTTATCAACCCCTTACTCCAAAGGCACTGGTTTCCACTTTTCAAGCTGACCCAGTTGATGAATATTATTTGCTTTTCTGTGGAGTGAAAAAATGAAACTCCTCTGGTTTCCATCAAGAATTCATGGTTTTAGAAACCAATCAAAGACAATAGCTCAGACCCACTTGGGTTGTTAGCCTATGCCCCTATAATGATGTGGGATGGCACTGTTCTTTGGAAAGAAAATCCAGCAGACCACTGTGGATTCTGAGTTTTGAGGTTGAAAAATAAAGACCCAATTAAAAAAAAAAAAAAAGTTATAATCAAAAACAAATAAAATAATAATAAAATACATCAAATTAATTCCTAGGATCCAAAGGAATCTGGCATTATACTTGGCTTCCTCATATATAAATTCTTTACTATTGATGGAATTTTTTTGAAAACCAACCCCACCACCTGACCACCCATGACTTTTCCTGTGTTCTCTTGTACCAAATGTTTTTATCAAAAAAAAAAAAGTTTTCTGTTAAAGATAAATAACACTCACTCATGGTTTATTATTAAGAAATTGGAATCAAATTCAGTGTGAAAAATTAATTATTTAATTCTGTAGAAATATGTCCACTTTTCGTATTCGTTCAAAGTCCTGGTCCCGTATATTTTTTAAGGACATCGAATCATGGACCTCGAGAATTGATGAAAAAGCAGAGTATGTAAATTATTTTTATCAGAAATGAAATATGATAATGAGGGAGATGGGGGGCATGCCAAATTGTCCTTGCAGGCTGCAGCAGCCTTATTATAATAACTTTTCTTGTTTGGGCCCTCTTAAAGCCAAATTTATGCCTACAACAGCTCTGATATTTTGATATGGAAAATGATAGGAGCGATTCCGTTTATTTATCTCGTTCTAATTTTATTTTTATTTTTTTTACTTTGTGATTAAGAAAATATTATTTAATAATATTGTGAATTTTTTTAAAAAAAATATATTTAAAAGTGTTAAAAAGATGATTTTTTTTGTTTTTTTCACATTATTTTTTTAACACTTTTAAATATTTTAAAAATAATAAAATTTTCAATATTATTAAATAATATTTTCTTTTCGAATAATTCTACATACAATCGTGAAGTACGTAAACGCCACATAATCATTTTGAAAAAGAGTAGAATCCACTATTAAAAAATTATTTTTTTTCATGTGAGTCTCATGTTTTATTCACTTTTTTCAAAACGATTACGCAACGGTTACACAATTCACGATTATAAATACATTTTCTCTTCTCTTAATCACTAGCCTCTCTTGTTTTTATCCCTAGCATTGCCTGGCTGGTATTGAAGAAAGGAAACTACAATATCTTTGCACAGACTAGAGAATAAAAGCCAACTTTGAATTTTGAAAGCTTTTCTTGTTTTTATCAAGCTGTTTACCAACACACGTTTTCGATGGGTCACTCAGTGAAAACTTTCAACAACAACGACAACAAAAAAAAATAATAATAATAAATGTCTCTGAATTCAAGCTAGCGACCAGAAGGCCGTCCTTTAGCACTAGGTTGGTTTTTTTTACAGCGAAAATTCATAATCCATTTTAAATAAAAGTCTTATGCAATTCAGATGAGATGAGATGAAATATTTTAGATAATAATAAATTTTTTTAGTTAAAATAAAATGTTAAATGATTTATAAAAAAATATGTGTTCAGATAATAAAATGATATAAGATATTTTATAAAATAGAATATGTTTAGATAGTGAGATGAAATAATTTTTTAAGAATTTGATAAAGTAATTGGTCCGCCAATTATTAAAAAGTATTTTTAATTATTGAAGGGAAAATATTATGAATATATTAAAAATAAATAATATCTATTATTAATTTAAAAACTTATAAATATTTTGAATTTTTCAAAATATATTTTTTGTAGCTGGCGATGATTATTTCAATATTTTCAAATATGAACGAATTTCTTTGTTAAATAAAATTATTCTAATTATGACCTATTTATTATACTATATTTTATAAAATTTGAAATATATTTTTCTAATTATATATTACAATAAAATAAATAATTCTCATGGATAGTTATATATATTAAAAATGTGGAAGTTAGCATACTATAGTGGTACTGTAGTAGTACTGTAGAGATAGATAAGTTTTGCAACAGTAACACTTCTGTATCATTACTACAGCAATGGTTGAAAAATTAAAAATGAGATAAAATTTTGTATTCTTTCTTTTGGATGGGCAGATGAAAGATGGAGTGCAGCTAAGATGTATCTCATCTGGGCATCCAAACCGGGTTTAAATATATAGAAATATATATATATATATATATATATATTGAATTATTATCCTTATCAAGGATTTTTTATATTTTCTATGGTCAGTATATATATTAAGAAGATTTCATATTAATTGCTAGCTTTTTTAAAAGAGTAAAGCTAGTGTGCCGCTTGCAGCTTTCCGTTCCAAGTGACCTCTAGTGTAAAGTTAGTGTTTTTTTTTTTATCCTATTTTTTTATTCATATTTTTTTATTATTTTTAAATATTTTTAAAAAATATAAAAAAATACATCAATACACTAAAAATTACTTCCTTAATTTATTAAGTAAAAAATATTATTATTTTTTATTTCACAGAGCGGTCAAATATAGCGGTAAGGTTTGTGCGGCAAAGTAGCTTTTTTCTTTTTAAAATTAAATGGTTGAGATCTTAACATGCTGCAAATGATATATATAAAAGTACTTATTAATAAAGATGTTGTAATGTTCGGATTAGTTAATTTTTATACTGCATTGTAAATGATGATACCATATATATCACGAGTTATATAAATACCATTCTTTGTTTTTTCAATGTAGATGGAATTTAGCTTTATAACTGATTTTAATGAATTCTAGCTATCGATAATATTAATTTGTTCTTTTAAAACATAAATATAAATATAAGATTATATAATTAGAGTTATTATATTATCAAGCACGTATGTAGAGCATCTCATCCACATCACTTAAATAGTAAGACTTGATTTATAATATTTAAATATTAAATTTATTTTTTAAATCAAATTAAATAAGGTAAGGAGGATATGGTATAGAAGTCTTATAATAGCCTAACTAAATTAATTATATATTAAAAAGTGTGACTAAATTCTACCTATTTAATGTGAAAGCAACATATCCTAAAAATTTCGAGGAATCTTCGTACGTAGGTTTAGTTTAGATTTTTTTTTTCTAATATTTCTAATTTCACGTTTTACAATCATTTAATGCATCAATTTTTTTGTTTGGATCAGGATTCAATCTACTTCTCAATCTTTTTTCTCATCCAATTGATAAGTGGTATCATTGTTACATTATTCTCTTTTGTTTCGATCGATTGAAATTAATAAAAAGCCTTTCATCCCAATGCAAATTTATAATGACATAGGGGTAATCTGTGTCCACCGCCTCGGCCTCGTCTGGGCGGCGTGGGCAACCCCACCCGCCCCATGTGGGGGCAAGAGCCCTCGTCCATAGGGAGAAGAGGGTGCGGGGGCCCGCCCCCCGAGCTGGGTTAAGCCCAACTCAATACATATATATAACTATTTGTTATCAAAACGACCACGTTTTAGTAACAAATATTTAAAAACAAACAAACGAACAAATGCCGAAATGACGTCATTTTGGAGATAAGTTAACCCTAATTCTCCCCCCTACACAGTTTATTCTCTATTCAATCTTCCCCCCCCCCCCCTCTCTTTCTTTCCTTTCGGCTCTCTATGCCATTGCCCTCTCTCCCTCTTGTAGTCGTCACGACAGCATAACCCATGTCCTCTACTTTTCATCCTCCTCCTCAGCTCCTCCTCTTAGTCTCTCAGACCCTCTCTTCCTCTTGCAATCTATGTGTATTGTGTTTAGGTTTTTCTTTTTGTTAGTTTTTGTTTTTTTTCTTTTGTTGTTTCCATCCTTTAATTCGATGTAGATTTGATATCTATTTTGTAACTTTGTTCATTGTTGTGTTGTTGTATTTTGTGTTGTATTTTGTAATTTTGTTGGTTTGTTCATTGTTTTCGATTCAATGGTATCTTTGTGGTATTTTGTAACTTTGTTCATTTCCACCTTGCGTTTGAATTTATTTTTTTGTTTTTTCTAGTTGGGACAATTGTGGGTAGGCTATGCACGGAGGACCATGGGTCTGCCCCCCACCTCGGAACACTAATGGGGGGCTCGCTTCTGATATGCAGTAGGGATTCTAGGTGGCAAACCCCTGCCCATGGGGGGACCGGGTGCTGGAAGGGGGCCAGTAGCGCCATAGAATCAAATGAGATATGCCTCTACTGTTCAAATCTCTTATCACCCCATGGGCCTCTCTCTCTCTCTCTCTCTCTCTCTCTCTTCCTTTTTAGCTGTACCATCTATTGTTATACTTTTTTTTAAATAAAGGATATAATTTTATTTATAAAAATCAAAGCAATCAATCATTACAATATTTTCACTCAAAATTAAATTCAAATTCTACATAGGACATTCCTCTACCCACACCTTCTCTTCTAATAGGAGAGAGATAGCTCTGCAAGCTTGTGAGCCACATCATTAGCTTCTCTATATGTGAAAGTGACACTCCATCTTGATATTTCATTGAGCATACTTCGTGCATCATCAATCACATTTCTATAATCTGTATGTCTTTGGTATTGTTTGTAGCCTTAACTACTATATGGGAATCACCTTCCAAATCCACACATTGTAGCCCCAGCTCGATACATAAACTCATTGCTCTTTGCAAAGCAATGGCTTCTGCTATGACATGTTTCATGATATGATTAATATTTAAGCACAAAGAAGCCAAGATGTGTCCCTTTCAACAATATCTCTAATTATAATTCCAATTCCCACTTTCTTTCACTATATATCCACAACAACATCCCAATTGGCTTTAACTACCATATCATTTGGCTTCTTCCAATTGACCAAGCTTCTTTTAGTATTTATTGTGTGTTTATGCTCTTGTCGATGACTCTGAGCTAATGTGAAATCCTCAAATCCTTGTTTTGTAATTTGATACACCTTGATCGGGTGTTCAAACTTGTTTAAAAAAAAATAGAAAGTTTCTTCTTAACCATATCCGATCCTTCTCATCATATAAGCTATTGACTCTACCTCATCAACCTTCAACCTCTCATTACTAGACCATGCACTTCTGCACGAATTGGGCTATCAGATTCAATTCAAACATCAGATGCTTCAAGATAGCTCCACAAAGCATGGACAATTGACTCTACCTCTCTTTCACATAGTACTCCACAAAGCATGAACAATTGTACTTTTAAAAAAAAAAAAAAAAGTGGGGAGGGGCAGCCAGTGTAGTTTCCCGGTCTCGGCGTGACTATAAGGATGGACAATTATACGCTTGTATGGTAAACAATCTTTTTATTTATATTGTCCAATAAAGTGTTTTACTTTAAAGTAATGTTACAAACAGTCATGGAGTTTGCAAGCGTTGTGCAGTCACTTTAAAAAAGAGTGAGGTCTATTATTAAAAAAATAATTTATTTTCATATTAGTCTCGTATTTATTCACTTTTTTCTAATTGATTGAATGTCGCTTGTACACTCACGACTGCAACTATCATTTCTCTTTACTTTATAAAAGTTATAATCTATAAGCTCTAAGATTTGCACAAGTTTTATCAGTATAAATTTATATATATATATATATATATAATGTCTACATCATCTTACATTAAGCTCGCAAATAATAATGATTTCTCGTCTTTAAATTTAGATTGAAATCGAGGATCTTAAGTCATAGATAAAAAATAGTTTATATGTCCTGCAGTATTCATACATAACTTCATAACTTCAAATAAAAACTTGAAAAAAATCTTAATAATTAAATTGCCGAATAATAAAAAAATATTGGTACAATTAATTGCATTGTACTTAAAAGAAACTTTTCTTTTAACTTTTTTCCCCACCACTTGCATATATAATCATCATGTTTGAAGTTTCCACTAAATCCTGCTTGAACACCATATATTTAACACCATACATTTTAGATTTCATAGGATAAAATGGTTAGCAATTACGTCTAGAAGAACAGGCTTTAATTTCATTTCTTTTAATTAGTATGTGAATGTGTGTGATTGATAGCTAGAAGTCATCATGTCTCCATTCCCACACTACAAAGCTTCAATTTGATAGCTAGAAGTCATCATGTCTCCATTCCCACACTACAAAGCTTCAATGGCAATTAATATGTGGAAAAAGAAATGATAGTTACAGTCGTGAGTGTGTAAGTACTGTGCAGTTGTTTTGAAAAAAATGAATAAATATGGGACCTACATGAAAAGAAATTAATTTTTTAATAGTGGACTCCAATCTTTTTTAAAATAACTGTACGATATTTATGTATTTTACGATTGTATGTAACATTACTCATGTTGAAAAAGGGGGTGATCGGAGACATGACGCGGATGAGATGGCCCGGCTTTTATTTGAATGAAATAATAACTATCAGTAGGGGGTGGGGAGGCTAGAATTCTCAAGGAAGATCGTGCACGTACATGATGATTTATTAGGAAGGAGCTGGAGTTCATTATTGCTGGGTGGGCTAAGTGAGAGTGCCATCATGAATTGTCCTTTTTAATTGTGGAAGAACACAACCCACTCCTTTTGTGGAAGATAAGGCATATATATATATATATATATATATATATATATATATATATATATATATATACTTTTGTGGAAGATAAGGCATATATAGCAACAGTAGCAGTCTTGATCACAAGTATGTTCAATTTTTCGGAGACAATATTAGTCAGACTTGTGTTCATAGAATCATTAACTAAAGTGCTAATATTAGTACTGCTTTGTCAACAATTTATAAGCTCTAATATTGTCAATACTTTAATGCAATTCCAGCACTGAGAGCTTTTTATTAATAAATAATTAATTCTAGACCAGAGTACTTGAGCACTTTAGGGAGCATGCACCCTAGCTTTGCAGATTATGTCGTTGGGTTAGTTAGTGTACGTTGTATTGCATTCCCTGACCACCCTAATTACGAAAAACAAAATCCAAAAAAAGTATAGGGATTAAGTGCTGGACTCAGTTGAGTTCAGTCTAATTTTAAGTTAAGTCTAATATTTAATTAACACTCAATTCTCAAATTAATAAACTCATCCCAACTCAAAACCTTCTTACACGTAAGACCCACAATTTTTTTCAACTTAAAACATCATTATACGTGGGATCCACAATCTTTTTGAATTTTTCATAAAAAAATATTAAACTTATCTTAATATCCAAACACACTTTAAACTCAGTTTAGATGGGTCTCACATAACTCCCTCCACTACTCAACTCACTACTACTCATAAAAAACTCAACTCAGCTGAACTCAGCTCAACAACCAAATGCAGTCTAAGTTAATTGCTTCGAAAAGCTGACTTATATTTCAAACATGATTTTTTTTAGGGACATATCCAAACATGTTAATTTCTTTTACGATGAATGTTATGCATCAGCTACTATATATTCACTTCCATACTCTACATCTATAATTTTTTCATAGGGTATGTGGGTGTTCTTCATAGGTTGTAGGAGTATTTTTCATAAGGTGTGAGATCATGTGTGGTAATGAATAGTGACTGATGAAAAAAAAAATTCTTCTTGTATATATATAATGGCTGTAAGTGGTCCTTAATCAAACACATCACGATTATTTCATGTATTCTTTTATTTTTTATGTGATTTTTATTGAGAGATAGATAATCAGACCATTAGTATATGTAAGTTCGTGGGAGGAAGATCAAAACGGAATATACTTCAAATTAATCAGCCAGTCACACAGAGAGGTACTTCTTTTGGGTGAACGCATTGAGTGGCTATATACTTTTGTGGGATGCCCTATATGTTTTCGTTTCTATCCTCTCTTCTGTTTTTTGCTTTGTTTTTGTTCAGTTTGTCGTGGATTTCTTCGTTTATTGCTCGAAGAACAGAACAAAGGAGAGGAAAAATAAAAGATGAGGAAAACAATTAATAAATTAAATCGAGGCTATCACGGGGCCATGTCAGGACATGACTGTACCTTTGGCATCTTTTAATTGTCACAATAACATGGAGCAAGCTAGGATTATTCGATTATTCCCGGGTTCGTGGCCAGGACTCAGGAGGAAGCTGGCTAAACATGCATGCATGCATCGAGTAAAAATAAAAAAAACATGCATCCATGCATTCTTCAAATCATGAGTCAGAGAGAGAGAGCGAGAGAGAGAGAGGTACTTGTCTTGGGATTCATCATAGTATCATACAGTGAATATTTGTAGGGGGTGCCCAGTGCCCTTAGCCCTAACGTTTTCGATCGCCTTTATCTTGGCTTCTATTTCTTGCCGTGTTTGATCTGTGATGTTTGTTGCGGGTTTTAGCTCGTTGAAAGGTCAGATCAAAGCGCTGCAGGCTATCACGGGCGGCATGTTAGGACCATGAGAGAGAGAGAGAGAGAGAGAGAGAGGCTTGACTGATTGACATAGAAGACATTAAGCCGGAATTTGGACTTAATGTTAAGTATAATTTTAAGAAGAGTTTAAGATTCAAATATTTAATTTTTAAATTATTAAATTTATTTTAATTTAAAATTTTTTTACATATTGGATTTCAACATATTTTTATATGCAGGATCTATAATTTTTTTTAACTTTTTATAAATATATTTAAACTCATTTTAATATTCAAATACATTTAAACTCATTTGAAATAGATTCTACAAAACCCACTCTACCGTCTCAATTCATTATCATTACTATTTATAACAGCCAACTCACTCAACTTACAAACGCCTAATATTTGTCTGTGAAAGATATTTCAACTCTGCATGGTTACTACAGGCCAAAGCTGACAGACGTTTTGAGTCCGATCGAAATATAACTGCATGATTAATGATTTAATATTAATTGATAGTATATATTATTGTATATTTTATATGGTTAATAATAATAAATTAGATAAAAATTACATTTTTACAGTAAATTGTATATATCATTTTTCCATTTAAAAACTAAAAGAGGACTAATTAATTATGGGCCTTCATTTTTTGCAAATGATAGGGCGCAATTAGGATGTTAATATTAGGTAAAATTCAAAAACAAAAAAATATTGGGGGATAAAATTAATTTTTGTAAAATCTACCATATAAAATTATTTCAAAAATAATATTTTTTTAATAATTCTTGAATATTTTGAAGGGTGAATTAAACTTCTAACTAGAGCATGCAGTTATAGCCATTTTAAAAATCCTCCTATAAGTTATAATCATCAATAATTGTATAAACAAATTCTATGTATTTCCAATTATTAGAATCTTTAAGAGTTTTTTTTTAAAATTTTTAAGACTTAAAATAAGAGAGCATAAATTCATTATATGATATATATTTATTACTTTTTATGAATTTTTTTTTTAACAGAAGATACAAAATAAATATTATATACTCAGCCTCTTTCTCATCTTAAAGAAAAATTTTATTTATCATATTTATATCGTATGCTACAAATAATTTTTTATTTTTTTCTCTTATTAAATATGTTGAGTATAAATAATGAATAGAATAATTTAATTAATTTAAAAAAAATATAAAAATAAATATAATACATGATGTGCAGAAACCTCTCCTCCAATACTTAGACAAAAAGTATAAAGAGAAATGATAGTTGCAGTCATGAGTGTATAAGTACCGTATAATCATTTTGAATAAAGTGAATAAATATAAAATTTACATAAAAAAAAATTAATTTTTTAATAATAAATCTTACTCTTTTTCAAAACTACAGTAAAATATTTACATTCTACGATTATATATATCATTTGTTAATATAAAAGGAATCTAGATCTACTGTCGAACCCAGAGAAAGTACCATCAATTTTGAAACCACTGCATATTTGTCCTTTTTTATTTTTTTTTCTCATTGGTTGAAAAATATTTAATGTAAAAAGACAAAGAAATTTATGAGTGTGTGGGTTTTTAAACGATGAGTAACATCATTTATTAGTACCATGACACAACTTCCGAAAACGACCACGTGGTTTTAGACCACATCATTAATTTGTCCAATTATTAATTGCCAAACAACGTCTTCTCAGTGCGTGTACCTTTGCCCTCTATTTTGAAAACCGGAAAAAGGACTCTTTCTCATAGGTCACTTCTTAGAAAAATGCTTCTCTCACCCTCATATCATAAGATAATGAGTGTTTTTTTAGAGCTTTTTTTTATTGAATAATGTTATAAATTACACTATTATTTTATTTTAATCATATTAAATAAGAGTAATTTTACATACAATTATAAAGTATGTAATCGCCGCGTAATCGTTTTGAAAAAGAGTGGGATCTACTATTAAAAAATTAATTTTTTTCATGTGGGTCTCATGTTTTATTTATTTTTTTCAAAGCGATTACGCGGCGGTTACACAATTCATGGTTGTAAGTATATTTTCTCATTAAATAATATGTGACATATTCATCACCATTAAATGATAAAAAAATATACAATAAATTTTTATTTAATAGTAATAAATGTGTCACATCATACTTAATGAGATAAAAATAAAATGGTAATATAGTGTATAGAATTTTCTTTTTTCATAAAGTATAAAATGTGAAATAATGAATATTGATTTATGATAATTTTTTTTTAATTTTTTTACTTAATAATTAAAAAGTATTTTTAAACGATGTTATGTTATGAATATTTTTAAAAAATATTTAAGATTATAAAAAAATAAAAAATAAAACTTTTTTACCCTTACAAGGAATGTCTCGTGCTACACCAATGCCCCACCTTTTATGCTTTTCCTTGCGGTTATAATTGGAAGCTGTCATTTTCCATGTTGGACTCTCTATTTATAGCATTGTCATTCACTCACTATTTGTGTTTTCAACATGCTTTTTCCATTTTCGTTGCTAAGGAAATTTATTTGTTGACTCAGTTGATTGGGTTCTTGTCTTGTTGAATATATCTTTTAAGATCTAAGATTTGAATTCTTGGATATAAATAATTTTTAAGAATTATTAAATCTAAACAAAATTAAGCTCATGATTGAGATTGAAAATAGATGCAAAACAGAGTAAAAATTCTAAAAATAAAGTTTATTGATAAAATTCGAATCGAGTTCTAAAACCCATTAGCCAAGTTTAAATAGCTATGAGAATTTAAAATTATGAGAACTTGGTCCGAAAATGAAATATTTCATTAAAATAAAATATGTAATAAAATAAAAGTCCTATAAAAAAAATTTGGCCAAAATCATTTCTAAAAATGAAAGTGAAATATTTCCATAAAAGGAAAAAAAAAAGCATAAATTGGTTATTTGAATGAGAAAATTACTTATTTGGGTGTCAAAACGCGGGCCATTAGGAGTAACGTGATGAATAAAACATGTGCACGGAAAATAACTTTTGAAATTGGAGACCCAATTCTAATACCCGTAACCAAAATTTTGACAAGTGCACGATATTGCTCTAATGCGATAAACCTTCGGTATTGTTTATTGTCATATTTGTGTTGATTTGCCTTCTCCAATGCTATCAACATAGAATCTGTCAAATATGCATCATTAGACCCAGATCTCTCGCATCAAACCATTGGATTAGGGTAATTACCTTTTGAATTACTTGATGTACATTTACGAAAAATTCCTTGTTAAGAGCTCATGAACATTTAAAATAAGTTCAAATTTTGTCCCGGACATCTGGTGTTAGTAAAAATAAATAAATTTATTTATTATTTCAAAAAATCTCACTTAATAATGTTGGTATATTATTTTCGATGATAATTTAAATTTTGATGTATCTCATAATATTCTTGTACATCATTTTAAATCAAGGTTAGCGATGGATTTGTTTAATAGATATTTAGTATCTATATCTGTGTGTGTATAAATGTTGAAAATCATGCATAAATGAGTTCAATATAAATATATTGACTAACTTCAGTAAGAATTTAATATGAGTCTAAAGAGTCTTAAATAAGAGCGCAAATTATGTACAATCTAACCTAATATTTCTTCTTCTGCCTCAAGTATTTTGATTGAGTAATGCTACATACAGTCATAGAGTGTGCAAGCGTCATGCAGTCGCTTTGAAAAAGAGTAGAGTCCACTATTAAAAAATTAATTTATTTTGAAAAAAATGAATAAATACGAGACCTACATGAAAATAAATTAATTTTTTAATAGTGGACTCCACTCTTTTTCAAAGCGACTGCATGACGCTTGCACACTCTATGACTGTACGTAGCATTACTCCATTTTGATTTGCTATAAAATATCCCTAAATTATATGGTCATGATAATTGTAGTATATTTTGGTGTATAATCACAACTTTAATACAGAATATTCATTTCCCTATTTAATTAACTAAAGTGAAAATACTCATCTCACATAATTTCTTCTCTTCAACTAAAGAAAAAAATAATAATATTGAGAGTGAAGAGGGGATCCAACTCATCAAGATACTCTAATTTGTTTTTTTTTTTCATTTTTCTTTATATTTATATATATTATCTTTTTTTTATTATTTTTTAATTTTTTTTGTCTTTTTCATGATTCTCTGTTTCTAGGTACTCAACGTGTCAGTTCAACCGCCAATAAAAATCAATATCCAAACATTTTTTAGCCATTATTATTGTAAAGCTCATACGTGAACCTCCTCCACACACACACGATTAATCATTGAGGAACATTATTTAGAGCGTCAGAATTTTTTTTTTAAAAGAAATTTTTAAATACGTATTAAAGATTTTCTACTCTGGCCACGTGATATTCACATGGGAGAAATATATATATATATTGCCTATCATTTAGGTGTAGGGAGCATCATGTGCAGATGCGTTTCAAGTTAATTTGATACTGACATTTGTTTTATTTATTTATTTTTATTTTGACAATAAAATTAACAATTGAATGGAAATCATCTTTAATTTTTTCCCAATCAGGGTATTAGATAAGGTGATCCGTTATCTCTGTATTTATTTATTTTATGTACTGAAGAGTCAATCCTCTCTCCTTCAAGAAATTGAGAACCGATAATTGATAAGGAGTGTAAAAGTATATAATGGTGCTCTAACGATTACTACTTACTTATTTTTCAGCTGATGACAATTTGTTGTTTTGTAGTGTTAATATGATAGAAAATTTTGCACTACAACACTTAATCACTATTTATGCAATTGCATCTTGCCAGCAGGTAAATTTGGAGAAAACAAAGTTATTAATTAGTAAAAATGTTGAGGACGAAAAGGTGACTGCTATTAAGGCACATTGGAATGTACGGAGCATTCAACACCATACTTGATATTAGGGGGTTACTATCATTTGTTGGACGTTCTCGTTAGAATAATGTTTTTTACCCTCTCATCTTGATCGTTTATGTATTTAATTTTTTTATTTATTGACTAAGGAAGTGACTATTAGTGTATTTTTATATTTCTTTAAAAAATATTTTAAAGATGTTAAAAAAATGTAAAAAGAAAAGATGAAAAAAATAAAATACACGAGTTTTGCCTAGGCGGCACTCCCAGCAGTCACTACTGGGCGCCAGCCTAGCATTATTCTTCTCGTTATACCACTTTTTAGGATCTAGAGTTTGGAACAAAGTACAAGGGTGGAAGGAGAAACTTCTATCACAAGCTAGTCGAGAAATTCTTATTAAGGCAGTAGTTCAAACATTACTGACATATGCTAAGAGTTGTTTTCAACTACCAAAATCTTTTTGCAGGGAGTTGAAAAGTATGTTGGCTAGATTTTAGTGGGGACAACGTGAGTTAGAGTGTAAAGTTCACTGAGTTAGTTGGAATCCAATGTGTGAATCCAAATTGGTTGGTGGGATGTGTTTTCCCTCCAACCAAATTGGTGGCACATACATAATTCTGAATCATTGTTGTTCAAGGTTTTAAAACCAAGTATTTTCACAATACAACTTTTCTATAGTCACAACTTAGGTATAACCCATCCTATGTGTGGAGAAGCATTTTCACAGCGAAGTATATTCTTATTCAGGGTTGTATGTGCCATATGGCATGTTGGGATTGGGGAAAATATTAATGTACGGACAGATCAATGGATTTCAACAAGTTTGGAGACTTTTAGTTATCAGCCTTCTCAACTATTACTCTTGAATGTCACTGTTAATATGTGTGACACCCTCAACCTCCGCTTGAGATGGAACAAAGACTTAGAGTGTTGAGACATGTAACACAATATTACATATCCCCGTACATAACAGTTAATATGCAATGCATCCTATAAGTTCAACTAGCAGTATGCAATAATTGCAGTGAAATAAGAGTGATTAGTTATAACCCATGACAGAATGAACTAAAAACATCACAATAGTATTAATAACCATCGTAAGTTCAAACTTAAGGATATCATTTCCTTAATACAAAATACTTAATCTAAGTTATATGGTTAGATCAACTATTTCATACGCTCTGAAGTATGAAGAGTCAATGCTTATGAGCATGAAAATTATTTTTAGTCTTCGTTCAAGGTCCAATTTCTTTTCAACCATCTGCATCTAGCGATCCATCATGTTCATCCTCTACTGGTCCTGTCACAACTTCTATCATTCCGAGGGAAATAATAGTGGTTCCACAAGGGGTGAGATTTACTCGAAATCTCAGTAAGTTAAACAACCTACTTGCATAGAGATAAATTATACATGAATAATGATAAATACGAATTTCATGAAATGCAGAAAAATGTGCATGTGTCTCCCATCCAGATTCCTCAACTTTTTAAGAAAAACATTGATGCACTTTTGCTTTCAGAGAACATTTATACTTTCTCATTCCAAAAACATGACGTTTCATAAGAGAACATTTCATGCTTCATTGCTTTAAAAAATCATAACATTTTATCGTTTATTAAAGCTATCATTAACATACGTTTGGTAGCAACATGATTTCTCATATGCACCATGAGTACCTGCCGGTGATCGTAGCACAACTCATGTTGGCACTACATCATTGTCTGTAGACATTGTTCTCAATGCATTGGTGATATAACATAACATCATCATAACATTATAACATATACACCCACCAGCATTAGGTGTCATAACATATGACTTCGTTCTGACGTTCTTTAAAAAGAACCCATTTGAAGCTCGTTGACTGTTTTTCGTTAACCTAGGGGTTACCACTCCATTTTTACTCACTCCAGAGTGGATAGAGAAGTTCCACTAGGATAATTCCTAATCCGAGCCTTTGGGGTCGTGAAAAAATTCATTTTCATGTTATGCTTGAAAAATGTGTTTCATGTTGTGTGCATATTTAGCAAGCTTTCAAATAAAAATGACATTTATAGGTGCATTATGCTAAAATGGTAGAAATATCACTTGTCATGTAAATATGCACTCAATGTATCATATAACATGATATTTTATGCTCAAAGTGATAATTGAAACATGAATGGAGCAGTTATCAATAATTCATAAATAATCTATAAAGATATAAGTTTATAGGCCAACTTACAAACTTTCGGAGTAATTGAAAAATAATGTTGTAGCTGCGTAAATCAAGTGTGTACTAAGTTATGATTAATACTTCTATGGGTGAAGACCAAAATCAAAGGCTTCAAAATGGGTATTTACAAAAATACCCCTAGACCCTAAAAAATTATCGTTAAGGCCCTAAATTTTCACTAATTGCAAACAAACTCCAAATTGAAAAAAAAAATAATTCATGGACTTCATACTTTGGCATTCTAAAACCATTTATGCATTGGGATTTTCGAAAATCAAAGTGGAACTTGCCCAAATGGTCTTAACTCGTGGCATGAACTCTAGTTGATGTCTAAGTGTATTTTCAACTATTGGTCCCTATGAATACATGCATATGAGATTTTCTTTAATAACAAATGATCACTAACATATTTAATGACATAATTAAGACTAATTCTAGGATAATAGAGTTTATCCCAACACTTAATCATGACTAAGATATCCTTAGACTGCGTTTAGATGTTGAACTGAGTTGAGTTGAGTTGAGTTGAGTTGAGATGATAAAATATTGTTAGAATATTATTATTATTTTAGAATTTAAAAAAGTTGAATTGTTTATTATATTTTGTATTGAAATTTGAAAAATTTATAATTATGAGTTGAAATGAGTTGAGAGAAGTTAAGCATCCAAACGTACCCTTAATCTCTACTTCATTCAAACTGATTCATACTTGATGATCAAAACAAGATAGATTTGAAACCTACCATGACATGCTTCTGACTACAATTTAAACATTCCATAATCATGTTAATACAATAATGAATCATATCAAGTCATGCTTAAGACATGTCATAGCTAAATTCTCACTTAAAAATATTTAATTAATCAAACAATCACTTAATTGACCCGGTTTTGACTTAAGCATGATAACCTTCCCAAAACTCACCCAAATTTCGTACCAACTCATGGAAAAAAACTTGACATGCTAACTAAGATAAAAATCAAGAAAACTTACAAATTTCGTGACCTTCCAAGCACTCTAGACAGCCTTACACAAGAACACTTAAGAACTCACTCGGTTTCACTCTTTTGATCTCTAAGAGGGGGAAGTGCTCTTCAAGGCTTAAGAAGAAGCTTGGAGCTAAGGTGTGGAGGAAATGAGAGGGTGAGGGGGCCTTTTATAGACAGCCAAGGGGAAGGGGATGCTGGCTTTGGTAAAGGGGATTGATGAAAGATAATGTATAAATCTGAATTTACTAGATTTGCACTCCATTATTTGTGTCATATTGTGCAGGTCAAAAAAGTGCACTAAACCACCATGATTTCACTCCTATTGTTGCTACATTACTCCTATGGAGGCTAACCAAGTAGTGGGGCAGAGGAGATGGGAGAAAAATCATCAAAACCACCCAAGGGGGCTAGCGGGTTCAGCTGATTTTCCTTTGGTAGATTTTGATCATTGTCTTGATCAATCCCTTTGAACCATCATCATGGCTGATTTGTGCAGGAGCAATGTCACTTCTTGAAGATTGTTTTTCTGTTGTTAGAAGGTGGAGAGTTGGCTGCCAATTGATCATGAAGGTGCAACCCGAAATAAGGTGATGAGATGGAGGTGTCCTGCTGAAATTTCCAGACTACCTTCTACAGTTTGTGTCCTTTTGAGCAAGGGGAACAGTGGCCTGAAACCACCATGATTTCTTCCCTACTGTGGCTAAAATGGTCCTACAGTGGTGGCTAGGTCGTGGGGAAATAAGTATTATTTTTATGTGATTTTTATCACTCTTTTATTTATGAAAAGTGTCATTTTCCCTTCAATACTATTGATTTTATTTTATTTCTATGTATTTTTATTTATTTTTCTTGGATTTGAAGAAATTAGAAGATTTAGTGTAAAATGAGAACAATTTGGTATAAAAGAAGAGACTACGGATCTAGACTGATGAGAGGCAACGAGATCTTAAGAGAGCCGATGAGATTTGGGTGAGGAGCCTTATCCCATGGGCAACAAAGAAATTTCTCTCGCCCAAATGCGAGAAGGCTTACCTCTTGGTAGGCGTGGAGATTCATGACCAGTGGGCGAAGATCTGGGAGTGAAGACTTGGTGCCAATATATTTTACCTTCTAGCCAAGAAGACTTGGCAAAAAGGTTCTCGGCAGTTAGATTGGGAGACTAGTCTAACCGACCAACTTAAAAGTCTACCTAAACGACATCGTGGGCAACAACTAAAAAATGCGAGATGAGTCTTTCATCCCGGTCGGGAGTCTTTCCACTTGGTAGGCGAGGAGAGGGCCGTGTGGTCTTTGTGACCTCTACGCCCATTCATTTGTAGCCTCCACGCTAGTTATATTTAGTGCACACGACATTTACCCGGTGGGATAATTTCTCTGACCAGAATCAATTTGCTGTTGACCACCAAATTCGAGTTCCGCAATAAATTTGTTGGTGACTGAATCCTTCCGAGCTCCACAAATCAAGTCATATATCACTAAATCTTTCATTTTAGATAATCTCGTTAATCTTATATGAATTTTGTACTAAGTGCCAAGATTAAGGCTAACCTTACCATCAACTCTAATGTAATTAATAACCCAAAATTATAAGGTCCTCTCGTTAACTCAAATATCCAAAATTATTCTTATTCTATAATAGCTCAACTCCTAGTTAACTAGGATGAAGGTTACTAAGATCAAGGCCTAAGGAGCTTTTTAGGTGGGGTGTTACAATATGTTATTTAACTCTTTTTCAATAACGTTGAATGAAACTTTGATTAGAAATATTTTTTCCATCTTCTGTGGCTGAGCAAATTCTCCATATTCCTCTCCATTTCTGGACAATTGATCAGCTTGTTTGTGGTACAAGTAAATCGGGTATGTATTCTATAAAATCTGGATATTATTATACTATGGAGATGGTACGTAGGAATGGTGGTGTAGGAAATTCACACTCATAATGTCATATGGTTTGTGGAGGAGGCTATGACATTTGTCTCTCCCTAATAAAATGAAAATCTTTGCTTGGAGGGCTTGTACCAACAACCTACCTAAAAAGGTTGATTTATGGAAAAGGGGTATAGTGGTTGACGATCTATGCTCCTTGTCATTTGAAGAATGAAGATGTAATTCATGCTTTATGTTTATGTTTTAATGTTTCTCAAATCTAGAAGTTTAGAAACAACCACATTTTTAAGTTATTGGATGATGCTGATCGGTTTGATCTTTTACTATGGAATGTGATGGAAGTTGACATGTCTTTAATCATTATTTTCCTTACAATCTGTTAGGGCATATGGAAATTTAGAAATCTCTGTTTGTTTGAAGATACTTCAAGTAAATTACTAGAAGATGTTAACCATTGTCTTGAGTATGTAACAAGTTTTAATGCTATTCAAGCATACACATATTGTGAAAAAGGAAAATGTGCTTTTGTGGCAACCCCTCCTCATGATAAGGTTAAGCTGAATTTTAATGGGGTTTTGTTTAAGGATGAAGCTATTGTTGGGGTTGATATTATTCTTAGAGGTGGAGCTGGAAGGGAAATGGTTGCTTTAAGTAGTAAGGAAGTGGGGGTCTTTGAGGTGTATGAGATTGAATTTTTGGCAGCACATAGAGGTTTACAAATGATTTTGGGCACTCATGGAATGTTGTTGAAGCTATTAAATGTAGGAATGCATCATTCTCACCACAAGGGCCTTTAATTATGGAAGTAATTGATCTATCTGGAATATTTTTGTATGAATGGATTTCAAGTACTACGTTACAATTTTTTTTTAACCCTAAACCCATTTTTTTATTGATAACTTACCATATGTGGATTTCATGCGCCGTCACTAATGTTGACGTACCGTTTATCCAAATTACAAACTCAAGCCATTTGGAAACACCGGCCTATCTATGGTCAATGCACATTCTTTTACTAATAGAGATTGTTAGACTCAGTCTTCATGTAACATCAATCGTCGGCACCTTCCTTGTTGAACATCGAAGTATATTTGTAACGCGCCATACCCAAAAGGGTCGGAAAATTACTATCTGTCACTTACAAACCTGTCTTTCCAAGCACCTAAAACTCCAAAGACTTCATAAATAACACACAGTCTCATATTTCCGAATAACCATAATACAAACTCTATAAATCACCATTACAAAATAGTATAAACCAAAGGGGTCCACAATTTTCCAATAATCTCAACGAAATAAAATGACACATCTTTAATTCTCAATAGGTCCAACCAACTCAAAGTACTCCAAATACTCAAGTTATACCCTTCTACTAACAATGGGACTCGACCTTCTATCCATATCTAGTCAAGCTCCAATTTCTAGTCCAGACTCCCAGCTGGGAATTCCATGTCATCTGAAAATATTTGAAGATAAGGGGCGAGTTATCGACAATTCAGTAAGCAGAGAATATATACTAGTATGTAAATATGAGCCATTTTTAGAAAGAATGGTATGCAGAAATAAAATATGTCATTTTTATATGCACGTCTCAAAACATGTTATCAGAAATATCAGAGCGACTTTTCAATCTTTTCATATTCATAAACTATTTTCATATTCAAAAACCGCTTTGGCGTAACATAACTGAACATCATCATCTTATTATATCATATCATATCATATATCATGTTTAACCCCCTTGGTAGGGTTGTGCTATCCCCGGTGGCCAAACCAGGCAGTATCATATGGTGAACTTCTCATTTTTCAATCTCGGAGCCCCGAATGTGCACACAAGAAAAAACACGTAGAAGACAAGACCATTTTGTTTCCAAAGTGGGTGCACTCATATCATATCATATCATGTTGGTACCAACCATATCATGTGAACCAGTATCATCATATCAGAACCATATTCAGAATCAGATTCAGAACAGATAAGTATGCCAAAAGTTTATCATATCCATATCATATCAAAACACATGCAAAACATATTCATATCATTTCCATTTGATAAAAAACATATCCAAATCGTTTCATATCACATGTATAAAAAAATCTCAATGATATCATATTCGCTCTTTTGCATATTTCAGAAGCATGTCAAATATTGCTCATGTGTACACAATTCATGTAAAAAATATTTCTTTTCTCTTTCATACGTATCTCATGAGTGAATGCAAAACATATACTGAGGTTGCTTTTCACCTTTCCTTTTTAAAAATAACATGCACATTTTTACAAACCAACCTCAGTTCATTTCTTTTTATGCAAATCTAACATAGGAACTCCGCTTACCTGGACGACTTAGCTTTTCAGAATTTTCCTCAAAAAATGTCGAGTCGACTATAAATCGTCACCTATAAAATAATCACATAATTTCTGTAAGTTTTCAATCAATCACGTATTTCGATATTTAAGCCTAAGTTTCTAAAATAACATATTTTAATTCCTCAAAACTTAAAACCCTCATAATCCCAAAATATATCATCACTTTCTAAAATCATCAATACCCACCATAACTAACATCAAACTCAAAACACCATTATTTAAACCCGAAACAGCCAACAAATCTCACATCATAAACCAATCACACAAACAATTCCATAATCCAATCCAACCGACCCCCTTACTCCTCGGACTCAGTCCGACACAACCAACCAGTTCACAATAAATATGAGTTAGTGCAAAAATATATTTAAATCATGAAAGTTCTTTGGGAAAATACTTATAGCGCTATATAATAATTTTCGAAGGATCACAGAGCTGCAAGAAGTGGCAACACAGTTACAAAACAGTGCAAAATGCACTGTTGCCGTGGGTCTCAAAAACTCACTTCTGAATGGGGACAAACCAAGATCTGAGATTGATAGGAAAGGGCTTAAGGATGTCAGTGAAGCCAATGGTGGTGGTGGTTGGCCGTGGGTAGTAGCATAGAGGGTGGTTGAAGGCTAAAATGCCCAAATCGAAAATGTTGATGAATGTGCTTCACCGGTGGCAGATCGGGGCTGAGGATGGGTGCATTAGATTGCTAGGAGGTCAATGAAGATGTGGTGAAGAAATGGTGGCCGGAGGTGGCGCGACGGCGGCGCTGGAGCAAAGAGAAGGTTGCGGCTTCAAGCCGTGCGTGGGGACTCAGGCGGCGCGAAAGGGGCTGGGATTGAAGGGGGTGGTCGCCGGCCGGTGGGGAAGGGAAGAAAAAGAGGAAAAGAAAAAAAAGTGAGGGAAAGAAATAAGGTCCAATCTTCATATCTTGGGTTACAAAAATAATCCAACGAAAAATATTTCAAAACAACAAGTTAAATAAAATAATTTAAATGTAGTGATTAAATGAAAATAAAATAATTATACCCAACAATAAACTAATTTAAAATAAAGAGGAGTTTAAATGCATAACAATAATTAATATTAAGGAAACATATCAAATTTAATTTTCACAAATTAAATATTATAAAAATAAACCCACTAAAAATCTGACAAATTTAAAACAAGAGAATCAATTTTTCAATTAATAAAAATAATCCTTCAATTAAAAATACACTAAAATACGGGGTGTTACAATATTTCTCTGCAAAAGTCTCAAATTAACCAACCTCATTGTGAATCTCCCCAAGATTAAGCCAAGCCTTTGAACTAGTATAGTTCATCCAGATTCCTGTCCGGAAATCTTGGTATACTCAAACCGGGCCGGAACTCGCTAGGTTGCACCCGATTTTTTTATTTTTAAATCAAAGCCTACATGTTATGAATATTTTTTCATGAAAAAAATATTGATGCAGCATTCAAACTCTATTTATTTAATTTTCTAAATCAAAGCCTACATGTTCCTTGACCACCAATAATATGCATTTTCTTTTTTAGTTTCTGTCCATTTAGTTGCTAGAAAAGAACAAAAAAAAAAAAAAATCAAAACATTCAAACTAAAAAAAATAAATAAATAAACCAGGTACCGGGTTTAAAACTTGGTACCCAGATTTTTCTATGCAGGCACCGGCTTGGATTTGTTTTGGGCCAGAACCCGTAACCAAAATCCGATTATCTGGATTCCGGACCGGGTAGGTTTTTCCCGGCCCGGATACTTTGAACTACTTGAAAATCACATTTATGATGGTCATTCTCTTGGTTCAATCGTGGAGTGAGATCAAAATCATCAAGTCATTGGTTGATTTCTTGTTTTTCCTAGTCATGAACTTGAAACATTTTTTGTGCTTTTAGTTGATACTATGTGGTCTGAGGTGGAATTATTTTCGAGAATCTCCACCCCTTGTTGGATGTATCTTGGTTTTATTCAATGAAATATTACCTTGCCCATGAAAAAATCGGCCTCATTCAGATTGGGAGCTTCATGATCTAGATATGCTATTGAGGTTATTGTCTATGAGCTAATTATAGTGATTCCATTGGGGGATTTAAGATCTGGACTTAACAGAGAAAATTATGGGTATTTTTGTTACATCGATGCTATTTTTACAAACTCAAAAATAAAAGTATTGTAAAAAATTATATTCATATAAATTTTCAATTCTACCTATCTACTTTTACAAATTTCAATGCAAAACTTGTTTAAAAAACTTATTTAAAATATTCTTTCCTTTCTCAAGACTCAATCTCAAAAATATATTCAAACATTTCATAATCAAATATGGCTTATATTTCCCGCTCTCAAAATGTCTCATTTTACAATATGACTTTGTGATTATCAAATTTATCTCTTAGCTCCCGATTTAAACTAAAAAGAAATGATATTTACAATTATAGAGTATGCAAGCACCGTACATTCATTTTGAAAAAACTGAGTAAATATGAAACATACATTAAAAAAATTAATTTTTAATGATGAACTCCCTCTTTTTCAAAAGAAGTGTGTGCCGCTTGTATAATCTATGACTGTATTTAGCATTACTCAATTTTAACAGTCGAATCTCTCATTGTAATTATGTACAGGGCATGGAGATTTAAAATTTCTATGATTTAGAAGTGAAATTGCAAAAAAAAAAGGGACTTGCTAGGTACAAGTGGTTTAGCACACCAAACCGCGTACCAACACTCACATAGTTTTTTTTATTATAAAAAATAAAATAAAAAATTTTTTGAGAGAAGAATAAGGTCTTCTGTCTCACGAAAATCATTTTCGTCTTCAATTCGTATTGTTTCATCAAACGAATACCTTACATTTAATATTAGTGTGCAGTTTAGTGCACGAAATCGCTTGCAAGAAAAAAAAGTTCCTGTTGAGAGGTAAATTATAATTTCTCTTAGATTTCAAAACTTTTTTTTTTTTTGTTCTAAAAGAGCAAATGCCATTGTATCTCTTGGTTTAGCTAATATCATCCATATTTGGTTTATATTGAATTAGTTAAATTAAAATCATCTAAGATATGAGCTACAATAATTATATCCTACCAGTTAAATATGAAATGCACAGTAGAAAGGTCAAATGTGTTTTTTATTATATTCTAGAAGAATAAATATAGATAGAAGTCACTATTGGTAGCATCTATTTTGCACACATCATGTGGCATCATGTAGACCATACATCTCCCCAAGTGAGTGTTAGGAACAATCAACTAGAAGCAGCCACGCAGTGAGTGCAAAGTGTGCACTGCTATATTGACTTCTCTCTAGCATTACTCGGTTACTTTTTCGAGCTCCTCAATGGACTCGAGCAAATGGGCTAGGCTCTACATGTAGTTTACTGATCAGGGAGGTTTATGGGACTCTTGGTTTACGTGACTCTGTCCCTATTTATTTCATGTTTACTGTTTAGTGGGGGATGGAAATTGGTGAGGAAGATGTTATTAATCTATTAATCGTTGGTCCCACTCGAACTTTCTTTACCACAATATGTACGTCCTTTTGAAAGGTTGGATTTTGTATTGCTAATTGTGGTCATATTAGGAAATTATGACCATTTTTTTAGCTTGTAAAATCAAGTTGATGGCAATTATGTAAACCAAAAGCTTCCATTTTGCTTTACAAAACATTGGGTTCATTGCATATGCCATATATATTCAGATGTTTACATCTGTGGCCATTATGAATTGGTCAAAACTAATGTATATGAATTGGGTTTTTTCATTGCAATCTCCTATTTTTTCAATGGGCACTAAGATGATATCATATTAATACTGAATATATGGCACATCGATGTCAAATGATTTCCATATACAAACTCAATCTTACTGGTGATGGTAGTAGTTGGTGTGACTTTTTGGTGTGTTTTGAAAAGCAAACCTCAACATTTTGCTCCATTGTCAACATTTTGCACCATATGTGTTGCTATATAACATGTATGCTGCTGTTGGACAGTGGGATGATGTAGCAGAAATTAGAATGTAGGTGGAGAAAAATAATATCATAAAGCAACCAGAGTTTAGTTGGGTAGATTCTTCGAATTGATGATAATCTTAGTGATCAAATAACCTGATTAATTGGATTCACTGGTGTATTTCTTGGGGTGATACCCGCATGCGGGGTAGGAGTTTTCAACCCCACCCTGGTGCCGGGGGGTGGGATCGAAACCGCACCCTACCTCGCCCCCCGCCCAATCCATGATCCATTGGGTCTAAAAATTATTTTTGGACCTAAATTATAATATAATTTAAAGTATATTAAAATTTATAAATACAAAATATATATATACATATATTAAACTCATCAGAGTTGTATTTTGTATTGCCTTAACCTCCTAGGTATTCTCCCTGCATGGCGGGGGCGAACCCCTTCTGCCCACACCTGGTATTTTCCTTACAATGTATTTTAGTTCCCTCTTATCATGAGAATACAAAATCAGTCTACATGATTAAGCAAAATGGTTGTTTGTTTAACCTGGACTTGCAAGAGAGAAAATTTAAATGAAAAGGTAGAGCAAGATCAATTTGAGTGTAGTTTTGGATGGGGCAAACCCTGAAAATATGGTGTATACATGTTGCAGTGGGGATGTGAGCCGCACAGACTACTCGAGTTGGAACCATGATGCAGCAAACTAGATAGACGAAATTAAAGCATGATAGGGATAGTTATTTCATATATTTGGATATTGAAAATAAAATTTTTGAGATTGACAATGATCATTCTTTTCTAAAAGAACTCGAAAGTTCTTTTTTTCTAATTATAAGAACTTTACTATGATGGCTACAGTTTATCCATAAATATTTTAAGCCTATCCATCTATGTGATCCTGCGCTACCCTTGGGGGCTCTAATTAAGTAGTCATTACTCATGAGATGCTGAATTAAAAGGAATATGGATATTTGCTATTGTAGAGCAAATAAAGTTTATGCTTCTAGAAAGCTTATAGGGCTAACTATTCACTCAAAATTATGTGTTGCCTTTTACTTTGTTACTAGATTCTTCAATAATGCTCAAATGTACAGAATTTTGTTCATTTCCCTTATTTTGGGGTTATTATTAGAATTATACACTCCATTTCCTTAGCACTTTACTTTAGGATGATTTATTTTGAATATGTCTCTCATCATTGTAAGACAAACACTATGGTACATTTTTTTTTTTAATTTTTTTTATCAGTAAACAAGAACTGATAGTACAGATAAGATGATTTACATTGAATGCTGCAAATTTTGTGCTGCCCAGTTTGAACTTCACCTTGTTATCTAATATTTACTAAATACTTTGTATGAGACTTTGTTTACTGAGCATATTAGAATTATGAGTCTAGATTTAATTTTATACGATTATACTTGAATTAAGGATGAACACCACATTTGATGAAGATTCATTCTTTACCACTCTATTGCAAAGTGGTGAACAATGTATCTCCAGCACCCCAATGGCTAGCAAACATGATAATTTTGTATTCCAAGCAATACAATTGGAAGGTGAAAAAAGGCCACCTAGTAAGAAAACACAACGAGGTGTGTCTTTCATTGTAGATGAGGACAATCTCCTCGTGTAAATTTGGCTCAATATTAGCATGGATGTTATACAGGGGAAGCACCAAAAATCTTCACAAATGTGGGAGAGAATTAGCGATTATTACAATGAGTATAAAAAACCTAGCATGACAAATCGTTATGGGGGGTCATTGACCAATCGATGGTCAGTAATCCAAAAATGCACAAATAATTTTTGTGCCGCTGTGGCCTAAGTATAATCATTGCATCCAAGTGGTGCGACGGAGTAGGACAATGTATGAGTTTCTAACTGCATTTCATTTTAAAATTTGTTGCTGAAATTCTCTTCTCATATTCTCACTACATTAGCATATTTAGATAGATCGAAAGAATCAAAATCATGTATAGAGAGACTGAGAAGGCCACATACAACATGAAACATTGTCGGTGTATATTGAGACACAAACCAAAATGGCAGCAACATGTGTCCATGTTGTCAAGAGAAGGAAACCACATGGAAAATGCACAGCTATTGTGGAGTCGACTCCACTAGGAGACGACACGATAGATGACAACGTATATGTCATTTATGAGAGACCTCTACGCAAGATGGTTGAGAAAGAAAGGAGGAGAAAGAGGAAGGCTAAAGAAGCTTCCGAAGCCGAATTTGTTGAGGCCTTAACTCGCATGAGAAATGACAGAGTCATATGCACTTTTGAGATAAGACAAGCGATCAGCAATTTTCATTATGATAGGGCTGAATTACTGGTGGAGAAAAAGAGGAAGAATGATATCAAGAGAATGAAGATTGATATGGAGATAATGAAGTTAGATCTTGCTGGCATGAATGGAATGCAGCAAGAGTATTTCTTGAATCTTCAAAAATAGATTTTTGAGGATTCACGGAAGCGATTTTCATCTACTTCTCCATCTCCATCTCAACCTTTTGAAGATGTTTAGTCATCTCCATCTCAACATGTTCTTATCCACTTAATATTGTAATTAAACACTTTACAATTGGTTTTAGTAGCTGGACAGCCACATGTGGTTGAAATACATGTGGCTGGGCAGTAATTATTGCCTATGCTATTTTGTGACTTTTTGTTATTTTGGGTTGTTGGATTGTATAGATATATGGCCTTTGTTCTGTTGGTCTGTTATTTTGGGCAGCAACTATTGCCACATGTAGGGCTGTTATATGTTGGTGAAATTCCTGTTTGTTTGTTTTTTTTTTTTTTTTTTGCTTACTCATCTATATAATTTAGTGCTTGTGATCATGTGATTTACTCATATGGGATATAGCAGGCAGTGTTGGATTGTGACTGTTATTTGTGTTGGATTGTTGGATTGTATATATGAGGTTTTTATTTACATATGAGATTTTACCATCTATATACATATGAAATTGTTATTTTATAGATTTTAGGATTGTGAAAATGAAAATAAATATGATTGTTGGAGATTATGAAAATAAAATAATTAATTAATTAAATAATATAAAAAAATAATACTATTTTATTATAATTGAGTATGATGACTAATCTAATTTGAATTTTAAGTTTTGAGTGATTAGCTAAAAGTAAAAAAAGTTACATATTAATCAATGAGAAATTTTATTTACAGTCCTGAGTAGGAGGCTGTGTATACAGTCTCATTGATGAATAGAGATAAAAGAAAAAAAAAATTAATTTTTAAATATTAAGATGACCAATCCAATACCAATACTTTAAGTGGCCGTGTTTTCCCAAATGGACAGAGAAAATCGTGGCCCAATGCTAAATTGGAGTTAAGCCCAATCCGAGCTTGAACGAGCCCCTCAGCCTTATCATCCTCCACGTGTACGGTAAAAAATGCTAAAGAAACTTCATTTTCTTTTTGTTTTTTTTTCAGCTTCATTTCGAATAAATAAACTATTCAGAGTTGTATTCGTTTTAGATTTAGATTTCCTTTATAGAAATGATACTCGCAGTCGTGAATGTGCAAGTGCCGTGCAGTCCCTTTGAAAAAAGTGAATAAATATGAGATTCACATGAAAAGAAATTATTTTTTTAATAATGGATCTCATTCTTTTTCATAGCGACTGCACGACATTTGTATATTTCACGACTGTATGTAGCATTACTCTTTCTTTTAATATCTAAACTAATAATGTTTTGAATATCGTTTTAGTAACCGTTTCAGTTAAGGTATTGAAACGAGATATTTTAGTACCGGTACTGCTTCAGAATAGTTTATATATAAATAAATTATATATAAAAAATATATAAATTATATTCTAAAATAATTATATATAAATATATATATAAATATATATAAATTATAAATAGTCTGGTCTGAATTGAAAATCAAAAAATGATCTTACAATTTGAAGAAATGAAAAAAAATGAAGGTCGAAATCGTATATTGGTCGGTATGGTACTGGCCGATATGATAGAAATTTTGACCGATATGAAACAACATATTTCTTTGTACCGACTATCCGGCCGGTAAAGCATATTTCGACCGTATCGATCGATTTGAAATGAAATTCAAAACACTGATCTAAACACTCAATTCTCAAAGTACTAAACTTATCTTAACTCAAAATTTTTTTTACACGTAAGATCTATAATCATTTTCAACTTAACACCTATTTACATGTAGGATCTATAATCATTTTTTATTTTTTATAAATACATCTAAATTCATTTTAACATCTAAATACATCTAAATTCATTTTAAATGGATTTCATAAAATTCACTCCCCATCTCAAATGATTACTATTCATAGATAGCTCAGCTCAACATCGGCCTAAATAACAAGAGGAATTCTACATATCTACCTACACTCTCCACACACCATGTACTCAAATTTTTTTTTTTTTTTTTAAACTCAATACACTAAAAGTGTTGAGTGTGTGATAAATAGTAGAGTGTGAAGTAGATTTTTTCAAATAACAATATCTCGGATCCGTAACCAATCTTCACGGGTTCCATTCCCCGCCACTTTCCCCCACTTATCTGTTTGGTTCCCGAGAAAACTAGGCGAATCTGAAGGCAAAGCAAGCAAAGACCGTATGGTATACTCCAATGAATTGTAATTAAATAAGTTATCTCCTTTTGTTTCGTTAGCAACTTTGAGTGAAAAGTTTCTCTTCACGGTTTGCAGTTATGCAGCATGATCTCTTATTTTCGGGAAAGTAAGTTTCTGATTTTCTTTGGAAAGAAACAGTGTTTAGAAAGTGTTTTCCAACTCCAACGTCGCTGAAAAGGAGCATTTTAGAGATGGCTATTTCCTCGATTCAAGTCTTCAATTGCCTCAGGGCTCCCAATGCATTCCCTGCTGCAACAACGGCTTTGTCTCCACAAAACTCTCATAACCTTTCTGCTTCTCTTAGAGTTTCCTTAGGTTTTCGGAGGTCAGTGGACTTCAATTCGTGCGGCGTGAAGGGGTGCTTTGTATCGTCTAGCTCTCCGTCTCGGGCTTGGGCCATGGTGAGAGAGAGAGCAGAGAGGACTGAGGATTATCCTTTAGTGGGTGATTCTGTGGATGCTGTTGACGACCAGCTGGTGACACTCCATTTTTTTTCTGTTTAATTTTCTTTTTGATAAATTATTTTATCTTCGAGTTTCCAAATTTTGATAATTTTGTCTTGCTGGTGATTCTTGGTTCGTGATGGGATTGTTACGTGTGGTAGTGCTGTTTTAGTAACTGAGTTGAAAAATTGTGTATTGTTTAGCATATGTTAAGCATCATATTGTAATATATTTCTGCGCAGATGAAAACGGAATAATATCAGTAAGAGACCTCTATATCAGTAAGAGACAATTGCGAAGAAATAAGGGTATTAATATGCTCATATTTCCTAGAAGTGGAAAGAAATTTTTTGGCAGGCGGATGTTGTTAAGTGAAATTGGAGGTGGGAGTTTAGAATGATGGTGAAGGTTGATGAACTTATTTGTAGAAATTAAAATGCATTCGTAGAAAGAAGTAACTACAAGAAAACGTCTTTAGTGGCCTTGTTGATTTTTGGACTATTTGGATTTCTTTAAAAGATGACCCTCTTGCCATTTTTTCCAATAATTTTTAGTCTCTTTTGATAGGCTGTTAGCACAACCCAAAAGTTTCAGGAGCGTGACTTTGCTGGTACTTCTTATGTTCCAGTATATGTGATGCTACCGGTGAGTCTTTTACTTCTATTTCTGCTTTGTGACTGGATGTAGTCGTATTCTATTTTTCAGGAGTCCAATTATGTTTAAACTGCTGTGGCTTGCTTTCTGAGAGGGAGAGCAAGTAATTTTTCAAACGTTTCTATATGAAACCTTATGCACAGAATCACTGCTTACTCAGTACTGTTATGTAATTGCCAGTAATGGCTACAGTTTAGTAAGTTATTCTTATTTATTACAATGGGGGAAATGGCAGCTGGGCATCATAAATATGAACTGCGAGTTGGATGATGTAGAAGGTCTTCTTAATCAGCTAAAGATCTTGAAGTCGGCTAATGTTGATGGTGTTATGATTGATTGCTGGTGGGGAATCGTAGAGGCACATGCTCCACAGGTATATAATTGGAGTGGCTACGAAAGGCTCTTCCAGATTGTGCGTGACCTCAAGCTCAAGTTGCAGGTAAGTAATGTGTGATCTATGTTGCTTGAACAGCTATGCGCTTTTTTTTTTTTAATATAGGCAACAGCCATGCTTCTTTTAGCATTCTACATCCTTACATCTCTGCTTTGAGGCATGTAAATGTTTCTTTTCATGCAGTCTTTGTAATGCGCGTAGATAGAAAACAATGGTGAGATAGTTACTGTTTGTATGACCGTCAACCTGTGTTGGTTGTGGGTTGATTTTGAGGAGTACAACATCAATTCGATAATTTTCTTTTTTTCAATTTTTTGATTCAATATTTTGATAAGTAACAATAATTATCTTCAAGATTTAAATCAAGAACTAAGCAGGTTCAAGCTCATTTGTAACCTGAGAAGTAGAATCTGGTGATTTGGACAAATGCAGATAAAATTGTTTCTAATTGGAGAATTATATTGGAATAAACTCAAAAAGAAAAAGAGGTTAATAACTGTAGATATTTAGTTATTCTATAGCATCTTTAAAAGTGATAGATATCTGTACTTATCTACAAAAATGGGAAAAATAAATTTAATTGGAAACTAACAAGATTTCAACTATGGCCATTGGCCACCCAAATCTCAACTTACTATGGACTATCTCTGTTTCTCCCTCCCACCCCTCGCCAACAAGACCTTTATACGTTGGTCCATCTAAAGGGAAAATAGAAAAAGCCAAAATACACATAGAAACTGGCATAGCAAGGATTATATAAATATAATTATTTCCAACAAAACAATAGACAAAAGTACACATGCAAAGAAACTTGTTCAAATATTATTGTTGGGAGACATTAATAAGCTTGATATGGAAGTAAGAACTAAAATTATTTTCAGGATTATTCTCTGCTATAACTTACTGAAAAAAAATCCTCTGCTATTTTCTCTTTTGAGAACCTCATGTTGGGCTTAAATGTCATTTCGTAACCCAAAATTGGTTCAGGTTGTAATGTCGTTTCATGAATGTGGAGGTAATATTGGTGATGATATACACATTCCGCTCCCTCGTTGGGTGGTAGAAATTGGTCAGAGCAATCCTGACATATATTTCACTAATAGAGAAGGGAGGCGCAATACCGAATGCCTCTCATGGGGAATTGATAAGGAACGGGTTTTAAAAGGCCGGACTGCTGTTGAGGTATTTCATTTAACTATGATTTTTAGGTTATATTGGATCTCCATCTTTCTGTATAGAGGATCTAAGTTAAAGAAATACGTCATTGTTCCTTTCCTTTCACCATCCCATTTTATGTTCTCTAATAGATTTTAATGGCATGAACATTCATGACTTCCTTGTATCTTTAGACAATCACGCATAGGTGTTGATCTTGTATATGTCCCATGTAGTCTAGGGCTGTGACTACTTTCTCATTAATAAATTTCTTATTTACTGATAAAAAAAAAACATATTCCTAACTATGTTATCTGCACATACAGGCACCATTGAATCCTCGGATAAACCTTATACTAATCATCTAAAAAACTCTTTTCTCTATAGCTAAATTTACAGAAAAATATTTTGATCTTCTATGATAGGGTAATGTAATTTTACCTTTTGGTTTGTTATTATTTAAAAAAAAAAAAACACTCAGGTTTACTTCGACTACATGAGAAGCTTTCGGGTAGAATTTGATGAGTTTTTTGAGAATGGAATCATCTCTGAGATTGAAGTTGGACTAGGACCATGTGGAGAGCTGCGGTATCCTTCTTATCCAGCAAAGCACGGTTGGAGATACCCTGGTATTGGGGAATTCCAGGTACTCTTCTTTCTTTTTTCCTTTGTGAGTAAATGGTGATTGGTGTGTATGTCATTAGTTGCTGCAAAGTTCTCCATAATTATGATTTTCTCACGAAAGTGTTTTGTTAAGATCCTCAATATGTCCTATAGTCATGATCTGGATCCGCCATCACAAATTTCAGTTAATTTTATAAAATATATTAAAGTCTTGTATGCCTTGACGCGACCTGTTTCAGTTCAGTGCTATGATAGGTACTTGATGAAGAGTCTTACAAAAGCAGCAGAAGCAAGGGGACACTCATTTTGGGCCAGAGGACCAGATAATGCAGGTTTTTATAATTCTGCACCACATGAGACTGGGTTCTTTTGCGATGGAGGTGATTATGATAGCTATTATGGCAGATTCTTCCTTAAATGGTACTCTCATGTATTGATTGATCATGGAGATCGTGTACTTGCCCTAGCCAATTTAGCTTTTGAAGGTACTTGCATTGCTGTGAAGGTTAGTTGCTTTCATTTGGTAAAAGGCCATAGTTACAATGAGAAACCTGTTTCTTTTATCATTTTTGATAATAAATAACCTTTGCTTATTTGGTTAATGAGTAGCTATCAGGCATCCATTGGTGGTACAAAACGGCCAGCCATGCTGCTGAGCTGACTGCTGGATTTTACAACCCTTCAAATCATGATGGTTATGCGCCAATTGCAACAATGTTAGAAAAGCATGGGGCTGCTCTGAATTTCACATGCGTCGAAATGCGTACACTGGACCAGCATGAGGACTTCCCTGAAGCACTGGCAGACCCTGAGGGATTAGTTTGGCAGGTACGCATGTCAGAAATTCATAATGTTTTTCAGTAGTCGGTTTATAGTTTTATATCCTGGCAACAAGGGTTTCCTTGCAGGAACATCAGACGTATTTATAGTTCAAAGTGGAGAATACTAGTCCTAGAGTTCATGATGTTATTTCAACCAAATTCCCATGTAGTTTGAGTCTGAAAAGCCTCTCTGATCAGGATCATTCAAATAATCTTCTGGTTAAATGTTGTTCTTATTCAATGACCAATGTGATTGGATTGAGAAATCAAGTTCTGTCGATTGTGGCTGGATCATCATGCCAATTGACATGTTTTTTATTTACTTTTGACTAACAATCTGTTCTTTGCTCTAATATCTCTTGAGACACTGTATATGAGTGATTCCTTTGAAATACAATATGTATTTGATTAGAGTTTAATTTACTCCTAGTTTAACATAGTGATCTTGAAGGGAAAGTTAACAACCAAGTCATATTAGGATAATGGATCTGCTCCAGATTCAATTTTCAGTCTCTTTGTAAGTTATGTTATGTTGAATAAAGCTTTTGACTCATTTAAGGAATATATTTATCCAGGTGCTGAATGCTGCATGGGATGTTTGCATTCCAGTAGCTAGTGAGAATGCTCTTCCCTGCCATGATAGAGAAGGCTACAATAAGATACTGGAAAATGCCAAACCCAGGAATGATCCAGATGGGAGGCACTTATCTGCCTTTACCTACCTTAGGCTCAGCCCAATTCTCATGGAGAGACACAACTTCATGGAGTTCGAGCGATTTGTCAAGAAGATGCATGGTAAGTCTTCCCCTGCTTTCCCTCTTATATATGAGCATTGCCAGAGCGTATCTTTTTGCTAAGTCCTACCCTCAGAAAGTCCATATATAAGATACATACAACACACCCTTCTGAATTCATTGAAGTTCTACTGCCTTACAAAGTAAAAGAGCCCTTGTAATACTCAGATTTAGCTATCATCGTCCATTTAACTTCATGCCTCTGCAGTTGCTGATTACTATTTTTAAGCAATAATATGCATGGGCCTAGTTCAGTTATCATGTTCTTGATTGCATTATGTACCTTGGGATTTACTTCAATTCACACTATTGTGTTTAGTTAAATTTCTTCAGCAAAGTTTCTTCCTGCATATTTGGGTCACCCACTTGAGTTGTACATCGATGAAACTTTTTTTTTTGATAGGTCACAGTCAATGAAACTTCGGGTGATGTTTTCAGTTTCCTACATGGTTTCCGACCCCAATAACTTCTTTTGCTTTTAACCAGTATGGCACATTCTATTGGAGCATAACACTCATTGGTGAAGTATGATATTCTTTGCAAATGATCCAAATCCTTGCTGTTTCCTTTGGATTTGACTAACTTGGCTTTTTAGTGCCTTTTATGGGCCTTATATTCTTAATTGTGTTTTCCTGGACCTTCCTCATCAGTCACAACTAACCAAAGTTCCCAAGCCTTGGTGAAGACAATTGAAACCATTAGTTTATTTCATGAATCTAAAGATAGTCTTACCGTCCTCTCAGATTTTACGTAACTCCAATAACCTTTGGTCAAATCTGAAAAGAATTCCATGCTCAGAATACTTTCTGATCAGGCATACCTGTAACATCTACATATGAACTCTTTGGCTGTCTACTTCATTAATGCGTAGAATGTAAAATGTTACTGATTGTGAAAATTAGTTAATTTGAGGTCACTGAATGACTTGATCTGGATCATGTGGTGGTTGTCCTAGAACTCATCATTTTTGCTGTTGAGGATTAAAAGTTACCCTTGTCGTACTTCCAATTGCAGGGGAAGCAGTTTCTGATCTTCAAGTTAAACCAAACAAAGAGCATACTAAACTTCAGGGCACTGATGGCCAAGTTGCTGCTTAGGTGAAAGAAATGGATAAATTTCAAACATCTGTACATAAGTCCAGTGTTGTTTAACTATGTACGGAATTGATGGAATGCTTCTCCTAACGTTTCAGAGTTTCAATTCAATTTTCAGGAGGTTTTCAACGGCAATGATGGACAATTGTTCTGAAGAACCATCGACAAGCTGGCCGCAGCTACAAGCATGATACCTTATTTTGTGCCCATAGCTAATCAGAAAAGCTACATTCCTTACATTGAATTGAAACAAATTTTAATCAATTCAGCACAAACTCTCCCTCTTTGAGATACCTCTTTATTTCAAGTAAATATGTGATATTTTAGCCAAGTGAATATGAGATATTTTAGTCATTTCACGTATGAATATAACATAAAATGATCTCCCATATTTAAAATAGAGAGATCTTATTCCCAACTTGGGGCAAAAGAAACAAAAATAAGAAAACTTTTGTATATTGTGAAGTCGAAGAGATAGGGCTATTTAATGCATCTACTCAAGGGCTATTTAAAGTCGACCATATTTAATATAATCATTTCATCACATTGAAGCAAGCAACACCAATATCCTGCACCACACACGACATGTGCCACTCTTTTTCTTGTATGTTGCGGGTCGTGTTTTGTTACCCATTATTTATGTGGCTTGTGTTAGGTTTTAAAGTCTGATCTGTTTAATTAAATGAGTTGTATTCAGGTTAACCCATATAATTTAATACTCATGACTTGACACGACACGAACATGAATTGCCACCCTTATGCACACATCTTAGTTGTAACAAACCCTAACCTCACATGCTTGCATAGAGATGCTCTTGCCTTTGCCCACGTGCAAAACCCTAGATCTCTCATGCTTGCATGCGTCTATCTCTCTTACTAGCTGGACTTGACCACTGTATTCACCAAATAACCCCACGCATCTCCTGTCCTCTCCTTTAGTTTCCTTCTCATTGGAGCTCTTTTTCCTTATCATTGATTCGAACCATGCACACCGAAATTTGTATTTCTCGACGTAGAGTTTTGTCTCAAGTTCAAGTTTTTAGAGCAAAGAAACATTGTAAGCTAGAGTGTGCTTTGTTTACCTTTGACTGATTATTAAAAGGTGGGAATTCCTGAAGGAGGTAGAGATTAGAACTAGCGGCTTTTTGTAGCATCATGTTTTGGCTTGAAATTCATTATCCATGTTCACGCTAACATAGGAATGTAATTTTGCAACTTTTGTCAACATTTTTGCTTTCCTGTTAACATTTTGTAGATGTTATACACTGGATCTATAGAATAATAGTGAGCTCACTTCAAGGGTGAGTAACCTCCATTATAAAGAATGAGAGAAATCTAGGCTGTTGTATTGATTCCACCTCTCAAAGCACTCTGCCCACAAGGTGCGGGAAGGAAGCCTTCAATTTGTAATAATTTTTCCAAGTAGCGTCCTCTCTCCCTTATACCTGCCACTGCACCAACAACCGGACCACTAGCTGATTGTGGAGAGGACGAACTTGCTGGTCCAGAATCTCCTCTAGTTCCGATTGTAAGACTCCCTGGGGGCACACCGAGGGTAGTACAGTTGTAGCCGCGACTTGTTCTCCCAATTGTTTCTTGAGTTGGGAGATATGGAAGACAGGGTGGACCTGAGCAATGGTCGACAACCTTAGCTTGTATGCCACTTCTCCAACACGACTGTCAACCTGGAACGGACCAAAAAATCATGGGACTACCCCTATCTGAGACTATGGATTGTGGTAATCCATGCAACTTAAACACATGCTTTATGAATAGCTAAGCCATTAACTTTGCTAAGTAAGGATGTCCCAATGGAATGAAATGATTGTACTTTGTTTTACGATCCACCACTACCCACAAGGTGCTGAACCCATTAGAGTTAGGTAACCCCTCTATAAAATCTATTGTAATGTGGGTCCATGGTGGGATTGGAAGGGGCTGTAGTAGTCTACTGGGGGAAGAGTGATCAGTTTTTTATTGTTGATACACCTCACAACCCTTTATGAAGGTCTTAACATCTAACTTAATTCCTGGCTAGTAGAAATCATTCCTTACCTGATGGATGGGCTTGGAAAACCCCGATGATCCCCCCCCCCCCCCCCCCCCCCCGCCATTAGAGTTAGGTAATCCCTCTATAAAATCTATTGTAATGTGGGTCCATGGTGGGATTGGAAGGGGCTGTAGTAGTCTACTGGGGGAAGAGTGATCAGTTTTTTATTGTTGATACACCTCACAACCCTTTATGAAGGTCTTAACATCTAACTTAATTCCTGGCTAGTAGAAATCATTCCTTACTTGATGGATGGGCTTGGAAAACCCCGATGATCCCCCCCCCCCCGCCAAGAACTACCATGTAGAAACTCTAGAAGATTATTCTTGAATGAGGCCTAGGAATCCCCTTAGAGCTTTTAGGGTTATAGGTTCAGGCCAATCAATCATAACCTTTAATTTTTCTAGGTCTGCTCTAACCCCTGGCCAGAAATTAGATGGCCTAAATAGCCAATATCTTGACACCCAAACTTGCACTTGGACCATTTTGCAAATAATTGGTGCTTCCTCAACATGCTAGAGTAAGTTATAGGTGCCTTAGGCATTCCTGCTATACACCAATATGTGATACAAAAAAATTAAAAAAAATATTCTAAAAAAAGGTTTAAAAACCTGATTCATCAAACTCTGAAAGGTGGATGGGGCATTAGTCAACTCAAAAGTCATCTTCAGGCTTTACTATGATTTGGTGATAAATCTGAGGTCCAACTTAGAAAACAACCTTGATACACTTTACTCATCTAGTAGTTCCTCTACCACTAGTATGGGGAATTTATCCTTGACAGTGACTTGATTTAGAATCCTATAGTCTATACACATCCTCCAAGTCTCATATGATTTATTTTCCAACAAAATTGGAGAGGAATAGGGGCTTTGGTTGGGCTGAATTATTCCAGAGTTCAGAAGCTCCTTGACAATTATTTTTATCTCATCATTCTAGAAAAATTGGTACCTGTAAGGTCTTACACACATTGGTTTAGCCTTTGGCAGCAGGTTAATGGAGTGGTCCTAGGTCCTAAAGGGGGAAGACCCATTGGTTCCTAAAATACATCATCATATTGCTCCAATACTCCTTTTAAAGGCTCAAAATAAGTCTGCTCAATGGAGAGTTCCCCTTCATCTATCAATTGCAATATCACTCCCTTTCTAACTTATTGAGTTTGTTGCAAGGACTTTCTTCCAATAGCTGGGTAGATATCATTCCTTGCAAAGTGATGTTCTGCTCTTGTAAAGAAAATTGTATGGTGAGTTGTTTAAAATTCCATAAGACAATACCTAGGATTTGCAACCACTGCACTCTCAAAACCATATCACACCCAATTAACTCCAGTACAAATAGGCAAACTGCTAACTACCGTCTTTTAAGACGGCGCCCCATTTGTAGGGCATGGGTGGGGACTAAGGAATTGGTCCCAAAATCTGTTTTATTTTTTTTTCCACCACTTTTGCACTGTGGTTATTGTATTGGGGCGTTTGTTGGGGAACCTCACCCCTTCCTCATGTATCATCATTTTCGTTAGTAATAGAAATTTGCTTGCTTAGAAAAAAAGAAAAAAACTCCAGTACAAATAGATCCAAGGTGAAAGAAACTCCCTGGATGCTCACCTTAACTCTCATCATTTTTCCTCTATTGAACAGTTGGTCACCATTAGCCACCCTAACCTTCACCTTTTTCCAAACAAATAAGGAATATGGGTTTCTTTGCCACAATAGAGTCTAGAAAATTATGAGTGTTGTCTGAGTCAATTAAAATCACAATACATTATCTTGCAACCTTCCCTTTAACCCTCATGGTCCTAGGGTTGGATGATCCTATTAAAGCATGGAGGGAGATCTAAGGTTTAGAGGTCACTTCTGGGAATTCCACAATTTCCTTACCCAAATCAGTTTGTGGTAACTAATTTGCCACCCTTAACTCATCATCTACCTCATCTATTAAGAACAGTTTTGGATTCTTGCACTTGTGGTCTGGATTTCACTTGGAATCACAATGGTAGCAAAACCCTTTTTCCTTACTTTCTTTCATTTGATTGTAATTAATATTTTGAACTAGCACTATGGCCTTCTTGAGGATTAACTTCTTTGATACTCCCTGGTTCCAAGTTCCCTTATATGTTAGCCAAACTAAAAGTTGTTAAGAGGTCTAGAGGGTTGAGCATTCGGGTAGGCAGTCTAATTTCATCCTTCAGACTACTCAAAAAACAACTCAACTTATGTGGGTCAAACAACCTACACAATTTATTGGACAGAGCCTCAAACTCTACCTTTTACTCCTCAACAAAACGTGTTTGCCTCAATTTTGTTAGGTCTTCCATGGTGTCATCGTATGAGTTATGGCCAAAACGTAATTAGGAACACCTTAACAAAGGTATCCCAATTTGTGATGGCCCTGACTCTTCTAGGTTTTGGAACCATACCATGGCTTATTTTTTCATGTGGAAGGAAGTCAATCTCAACTTGTGGTGAGGTAGAGTGTTGTGGAATAAAAAACAAAATTGATTAGCCTTGTAAAGCCAACCTAAGGGGTCCTCCCCTTGGAAGGAAGCGAAATCAATCCTTACTGACATGAGCATAATGTCTCCACTGACCGCACCATAACATTTTGCTCTGTGATTCACTCATGATGAAGATTCTCCATGTTGATGTCCCGAGTTCTTCTTCTGCAATTCCAAGCTCAAGGCTGCTAGCTGTTGAACTACTAAATCTGATTGTCTTTTGATTGCTAAAACCTCAGTTTCCAATTTTTTCAATTGGGATTTCGTCGCCTTCTTCAACCTATTCAACCCATCTTGCAACTGATTGATGGGTGCCTTTAGTCATGGTGGTGATCAACTGTTGAGGATGACCAACTTTGGTACCAACTTTTTATACGCTGAATCTATGGAATAATAGTGAGCTCACTTCAAGGGTAAGTAACCTCCAAAATATAGAAAGAGAGAAATAGAGCCTGTTGGATTTTGCATGAGGGAATCCCTCTACACGTGAAGCTATATTCTCCTTTATCGTATCAAACTCTGTATGAGTATGGAAAGAGCTACTGAGTTATGTATCTAATGAAAATGACAAATGTCCTCCTAATGGACTTAACATGGGCTAAATAGAACCGAACACAACTGTGAACCGAAACCCTTACAATGGAATAAAATAATAGATTGTAGACTAAATAATAGACACTGGACTTAAACAATTAAAAGACCTAACTTCATGAAAGCCCGTAGGTCTAGCCCAAAATAGATCTCTAGTTCACTTAGCTAACCCCCGACCAAACCATCGCTTCTTTCTTCATCAAACCTACAATCCTTCCATTGTTGTCGGCACCCTGTTTGTAACGCCCCGGTCCCAAAGGGGTCGAAGAAGTACTTCCTGTCACTTAAATTCACATCTCACAATGTATATATAGACTTCAATTTCTCAATTACACATAGATCTCATTGTTTCCAACCAACTACTCCAATATAAATAATCTAAGAACACCACAAAACCTCAAAAATAAACATCAACCTTCCGAAATACTAAGTCATCAGAACACGAAAAAATTAATGAATAAAATTCTCCAATAATCATAGCAATCTTCTAAGCTTAATCAACCATGCTTAAATCATCTCACCCATACTCCCTAATCTTGATCCTCAGCTGAAATATTTAAATTATCTGAAAAATATTGTGGAAATAAAGAGTGAGTTATCAACAACTCAGTAAGCAGAGAACATATACTAATATGTAAACATGAGCATTTTCAGAGAGAGTTCAGAATGCAGAGAAAAAACATTTCATTTTCAGTATGCAGATCTCAAAATCGTGTTATTAGAAAAATCAGAGCGACATTTCAAACTGGTCATAGTTCAAAATCAATTGTTCATATTCAAAGATCATTTGGCATAACATGACTGAACTTCTTCATTTTATCATATCATTTCATATCATATCGTATCGTATTATATCATATCACCATATCATATCATATACCATGTTTAATCCCCGTGGTAGGGTTGTGCTATCCCTGATAGCCAAACCAGATAGTATCAGAATGTGAGACTTTCTCTTATTCATTCTTGGAGCCTCGAGTGTGCACACAGGAAAAACCATTCAAAAAAATCACTTTGTTTCCAAAATGGGTGCACTCATATCAAATATGTTAGTACCAGCCATATAACATAATCAGAATCATCATATCAGAACCAGAATCAGAATCATAATAGAATCAGAAAGTCATTTCAAAGGTTTTTTAGATGCATATCATATCAAACAAAGTGCTAAACATATTCATATCATTTTCACATATTAAAAACAAATTTAGAACATCTTCATATAACATGTACAAAATTTCTATATTTCATATTCGTTCTTTTGCACATTTCAGAAACAGAATGTCAAAATATTGCTCGTCTACACTAGTTATGCCAAAAAATATTTTCTTTTTTATACAAATTTCATGAGTAATGTGGAATACATAACTGAGGTTGTTTTCACATTTTTTTTCAAAACATATCATGCACATTTTCATAATTCAACCTCAATTCATTTTCTTTTTATACAAAGTCTAGTATAGGAATCCCGCTTACTTGAATTTTTTAATTTCTCTGAATCTTCTCACAACAGTGCTAAGGGAGTATCAATCATTACTTATAAAATAGTCACGCAACTTTCGTAAATTTTCAATTGCATACATATTTTGATATTTAAGCATAAAATACTTAAATAACTTATTTTTCCTAAAAAAATCTAGAATTCTCGTAATCCAAAAATATTATCACTTCCCAATTTAGTCAATGTCCACTTAATTTCGCGAGCTAATACTTTAAAATCTAAATCATATCCGTAAAATAAGTGTAAGGCTAACATATATACTTAATTAAAATTAAGCCCATATAACATCTGCAACTTAATACCCACCTAACAAATCCCAACTCATACACAAGTTTATTTAAAAATCAAAACCCAGATAGACTCAATATAAGTCCAGCCCAACATAAACAGTCCAAACAGGCTTAACTAAATTTAAAACACATGTTGCATTTGTTTTCAGAGTTCAGTGAACTACACGATACATATTACATATAGTGGCACTTTTGGAATAGATGAATTTTATGCATGAAGTATTATTTACTTTCACACTTTACGCTTATAATTTTTTCTTTGAAATAACACTATCGGTACACATCTATACTACAGGAATCTCACAAAAAGCAAGAAAATAACAGAGACAAGGAGAGAGCACCGTGGGATGGATGTTGAGTTTATGTGGGCTTCCAAGCTCGGCTAAGATCAATGGCGGCCAACTGGGTTGAGTTCAATGGAGGCCGAGCTCGAGAGGGGCAGAGAAACCCCGTGACGGCTGGAATCCACTAGAAGACCATAGTGGAATAGAAACACACCGCTCGGATAGGGGACGACGGAATGGATCTGAGCTCGATGGAAGGAGGACCTGCCGGCAGGTTCTATGACTACCCGAGAGTTCCGACGCCCTTCAGTGTTTCTTGGTTGTTTCCGGACGGTTTCCAGCGTGTGGCAGTGACTAAAGTGTCTGTGTGGAAGGGTTGTGAATGGCTTGGGGTGTTCTGTTTCGGGTGTATGAAAACAGAGGCTGGGTTGTGCAGGGTGGCAACGATGAGGTTTCTTTGGTTGGTTTTCTGCGGGTTGTGTTGCCGGCTGTGGAAGAGCACGCAGTGGTTGGTTTCCGCCGTGTGGGTGGACGTGTACGATGGTTGGTAACGGGAAGAGGGGTTTGCGGTGGTTGTGTGGTCTTCGTGTTCCTGGAACTGAGAGGAGACTGGCAGTTTGGGGAGGGAACGACAGCAGTGTGGTGGCTTCCGAATTAAACGTGGTTGCTGGCTTCATGTGGGAAATGGTTGGTTCACGGTATTCCGAGAGAGGAGGTGGGATGCAGCTGGTTGTTGACTTGGTTCACAATGGCTTGTGAAAGGAAAGGCTGCTGTGAATGGGATTATAGGGAGAGATAGAGGGAAGGAAAAAAAAGCTTAAATTTTTACCTCAAAACGACATGGTTTCTTCGAGTGAGTCGGGCTTCTCCACGGGCTTGGGCCTGGGTGTTACACTGGTCGCCTCCACAGACAGTGGTTCCGATGTATAACAGTAGAGTCACAAAGTTGTGCTTAAGCTCTGATCGGTAGGTGAGAAATCAATGGGAAAGTGAACGATATATATCTGGAGTGTTATGTCCCTTTTGTCTTTTTTGAAGATGAGAAACAACTGACTTGACTTACAATGTTATGTCAAATTTAATGGGTAAAGCTCTCCTTTTCGAAGTCACATTGTCGTTATTTAATCGACTTCTTGAGTTTTGATTAGTATTAAAATCTTTGAGGGACGAGCGGGCACACCATGCTTGTAAGAATAAAAAAAATAAGAGAATTGCCAAAAGAATGTTATTCATTGATAGAGTTCTTCTTTACATACAGTGTGTACACGAGTAATTACAGCATGAGAGTAAATACCCATGCATATTCAATTACGTTATCTTTGTAAAATCTCATTTTGTATTGGTAGGATGAAATATAGCTCGTTATTGCTGACTGTAATATTTATATACACAATACTAAACTCTTTCTTCCAGTTTGAGATGCACAAATCGAACTTTGATCCAGTTAATAGTGCTCTGACTTTTGTGAGATTAGGAGTTTCTTTTATTTTTTTTCTTTTTTTGAGAAGTGGATTTCGAATTTCAGACCTACATTTTAAAAACTAGGAGTTATGCCAACCAGAGACAAGCGTTTAACGAGATTAGGAGTTTCTATGGGGAGAGAGAGAGAGTACTTTTGTCTTGGGTCAGTCTGAGATATTGGCTATCTTGAAGTTCCCACATTTTTGGTAGTTTTTGAATAGAGTAGGAAGAGAGAGAGTATCATCTTCTATTACCTTTTGTTATTTATTCACTAATTTCAAGCCCATGAACCCACAACCAAATTGTAACGTAAAATTTTGGGGAAAATGAATTGAGTCTTTCCCCCTTTTTCATGTTTTTGTTTGCAGTTTTCTGTGTCAATTCATCAAATGCTAGCATGTGCTATGCACCAGCTGATTGCCGAACTTTAAGACGATCTATTTCTTATCGGAAAGTGCAAAAGAGGGCACTAAAAGAATCGTGGCCTAATTAACATTGAAGATTAAAAGTCATATTTACAATTTTTCAAAGCTGTAAATACATGCACAGCTCTTCATGTCCCCTATCATATTTCTTCCTTTTCATTTCAACATAATCATGAACCCAAACAAAGGGTGCTCGATATGAATCAAAGAATGACTAAAATTGTTTGCTAAGTTACAATGTGAAATTCTTTTGATTGTCTATGGCTGCTGTTTGAACACCATGTCACCGGACTCATCCACATCAAATAGACGCCCAACAAATCCCTCCCAACTTTCCCTTCTTTCCTTAGAGGACAACAATGAGATCTCCTCGTTTGATCTGCCAGAGTTCTCGCCTTCCGTTTCATGAAACGTTCCATACGAAGGAGGCGAGTATGCCTGAGGGATATCTAATGCAACGGCTCTCTGAAGTGCTGCCTTGTATTCCTGGCTATGTTCTCGTACAAGAGACTCCTGACGCTCCATCCTCTGCGTTACCGGAATCTCCATAATCTTGTCGTTCTCCAGCATTAACTAAATTCATCAAAAATAAAGTTTAAAAACCACCGCTAAGCAGAAAATAAGCTTTCAATATTCAACCATCTAAACTGCAAGTGTATTTAGAGTTTATCTCCACTGTCAAGACATGGGATTAGCATTTATAAGAAAGTTAAATTTTAGGTAATAAGGAGAATATATAAGTCATAGATAAAAACACAATTAATCAATTTAAACTAGCTGGAATACATAGATTCATGCCAGTATTAGCACGGTAGCATAACCTACCTTAAAATATTGGGATATTATAACATTTGATATAAACTTATGGAAGCGATTTGATAAGTAAATATAAAGCTCGAAAAAGCCAAATATATTATTTTACAACGGCTAACAAAAAAGGAAAAAAAAAGCTTTACAAATACTATCAAAAAAGCAATTAGAAGCGGGCAGTTTTCCAAATGTGTCCTATCAAATGGCTAGCCTTTGATTCAAAAGGGTGGATGTAGGACCCGATTCCTTTCCTAAAGCATGGTATCATCAAAACTGAGGGGAAAAGGGGGTGGTTTCTGGATGGTTATGGAAACTTCTAAGGTAATTTAATGGATACTTAGGTGCTTGTATCAAATTTGCTCAATCGTGCAAGTTATGTGTATTGATCGATACATGCATAATGTTAATAAAAGCAGATAACAAACACTAAGTGATAGGATTGTATACTTTCAAGACACTTTGTGATAAACAAACTTTCTCCTCTTGGCTGGGCGCTGAAAACTGTGGTATTAAAGTTGTTTCCAGGGGCAAATTCTATTGCCGGTAACTTACGTGAAGAGCCCTTTGCGATTCCCTCTCTATCCAAATGATAGCATGGTCAGCAGTTGCATTGCAAGAAAGAACTATGTGCTCAAACCTCCCATCCACAGGTACTGCTGTCCTCACAACTGGCGGAAATCGTCCTAACCTGCAACAAGGAAAAGAAACTGTATATAAAGCACCAGACTGGTGCCATAATTTCATATAATTCCACCTCAAAAGAAAGGACGACACAGATAGCATTCAATAATGAAATTATTGATCTTCGGTGCATAAAATCCATCTGATATCATTCCATAAATGCGCCTAAAACAAGTTTAAGATACCACAATCTCTGAAAAACTACAAGAGACATTTATTGTGCCTTTCTTGCAAATTTGATGGGTATACATGGCAATCCATAAATTGTAGCAATACGGAAGCTGGCCCCCTGTAAGTTTACTTCATGGCTAGCATCAGAGTTGGTCCTCAGAGGCTTATTTGAGCTCAGTGTTTAACATCCGAATTCCCAGTAATTACAGCGTCATTGCATTCACAGATTCTTGATGACTAAAGCAAAGAGTAGAGGCTCATAAAAGTGATTGTCAGGTGTCACAGGCCACCTTTGGTGAAGCCAAGTCCAGACTCCAGCAAACCAGGCTACCCAACCCACCCAAAAAGAATCACAGAGAGAGAGAGATAGACAGAGAGAGTATGTTCTTGTATCCCAAGATTATGCCCATATAGTATGATGGAGGTATGCCTAAAGAGTGCCTGCAAACAGTGACAATCTTCCAGGAGCAGGTTTCCTGCATGTGCCAAATTGGCAACACACCAGGATTAACAAAGTAGCAAGATGTCTCCTCCACAGTCACTAATCTCTTCCACTATTACCACTAAAATAAACTCTTCCACTCTCTTCTCGCTTGCTCTTATACATACCCAGTCCCCTACATCACCCATGATTTTGTGTTTCCCTCCTTCAGTGAAGGACATACAAACATCAAGCCGGTGACTATTCTTATTTGAGGAAATGCTTGGGAATGAACAACTACGAAAGTCGTTGCTTTAACAACCTGACTAGGGCTGGAGTTGTCACCCCCGGGCAAGAATTATAGTACTCAATACGAAAACTATTATACCTTAAGGGCTTCCGCTCAACAATGTGGTAGAGTCGACCAGGTGCATAGAGCCTCCTTGGATCTTTAAGCATCTTCTCCTCCAGTGTGCATGTATCCTTCAGGCACATTAGGCACAATAAACACGGCAAACTGTCCAAATGAAAGAAATCCACATTAGAATCTCACCTGGATGGTGCACTCTGAATTGTATAAGAGAATATGATCAGTGACCAACTAAAATTCATGTGCATGAAGCATTGATTTCATGAATTAATCATACTGGAGCTATATTTGTTCAGAGAAATAAAGAGGGGTACATCTTTGGTGTCGTTGCGAACTGACCACAAGAAAGCATCACTTTCAATTTTCAAGGTGCAATATAGAACAGATTTTGATACAATTTTTAGGGACTTCCTCTTGGCCCCCTCCACTGGCCCGCTTTTTCCTCTCTCTCTCTCTCACCAGCCAAACAAGAAAGGGAAAAAAATAAAGGTAGCAAGTCAATTATGATTATCTTTAAAGGTTGAAAGAACCTTATTTTTGTGTCAGATTACAAGAAATTCCTTCACCATCTATCAGAGGTACATGAGGCTTCAATTCTTGTAATTCATGAAATTATCTGGAAACCCTTTCCCCATCGCCTTAAAAGAAAGGAAAAATATTTCCCTTTGAGGGACATCCATATATATGCCATAATAAAACATTCCAAGACCAAAGAAGTCATTCTTTGCTTAAGTACCCCAGACTGTTTGTTAAGCATGTGTTTAGTAAAACTTTTATCACGCAAGCTAGTTAATACCAAATGAAAAAGAGGTAGACTGTGACATACTACTTTTTACCAGATAAGTGATTTAAATACATCTTCCAGGGCAGTGGTGGTCCGAGGTAAGAAATCATCCTGGTGCATTAAGATAACTCATTAAAAACATTAGCACATGCAATCATCCATAGGCAGAAAGGACATCAGTAAAAACCATTAGGTAACACGGGAAAAGAAGTAACCTTTTAATGGCATTTAAACCACTTAATCAACCCCCATCTTATCTTCACAAATCCATCCCATTTATGGCAGCTAATTTGTTGATGCGCTTTTCAAGATGTTGTGCTGTTCTAAATATTTCACTCCATCACGTGATATCCATCTCAACAAAATTAGCTATTAAACTAGGAAGGTGTGAATTTATTATTGTATGGTGCTTTGGTCGTACATTGTATTGATGGAAATTGGACACAAGTAATTTTTCTTTTTACCATTTTGAAGTTGACAGTACATATTTCCAAAATTATTATTATGAATGATCAATATGATAAATACTTACAACATACCATTTCAGCTGTACTATGATGTAAAGATAAACGTGCAAATAAACCCGTTCCACTGAGAAAATCACGCTTTTATTCTAATATAAATAAGTAAATATTAACCAAATTATGGACAGCAAAGCACAAAAATCTAAATGGAACAAAAGGATTTGATGATTGTACCTGGAGTACAATAGAATTGATAATATCTGCATATCTGACTGCCAAATTTAGTGACATGCACCGAGCAGGAGCTATAGCATAGCATCTGATCCTCTTTCTCTCAATGTTACCCAGTTTGCCCTGATTCTGAACTACCACCATTGTCAACAACGCTACAACCCCTGCTCCGAGGGAATGACCAGTAAATGTCAGGGTATAATTTGGGTTACTCCCAACCAATTCCCTCAAAACCTCACACTCCGCATCGAAAACCCACTCTGCTGCCTTCAATAGCCCATTGTGGACATACCCACCACCAAATTTTGTCTGCCCCAGTTTGTTATCAAGTAAAACTGCATAATCACTTTCCTTCGCTAAATTGAGTCCCCTAACTGCGAGAACTATATCAGCATGATCATGATCAAGGTAAATCATATAAGGAGTAACACGGCCTACGGTTGCTTCATAATTCTTACGTACGACTACCCAGTCAGGATTAATTCCATAACCCCCAGGGGGAGCCCAAAGTGGGTTGCGAATATCATCTTCATAATTAGCTAAGATTAGGCGACAAAGGCGAGGAACAGGCTCAAATTCTTCAGCCGTGGCTAGGCCCCAGTTTTCACTTTCATGGCCTGCAGTGTAGAGGCATTTCTGCCACACCCAGCGAGCACAGGCCAGACAGTATACACACTCAAGGATAGGAAGGCCACAGACGATTGACATAAACACCTATATAGAAAGTGCGTTAAAAGATATCAAGGAACATTATTCCAAATGTACATATTGAGGCAAGTACACATATACCTATATATATATATATATATGGTCAAACTATCAGCTTCTTGAAATGTGAATTTAACATGGAAAAAACATGCGATTTTAAAGTGAGAGTGAATATTTTATTTCTTATCCAGGATCAAGGGCGAAGCACCTAATTAATAAAAAATAGTTTGCGATATTAGTTGAGAAAACACTACATATAACTATCATGGGGAGAAATAGATGGAAACCTATAGTTGGGGACCTTCAAATGAGCCGCCCAATGATAATCTGGGATGAAAGACGAACTCAAGCTTGCAACAGATGGAAATGATGAAAGTTGATAATTCCAGAGGCAAAATACCGCTTTGCAAGATTAAATGTGACTTAATTATAGCAGCAAACTGAGCACTGAATGGAGGATTTAAGGTATAAACCAAAAAAACAGATATATAAAGTACGGATGTACCGCTTATCAGAACACTGAAAAGTTTGAAGTCTTTTTTCGGAAATATGTAACGCGCACGGAATTGAGTTTCAGATCAAGAATACAACTTCATCCTGCAACGATCAAACTCAACTGTCGAAATTTGAAACTGATGGACACCCAGTTCTGAAACTTCAAAACAAAGGCTCGGGCTAATATTCGTACGGTTTTTGGGGAACAACAGCAATGAAGATCAGAAGCTAAAGCAGCAGACAGGTATGATTACTTGGACCCATTCCGACATATTACAAAACAAGAAAATAGAAGCACGATGTTGCAACTTTTCATCAAGGAATTTGGAAAATCCATAGACACGGACAAAGCTTTTGGTGGTGGTTCGAATTGGGGGAAAGTTAGAGGTGCTTGTGATTGTTTTTTGTACCGGTGGACTAGGTAGTGGGAATTCAGCTGAAGACAAATAAACAATAGTACCCAAAAAAAAAAACCGAACTATTAAAAAACAGAAAACGAAAAGAAGAAAGTGGCCAGAATAAAGATTGAAAATCGAACGAGAGACGAGGACAGAGTTTTGAGGCTCTGGAATACCTGCAACTGCTAGTCAAACCCATTTCCTTTTCGGTGCCCAGGCTTCACGAATCTACCCTACTCTAATGCTTAGATTCCGTCAGTTTCAGTATAATAATCATTGGTTTGAACTTTCAATTGATTTATTTAAGTATAACAATTCTTCCTTTTTTTTTTTTTTTGCGTTCACATAAATAGTTCTAATATTCTATTTAGACCTCAGTGACCATTTCATCAAAAACTGGATAGAAATAGAAATTATGTACCAAGGCTTTACACAGCCACGCTCTTGATGATTTGTTTTTTTTTATTTTAATATTTAAATATATATTTAAATAATATGATAAATTACATATTAATTAGAAAAAAATGCGTGATATAAAAATGTTTTTAGCATTATGGACAAGATACACACGTATTAGATGTATCTTCCACTTCTATACGTAAAAATAAAAAATAAAAAATAAATAAAAAACTTTGGGAGGAGGGGTTGAAGGGGAAGGATTTTTTTAGACTTTGATGATATGTTCAAAACATTAGTGTGTCTACGATAATTGTGAAGATTAAAAAGCATAATTTTATTTTTTATTTTTAAAATAAGAGATTGACCTCTAACACCGTGTTAAGTCAAGATTAACTTAAAAGATTTAACTTATAAATAAGAGTAATGTTAGAGTTTTAAAATGTGCAAATTTCGCACATTCTTTTTGAAAAAAATAAAGTCTATTATTAAAAAATTAACTTTTTCCTGTAGATCCCAGATTTTAGTATTTTTTAAAAAAAGTAGTATACAGGATCTGCACATTCTAGAATTGCAAATATCATTTCTATGTAAATAAATGCTTTTAGTAGGTTTTTTTTTTCTGAAAACTATTTTCAATTCAATGTTATCAAACAATTTTTAATTTGAAAAATGTTAAGATTTTACAAAAGTAAAGCTATAATACGTTAAAGTTACTTTACAATAAAGGTAGGTTTAGAATACAATATACATATCAAATCACCTCAGTTTATAAAATTACTTTTATAAAATTTATTTGTAACTAAAATATTTATGTTCTAATTTTTAATTTTACGACCCCTTTTTTCTCTCAAAGCCATGCACAGGGGAACCCTTCCCTCCAATTCTTTGCGAAAGAATCATGCAATACCCATGTGAGTGTAGTAGTGAAGTTGATTATTTTCCTTGCAGCAGCTCATGATGCAGAGAAACTATTTTTTCTATCAATTATTCTAGGTACAAGCAAAATTAATACCGATTGTGAACCGAAAAGTGACATGGCAGGCAGGTAGGGGCATTTGTGGAATTATCAAAAGTAAAAAAAAAAATTATTCCTCCGTCTCCCTCCCCAAATCGAAAGTCTGCTTCCCTCCCTCCCCAAATCGAACAGCCCGTTTCCCTCCGTCTCCCCAAATCTCTTCCTCAACGAAGCCAACTCTCCCAAATCTCTTCCTCTGTGCGCGACGACGAGGTTGATGTGAAGTAAGTGTACTCTGCATGCCACGACGACCTTCTCTTCGGTTGAAAAAAGGGAAAGACAAAGAGTGGAGGTACCGTTGCACAACCGAAGAATCAACCGACGGCGACGATCTCCTCTGCATATGACGGTCTCCTCTGCCCGTGAAGGTCTTCTCTTCGATTGATTCTTCTCTTTGGTTGAGTATACTTATAATCATGCTGCCAATCAAATAGGTTGTACAGATTGTATTTTAATAATAGTCATGCAGATGGTCAAGTAATAAGGTTTGGTTTTAGGGGATCTTAGGTTCATAACTCTGATAGAAGTGAAAAGTTAAAAAAATGAATGTCATTGTGAATAGCTAAGATCTCTCTTTTGCAGCTTGACAACATTTGGATGGTTTTTTCTATCTGAGCTCAACTTCTTTGCTTTCAGCTTTCTGTTGTGAAACTTTTATGTAGTGTTTTGGGGAGGCTAACAATAAATAAAAAGGTAAAAAAGTCAGAATCATATTACCAAACATTGCAAAAAGTAAGAATAAAAAAATAAGACAATAGAATCATGAGCTGCCTGAATGACAACACTCTCTTGAGTCCCAACAATTGTTTGCCCAAATAAATTCTTGCACGTGTCAACCCTGTTGATTTCTCTTCCATGTGGCTACAAATCAATAAGAAACCAGATTACATCTAACAAACAAATACACAAGATAAAAATATCAACTACTCATAATGAACACTGAGTTGACTTGTTTACGTTTTCCCTTCTGAGTAGCCTTCTTCGTCATGGGTTTGACTCTCTCAATCATTAATTTTTTCCTGAGGCATGGTGGTCTTCCTTTACCTTTGACTACAAGGGAACTCAAGACTTTCTTTGAACTTCCAGTTGTAGTTGCATCGACAGTTGTATCTGCAACATGTTCCAAGGGTCGTTGGGGAGACTTCTTGGTGCGGTAGACGATGTTCATTGCATGTAACTTATCTATCATATCATTAGCATGCTTAGCACATGACGCTACATTTGTGGCAACGTCATAGCATACCTTCAATTTTTTTTTTTTTTTTTGACGAGTTCAAAAGAAAATAAGAATGCCACAATCCGACCACGTAACAAACCAGAACCAACAAAATATACGTGAAAATAAGAAAATAGCATACATTCAATATACGTGAATATCTGCTCACTTATGGCCTCGCATCAACTGAGTCATAAGTACTTCGCATAAGAGTGTATGTTCTTTTAATGTCATTCCTCCATCAATCTAATATATACTTTTCTGACACGTTTTTCACTTTGTTAACTCTTATAATAGCTAATACATGTCTACACAATATCCCTCTCATTTCGAACAATGCGCATGAACACTTCACATCAACTTCAGCTTCACTGAAGTACACCGTTTGGGTTACCTCCTTGATGAAATCATCAGGACAAACTTCATCTTCTACATGGTACATTGCAATTACACCATCTTTTCGGTGTAAATTTGGAAGAATACCAAGCATTCTCATTACTTCTTTTTGAACTTCTCTAAATTTAGAGTTAGTGTATGTGGCTTGAAATATCTTTTCAAATGGAGAAATAGAGATGACGGGAATTGTGATGCTGAATGAGTGAAAGTCTGCCCCATTTTCATTCTCAATCTTCTTCTTCAACGCATTATCGAATTGATCAATAAACTCTTTTAAGTTTGTCCTAGCATGAACATACCCGTCAAAGAAAGCATTCATGCTCTCGCTCCCTCCAGTCAGGTGTGGGCTCCTGAATTTCTTCCACATGGCTTGAGCTTGCAGAGTTTAAATCAATCAGAGAGGGGGCTGATGACTGAAATCCCTACATAAGATTTACATTCAGTTTACAACAATATTTTGAATCAATTTAAGCATTTTGAAAAATACACACGCTACTTAATAATTTAACTCATCACCTGACAAGTCCATAGAGATGGGTTGGCATTAGGACGAGGTAAGAATGGTGGGAACCAAACATGTGGCATTGGTGCATGGCCCTCGTGCATATAGTCAGAACTTGGGGATAGAACACAACCAAAACTTCATTAAACTCTAGATGGGACTGAAGATCGTGGACATGTGCAGGACTGAAGTAAAATTATAGAATGCATTTCACAATTAAAGCTAGCTTATATATATATATATATATATATATATATATATATATACACTAGGTCGGAACAACGTGCAAAGCACGTTTGCCTAGTTTGGCGAAATAATTATTTTAAAACAATAGTATATATTTCATAAAAAATTTGATTTTAATCAATAATTTAAGGCATATGGGAAAAAATGTGAAATCTAGCAAATATTGATGGGTAATGATAGTTAAGTAGAGTATAATAATTACATGCTTGCATAGATTAGAAGATAAAAATATTAGTTCAAAATATAACATAGTTCAACACATATTTATAACATCAATAGTTTTAGCAAAGTTGTCTGCGATAAGTTTAATACAAGGCCAACAAAAACATTAGTTCAAAATATAACATAGTCCAACACATATTTATAACATTGATAGTTTTAGCAACAAACCCAACAAAAACATCAGTTCAAAATATGAGTCCTTGATGTTTTTACTATGATCTACCATTTTGTGACATCTTGTACTGCATCAATAGAGACGACATTGAAATTCTTGTATGGTTGTTGGTTGAGTCGATTTGGATCTACTAAAAGTTCAATCACCCATTCTTTCTGCGAAACTTGAGCTACAAGATCTTCTATATATGGCAGATATTCCAGCAAAGGAAATTTTTAATAGCCTTGTATGATTAATAAAAATTTAAAGAACATATATGTTGGAAATTGATGTCTTGTAAATTAACACAAATCTTTGAATGCAATGTTCTTAATTAAATTACTATGCATGTTATAAATAAAAATAAAATTGGCATAACAGACAAATATATAAAAATCAATTTAAATGATTTTTGTTATAATTTGCTTTTAATAGTTTTTTTTTTAATATAAACCTCAATGTGCTTATAGACAATGTAGTAAATATGTCAAAAATCCTAAGATGAACTTTTTTACTCACAACAATAAAAGCAATGGAAAATAAGAAAACATGCATCGCCAGTGTGATTCATAAGTTCAACTGCCGAACAACCAAATGCTTCATCTACAACTCCACCAAACATAACAGCAGATAGTCTTCATGTACTATCGTTGAGTTCAACATATAATCGACAACTATAAATTTGATAGAAATATCATTTTAAGTTAGAATCAATAAAAGCTATATATTGAATCTATCACATAAATTATCAAACAAAATAAAAAATTTGAAAGATACATACCGTGGTTGAGAAATGTTTTGATGTTTGCAATAGTAATAAGGGAAGATATCATTGTAATCATACCTAGTTCTTTTATTAAAACCAATATATGACATATAAGAAAATATATGGCACAAGTTAACTACAATTATCTTCACCTTTATCCAAAATTTTACTTTCTACATTACATTAGAAACAATTTTTTAGGCGAATTGATTGTATAAATATTTGAATTTGTTAAGAAGAATAGGATTTTACCGCCATAGGTTGTAAACTTTTGATCAACTCAGCAATATCACAATTCTTGATTATTTCCCAAATCCCAACAGAAGACAGAGATGTAGACAGGTATGTCAAGCATTTTACAATAATATTCTTAAGTAATAAATCATTAATCACCGCCCTTAAAATTCATAAAAACAAATGCAACATGAGAAATAAAAATATGGAGATTTCAATATTCAAGTGGCATGAAACAAATAATGACTTATTTGTGACGATTACCACTCTTGCAATGAAGTTGTCTCAGGAAGAACATGATTGATCATAAATTTACTTTTTGGACACGATGAAAGAGACAATCCTTCATTGGAAATAGAGATCATGATTAATGCAAGCATATACAATATAAAAGAAAATATAAGATTGCTAATTATTAAAAATACTATTATAAGAACCAACTCTTATCCTTATTCCAAGTTAACTAGCTTTGTCCCAATTATTTCAGAGATTTTTTTGCATTCATCTTGCACAAATTGACCCAACATAGTTAAACATATGGAGTTTAAGCTACAAAATTGGAATAAAAAAATGAACATAATATGTAAAAAATAAAAAATGAAACATAATTCTAAAAGAGTGAACTACCCAAAAAATATTTTTACCTTCGATCAATGACATATATTTCCTGAATAATTGCTGGTCTATGCGCTGAAGTTATTTCTCTACATGGCTTGATATGGATTGCAACAGCCAACACATCTGACAAATAAGATTTAAATTTTTAATATATCGATAATTAAAGATTTTAAAATAAAGAGTGAATTACCTATTTCTGCAATTGAGTCTTTATAAGCGTCTAATTCATTGAACGGAATGAGTTGGTACTTCAATGGCTCCAATTGTTCTTCATCTTTTGGAACTTTCTCATTAATTATCGTTTTAGAATTTAGGATCCATTGATATTCATGTGTTTCAATTCTATACTTTGGATCCAGTGGCCTCACATATGCATTACTGATGTAATATAACCGAAAAATATATAAAGTATCATCTTGTGAGTCAATACCTTTATCAAGCATTGCCGTTTACACTCGATTTCCCTGTATGGTATAAGAAATTGAAACGAATAATTTACAAAAAAACAATTGTAATGAATAATTGAGTAGAATAATTTTGTTTATTTTAAATTCTTTTTGGGTTTTAAAAAAATAATATTTTTTTAAATGTGCTAGAAGAAGAGAACTAAATGAACGGAACATCATCAACATTTATATATTATGAAAAGATTTAAAAAAAACAAACATCAAAAGACCCAACAAATCAGAAGTAAAAAAAAATAAAAAAAACAAAGCTTAATAGATTGGATGCAAAAATAACAAAATCCTTTTACAAGTTTTTAGTACACCAGAAAAAACAAAAGAGAATAGATAGAAATAAATATTATACCTCTGGATCAATCAATGTTAGGCTTTGATACTTTACTGATGAGCGTTGACCTGTTCGTTTGGGTGACTTGTCTGCCACGATCATTTTCATTTTCCAATTCCTTGTATTTGGAGTGATATCTTTTATCGATGTATAAACCATCCGCATCTTTAAAATTATTCACATACAAAAATATTAAACGTGTAAGTATAATAAACCTAATACTAAATTTAAAAAGAAAATTGTAAAGAGAATTAAAGAACACAATTCTAAACATATAGAAAATAGAATTCTATTAAATGCGTAATTTTGTTTAAGTTGTTAAACTCAAATTATACAATTGAATCATTACCCATATAACATTAATATGAACATGCTAATCTTAATAATTTCGTATACACAATATTTTTTGTGCAGTTCTTTTCTGATCATTCAGTTGACATTGGCCGTAATAAAACCCTTACTGTAGATGCAGTCTTAGCTCTTGATAAAACCACATATAATTGACCATGTGAGAAAACAGGTTGAGGTAAATATATCCCAACAAAATCCAATGGTTGCCCTTGTGACTTATTTATAGTCATTGCAAAACTTAATCTAATAGGGAACTGAGTTCGTTTGAATGAGAAACCACTATTTTCATCAACATTTGGTAAGAATGGGATCCTTGGAATAAAGACTCTTTTTCCGTTATGGTGCCTAGCTGCGATTTCTGCATCAATGAGACATTTCGATCAAAAGCCCGACAAATTAGGCGTGTTCTGTTGCATAGTCATTCTGAAAGATTAATGTTTCTAAGCAGCATGATTGGACAATTTATCTTCAGTAACAATTTATGAGGATGAAGTCTATTTGTTTTTGGGGTTATAGTATTTAAAAGATCCTCCATGACTGATTGTTCAGATGCATCTATTGTTTCATCAAAGCTATAATATCGCTTAAGCTCACTAGGAAACATATGAATTAGTATTGTATTTGTTTCATCAACATAACTATTATTTGGTGTTAATACGTCCCGATTCATCATAGTTAAAATATTTATTGAATATTCATGAATATAATGGAAAACAACATCTATTAAATGATCTAAATAAGTGCAGTTATCTTCATAGGGAACAAGCATGACATCAGGAATTTTTATAGTCTCATCAACTGTGATTGATGGCATTCCGTTGCCTAATTCTAACACATATTCTGAAAAAATTGGATATTTTGCTCGCATATTTTCAGTCAAATAAAGCTTAATCAATGTAAGCCACAAATAGGAAAAAACTAAACTAGCATCAACATGTTCTTGTCTTGTTCTTTTACGAACCACAGGTAAAACCTGGCGAAAATCTCCACAAAAAACTATAACTTTTCTATCGAATCCTATCTCTGAATCATTAATGTCTCATAGCATTTTATCTAATGCTTCGTTGTGTTGTTTCCTTGATATAGGGGTCTCATCCCATATAATTAACCTTGCTACACGTAGTAGCTTTGCAATGGCACTTTGTTTACTGACACAACACATGTTATGTTCATCAGTATCCAGTGGAATCTTAAAACGCGAGTGTGCTGTTCGACCTTCAGAAAGGATAGATGCAGCAACACCAGATGAAGCAGTTGCAAGTGCCACTAATTTTCTTAATCTTACTGCGGCGAGAAATACCTTGTACAGGAATGTCTTCTCTGTACCACCAGGACCATCAACAAAGAATGTAGCAGCTCTGTTTGAAAAAACCTTTTCCAAAATTGAATTATAGACATGTCGTTGTTCACTATTAAGGGCTTCTGATGTAGCAATATATTATTCTGGAATTTTAACAGCCAATTCATCATCGATTTCCCTAGATTCAAATTGGTATTTATCGAAACAAATGTTGTCATAAAAAAGATGGAACAAATGTTGTCAAATGGATTTGCTGTAACAATTTGATCTATAACAGTTTTCTTTTTCCGACAAGTCCACTCTTTATATTATTGGCTCCAAACATAGAATTCTGAAAATGCTTTGTACAACAATGTTCTGGCATTCTCATTCACTCGGTTTAATGTAAAGAATTCTGTTAATATCGATTTTGCAGATCGATCAGAGTTGAGAACATTAATTAAGTTTTCATTTGCTCGAAAAGTTACTTGATGTTGATCCTCATTATGTAAATGTAAGTTACTTGTTGATGATTGTTTTGTTCATAAATCAAATTGAAAGCAACAAGATTATGCCCTTTGTAAATATACTTATAAAGATATTTGACTGCTTTTACCGTATAACAAATCTCAACATTAATGAGACAGTTAAATGTTGCAAGCAAATACGAATTATAAGGAACAACCCAACGATTATCCAAATTATGACCTCTCACATTGACAGTTATTCCATTGTCAGAACGCCTAAATATTAGGAAGCAATCATTTCCAACAGTCGTACCCGATGCAAAATTTTTTGGATAAGAATTTTTGCAATAACCATTTTTTTTCATGCAAACATTTGTTGGATTCAACACCCCACATGGTCCATGCATCATATGATTGACAATAGCGTTATGCAATTGTAAATTCGTATTTTTATCAGGTATTTCTGCCTATACAATCTCATCAAAAGACTCAGGTGCATAGAGATTCCAATCCCTCTGTAATATAATTAAAAAATGAGCATGTGGAAACCCTCTTTTTTGGTGCTGAATAACATAAACATATGTTGAGATTTTTTCAAATATCTGCCGCTTGAATAATCGATCCTTTAATTCTTCTAATTTTGCACGAAAGACCCAAGCAACCAAACCAGGCCGATTTTGACTCTCCTCATGCAGGCGTAATTCATTTGAAATTTCTTGTCAGTTTGGATTGCATGTCATTGTTAAAAAAATGTCTGGTTTACCATAATGCTGAACTAAAGTCATTGCTTCCATATATCTTTTTCGCATGTCTCTTAGACTCCTAATAAACGATGAAAGTAGAATAATCCGTTTTCCAACATTAGAAGCATTAGTTTTCCCAAGCATAATGATATCAACAATACCTTGATATAACTCAGATCGAATATGTTGTTATTTGCTACGAAAATAATATAATCTTGACGTCTCAATCTTAACATACATATCAACAATAAATTGTTGCAATAGACGACCAGACAACAACAAAATTGATCTGACATTTTCTATGATTTGTAATTTGTAGCAATAATATTCACGGCACGAAACAAGTGGATCATTCATTTTTCTGTTTAATGCTACAAAAGTTGAAGTAGAATGAAATATTACAAAATTGGACATCTACAAACTAAGTACAAAATGGGAAGATTAAGATTACACTCTCACCTCGCTATTCTCTTCTAAGTAATTCTTTTGCTGACATTGATTGGTGAGGATCTATTGATTAGGTTGTTTCATTACATATTAATGTGCTTCCTCTATTGACCATTTGAATGCCTTGATGCCAACCAGTATCCCCATAAGGAAATAATAGCGGATACTGAAATGGATCATAACAGCCAAAATAATACTATATTATATGACTTCTACCAGAATGACTAAAAACACAAATGTCTCATCCTCCCAACTAATCAGCATCTTCATTTTCAACCCATATTGCTGCAACTTATGAAGATGTCAGGGCATTGAATACACGTTGATCTATGCCAGCATCTGATCTTATATGGATTACTTGATTTTTCAAATTTGGCAAATCACCAAGAGACCGGAAAAACACAGAATATGAATTGATGCGAAGAATATCGATGAGTTGAGTTATAATTGATGGGCTATAATTGATGGATTCATTCTGTTTGAATTAAAAATGCAATTTTCTAATTCATGCTCAGTATCATAGAAATATAATTAGAGAAAATAAGGATTACCATTTAAAGGGACTAAATCATTGATATAGTGATAGATTTGTCCCTGAGTTCGGAATGTATAAATCCCTCTATTCCGTCTGTAAAGATCTCTATCGAATTTAACTACAAAAGATGTAAACACAAACTTGTTATTATAAGTCCGAACATAGGTCTTAAAATGCGCAGCTTCATCTGTGTCGGAGGTAAAAAGATCATAAAGCTGATCAGGGATATCATTTGTGGCCAAAGAAATTGTCTCATTAGCACAACAAAATCCGTTTGTTTCATTATAGAATCGATTTGCTTTACAATGTCTGCAACAATGGACATATGGCAAATAATATGTTTCATATGGCATGACTTGCAATAATTGTCTAAGTCCAGCAGAGCGGCAATGCTCCCCACTTATTGAGTTAAAAAATGAACACAAGACAATAGGCTTAAACCCATCAAATTCTTTGAATGATCGGACTAAAGACACTTCTGGAAGAGTGGTAAGAGTTGACAATGAAATTAGAAGAACGAATAATATAATTATACTTGTTTCTTACCCCTACAAGGTGGCAGTATATTTGTTTCAAAGATTGACTCTTCCCGAACAACACATGAGGCCTATTTGAATATGATGTTCCCAAATTTCAATGAAAAATAATATAAAGTTGCTTGAATAAGAAAGATAGAAAAATAATTTTAGGAAAACCTGTTGAATCAAAAGCTGATTAGAGATAGTTGTTTCATCTATGTATGTGTTTCCTGATTTACGTGTCAGGAAATCGATATAATCACTTGGACAATCAGAACGATTTGTCACATTGTTTAATGATGAAGTTGCCTCTTAATCAACCACACAGACATTAACACCAGGAGGAACACATCCTTCATGAGACGAAGCCAATTCATCGATGTCACATTGTTTAATGATGAAGTTGCCTCTTAATCAACCACACAGACATTAACACCAAGAGGAACACATACTTCATGAGACAAAGCCAATTCATCGATGTCAACATCAACTCGGAAAATTCGTTGTCTCTTTGACACTTTGTGTAGAACAGTGAAGTCCTGAATGATATTTATATGTTAGATATCATCATTTCATGCTTCATCAATTGACGTAGTCATTTGACCACCCCCAAATGAAGCTGAATCTTTTAACTGGATGAAATTGCTTGTAGACACTTTTTTTTAGCATATCTTTCTCTCTGTTTTCTACAGAATTCTTCCTTTTTCTTTTCTAATAAATCTTTATACGAGATTTTGTTTGCTGGTTGTTTTCCATGATATTCAAAAAATAGTTTCCAAGCTTAACTTTTACAAAATTAATATTACTATTTAAAAACAAATGGTACATAACTCATTAACACAATCTTACCACTTCTCATTATGTTAATGAAGCAAACAATTCTTCCAAATGTTGGATACTATTACACACAATCAAGACTAAATGAATAATTAACAACTACTTAATGCGAAATGCACACCTCCATGATGCATTTTAAATGCTATAAACAATTTCATTGATTAATATGTTAAAAAATACAAATTAAATCAACAAGAAAACGAAAATAACAAAATAACACATGAAATAAAAAAATACCATGAAAATAGAACCTATAAAAAACATAGATCAATATCACATATCAAAATTCATAAAATAAAATATTGCTCAAAATTAATTTGTTATTAGTAAGTACCCATTAAAAATTACAAACAGAGACCAGCAAAAAATATATATATATAATATATAAAAAGGCACTTACAGGTCTTGAAATGAATAGTAAACAGTCTTTTATATATTTAAATCTCTTGATAAAGAGGATAGTTCCTTTCGAGACACAAAAGACATTGTAAGTTTTGATTGCATTGTATACACACACAGATATAAGCACAAAAAGATTGTTCAAATATGTCTTCTGCAAACATTTTGGAATGATGCAAAAAAATTTAAACCACTCTTAAAACTTGTTTCTAGTATTTTATTCAAAACTTTCTCATTAATCCCAAATCCAGTGAAGATACGAGAATGTTTTTTACACTTCTTCTGTTTTGTTACAATAATATATTATATAAACTTCAATTTTCTAATAATATTTTATATTATTATTGGTTTTTTAATTTAAATTTTTATTATTATTATGATGATCTTCATTATTTTATTTTACTATTGCAAAAGTTATTGTGTATTTTGTGTTAAGGTGTTTTGTTATATATTATTTTAGTTTTTCGGATTGGGCCTTTTGTGTCACAATAATATATTATATAAACTTCAATTTCCTAATAATATTTTATATTATTATTGGCTCTTTAATTTCATTTATTATTATTATTATTATGATCATCTTCATTATTTTATTTTACTATTGCAAAAGTTGTGGTGTATTTTGTGTGAAAGTGTTTTCTTATATATTATTTTCATTTTTCGGATTGGGCCTTCTGTGTCACAATAATATACTATATAAACTTCAATTTTCTAATAATATTTTATATTATTATTGGCTCTTTAATTTCATTTTTTTTATTATTATGATGGTCGTCATTATTTTATTTTACTATTTGGTTTTTCGGATTGGGCCTTCTGTGCTGGTGGGTTGTGTGTAGTATTTGGGTGAGTTTTATTATTATTGGGCCGAGAGTGTGTGTGTGAAGGGCCCAGCCCGTGTGCCAAAAGAGAACCCAACCCCTCTCCCTAAACGCTGCTATTTTGCCACAAATAGGTAAAAATCCTATCTTTTTCTCCTTACCCCCCCTCCCGCGCCGCACACCCCTTTCCCATTTCACTCCCTTCTTCAACTCTCTCGTCTCTGCCTCACTCTGCAATCTGCCCGGCTCTCTCGTCTCTGTCTCTCTGCAATGATGCAATCTACCTCATTCTCTCGTCTCTCATCTCTTGTCTCTCTTCCTCAACCTCACTCTCTCGTCCCTCAGCCCCATTCTCCGTAGCACATAACCTAGTCGCAGCCTACTAGTGCTACCACGCACAGACCTTTGGCCTCACCTCACTGTCTTTATCTTCGATTCCTCACGGTACGTTGTTTTTATGTTTTTAAAATTATTTTGAAATCTCAAATCTGGTAGATGGTATAATGTATTTGTTTTATTAGGGTTTTTGAATTCAAAATTTAGGATTTTTGTGATTGTGTTTGTGATTGTGTTTGTGTTATTAGGGTTTTGTGATTGGAAAATCTACCTCACTCTCTCGTCTCTCTTCCTCAGCCTCATTCTCTCGTCCCTCAGCCCCACTCTCCGTTGCACATAACCTAGCCGCAACCTACCAGTACTACCACGCACAGACCCTCCCTCGGCCTCACCTCACTCTCTATCTTCGATTCCCCATGGTAAGTTTTTTTTGTTTTTTTAAAATTATTTTTAAATCTCAAATCTGGTAGATGATATAATGTATTTGTTTTATTAGGGTTTTTCAATCTGAAATTTAGTATTTTTGTGATTGTGTTTGTGTTATTAGGGTTTTTTGATTGAGTTTGTGTTATTAAAATTACTTTGAAATCTCAAATTTGGTAGATGGTATAATGTCTTTGTTTTATTAGGATTTTTTAATCCGAAATTTAGGACTTTTGTGATTATGTTTGTGTTATTAGGGTTTTGTGACTGGGTTTGTGTTATTAGGGTTTCATGATTGGGTTTATAACTTTAAGAAAATGGGATAATTGCATCTGGTTTGCCTCACGTTTTCTGCTTCTCAAAGTCCTTACATAGCAAACCAGACCCCACATTGCTTGTATCTGATCTGAATGTTACCTTCAACTGTCTTCCTTTTGTTTGACCAATTTCACAATTTTATATATAGAATGCCTACCGACACAAACACCCAAAATATATAAAACATGTTTAAAAAATTAGATTGATTGCAGCAAAATAATATTATATTTGACAAATCTATAAGAATCTGAAATAAAAGCAAGAAATTATTAATCTGTGCTAAATCTGTGCCCCTTTTTTACAATGAGTTTCCTAGATTCTGTTTTATTTTTAGCTTTTCTAGATAAAACATGATTTCTGTTTTATTTAATAAAAACAGGAATTTTAAAAAATTTTGTTTTCACAATTTCTATTAGATCTCTTTAAATAATGTACATTGTGTTGGGTTTGAACTAAACCAGTTATCTGTTAAGTGTGCTCCAATGTTTTTTTTTTTTTTTTTGTATTTCTATAGTAATTTTTGTTTGATTTCTCACCAATATATTATCTGGTGTAAATAAAGTTATTACATATCATCTTTTGTAGATAGGGCTTTCAGATGCATTTCCATTAATAGAATAACAATAGAATAAATAAATAGTATGGGGCAACACTTGCACATGCACCAACACTTGCACATGCACCATTTTATGAAAGGTTCGTATAACCAGTATATATCCAACCCTACATAGAAAATTAAGATTTAGGTCACCATCAAACCACACAATACACATGCACTATTAATGAATAAATAGAATAACACATGCACCATTTTCATTAATGAAAGTGTTGCCCCATAAATAGTATAAAATAGAATAACAATAAATAAATAAATTTGAAATAAATAAATTATATAACAAACGACGTGATAAAATAAATAACATCATACACTTACAAAGATAAGAACCAAAAACATCCATCTCTGAAAGCCCTCAACCATCAAGACCTAAAAATAAACCACAAAAAATACTAAGCATTGTAGTAACCAACGAACAAAAAAAAAAAAAGTAATTAGAAAATACTACACTAAACAACCATCAGAAAATATTATACTAAACAACCATGCACTCACAATGATCAAACACCAGAAAGTTCTAGCTTTGGAAATCCCCAGCCAAGAACACTTTAAAGAACTGGGAAAGCAGCTGAAAAGAAATCACCAGTAAAAACCAGCAGTAAACATTAAAGACCAATAAAAGAAAAAAATGGAAGAGAAGAGAAGAGATGAGAAGTAAAAAATACAAATTGTTTTTTTTCCAAAAAACCACCAGTAATGAGGAAAAATATCCATAAGGAAACAAATAACACAAGATGAAAACGCAAGATGAAAACACTAAATCAGACCTATCACCAATCAGACCACTGCAAAACCAATTAAAAACTGCAAAACCAACCAAGCCAAACATGAGAAAAGAAAAACTCTCAAACCAGATATGAAAAAAAACTCGTGAAATCATGCATGCATAGGTTTTTTTTTTATTTTTTATTCAATAACGGGCAAAGTTTTTTTTCTACAGTCTTTTTTAGCCACTCAGATGTATTCTTCTTAAAAATTTCTCTAACATGTATTTTATTTTACTTTGTAGGAAAGTGCAATAACAGGACCATGAACGGGCATAAGACATGCGTGGATTTTATTTTATTTTTTTCTGTAATGACGAATTTTTTTATACCCATTGATTAAGAATATTTTTTAATGGTTTTTGTGATTTTTTATCTGTTTTTTAGATTTTATTTTTTTTACAACTTTTTTAATGTTTTATGAGTTTTTTTATTTGTTTTTTCTGATTTTTTTTTCTACTTCTGTGGCTAGCAATGTTTTCTTTTTACAGTTTTTTTATAAAAAATTTAAAGTTGTAAATAAGCACAATTGCCTATACAGAGAAAAAACATAAAAATAGTGTACTGACACAAAGGCATACCAGCATACAGAGATCATCAATTTCCTTTCCAATAATTAAAATGACAGTGTCAGTACATCAGAAACCCCAATAACATCACAGTCAATGAAATTAAAAACTTCTTAATCATAAATTTTGCATGACAGATTAACAGAACAATTTAATCATAAATTTTGTACTGACACAATCGGCAAAACATAAAGGACAAAAATAATAAACCCAAAACATCCTAACACTCAACGGATAAAGATACGAAAAAGAAAATATCGGCTGACGCAATTTCATCCCCATCCTTGGCACAACACCGAAAAAGATTGAAAGAGAAAAGAAAAAAAAAACTAAAGCTGCACACCTTGTCACCTGCATCAAAAGATCAAAAACTCTCACTTAAAGGGATACAAAAGAATATAATAGAATGATAAAAAAGACACAACACACACGAACTATACACGGGATGACAAGAAAATCACTGTGTTTTTTTATTTATTTTTTATGATTTTTTTTCAGTTTTCTTTTTTAAAAATTTAAAGATGTAAAAAAGGCGCAATTGCCTATATGCAAGCACTAATGCAACCTGAAGAAGAGAAAAAACTTACATAGACCAGCATAAAGATAAGAAGCATAAAAATGGTGTACTTACACAAACGCATACCAGTATACAGAGACCAACAATTTCCTTCCCCATAATTAAAATGACAATGTCAATGCATAAAAAACCCAATAACATCATAATCAACGAAATTAAAAACTTTATAATCATAAATTTTGTATGACAGATTAACAGAACATTTTAATCATAAACTTTGTACTGACATAATCGGAAAAACATAAAAGACAAAAATAATAAACCCAAACATCATAACACTCAACGGATAAAGATGCGAAAAAATAAAAATCGACTGACACAATTCCATCCTCATCCCTGACACAATATCGAAAAAGATTGAAAGAGAAAAGATAAAAAAGGTTAAAGCTGCACACTTTGTCATTGCACCAAAAGATAAAAAAACTCACACTCAAACGGACACAAAATAATATAATAAAATGAAAAAAAAGACACAACACACACGGACTACACACGAGAGGACAAGAAAATCACTGTGTTTTTTTATTTTTTTTTTGTGATTATTTTTTCCTTCTTCCATTGCGAGCACGGTTTTTTTTTTTTTAGTTTTTTTTTTTAAATTTAAAGATGTAAACAGACACAATTGCCTATACGTATGCAATGATGCAACCTGTAGAAGAGAAAAAACATACAGAGACCAACGTACAGAGAAAAAACATAAAAATGATCTACTGACACAAAAGCATACCAGTATACAGAGACCAGCAATTTCCTTCCACATAATTCAAATGATAATGCCAGTGCATCACCCCAATAACATCACAATCAACGAAATTAAAAACATCATAATCATAAATATTGTATGACAGATTAAAAGAACACTTTAATCATAAATTTTGTAATGACACAACTGGCAAAACATAAAAGACAAAAATAATAAACCCAAAACATTCTAACACTCAACAGATAAAGATGCAAAAAAGTAAAAATTGATTAACACAATTCCATCTCCATCCTCGGCACAACACCGAAAATATTGAAAGAGAAAAGAAAAAAAAATAGTAAAACTGCACATCTTGTCACCTGCACCAAAAGATAAAAAACTCTAACTTAAACGGATACAAAAGAATATAATAGAATGACAAAAAAGACACAATACACACGGACTATACACGGGAGGACAAGAAAATCACTGTGTTTATTTATTTATTTTTTGGGATTTTTTTTCTTCTTCCGTGGCGAGCACGATTATTTTTTATAGAGTTTTTTTTTTTTTTTTAAATTAAAGATGTAAACAGGCACAATTGCCTATACGCATGCACTGATGTAACTTGTAGAAGAGAAAAAGCATACAAACACCAACATACAGAGAAAAAGCACAAAAATGGTGTACTGACATAAAAACATACCAGTATGCAGAGACCAGCAATTTCCTTCCACAAAATTAAAACGACAGTGTTAGTGCATCATAAACCCCAATAACATCACAGTCAATGAAATTAAAAACTTCTTAATCATAAATTTTGTATGACAGATTAACAGAACACTTTAATCATAAATTTTTTATTGACACAATCGAAAAAACATAAAAGACAAAAATAATAAACCCAAAACATCCTAACACACAACGGATAAAGATGCAAAAAAGTAAAAATTGACTGACGCAATTTCATCCCCATCCCTGACAACACCGAAAAAGATTGAAGAGAAAAGATAAAAAAAGACTAAAGCTGCACACCTTGTCACCTGCACCAAAAGATAAAAAAAATCACACTTAAACAGACACAAAAGAATATAATAGAACAACAAAAAAGCTATACACGGGAGGACAAGAAAATCACAATGTTTTTTTATTTGTTTTTTGTGATTTTTTTCTTCTTCTGTGGCGTGCACGGTTTTTTTTTTATTTAAGATGTAAACAGCCACAATTGCCTATATGCATGCACTGATGCAACTAGTAGAAGAGAAAAAGTATACAAAGACAAGCATACTGAGAAAACGCAAAAAAAAATGATGACACAAAAGCATACCAGTATACAGAGACCTGCAATTCCTTCCACATAATTAAAATGATAGTTTTGGTGCGTCAAAAACCCCAATAACATCACAGTCAACGAAATTAAAAACTTGTTAATTATAACTATTGATAGATTAACAGAACATTTTAATCATAAATTTTGTAATGACACAACCGAGAAAACATAAAAGACAAAAATAATAAACCCAAACCATCCTAACACTTAAGGGATAAAGATGCAAAAAAGCAAAAACCGACTGAAGCAATTGCATCTCCATCCCTGACACAAAAATGAAAAAGATTGAAAGAGAAGAAAAAAAAAAAGACTAAAGCTGCACACCTTGTCACCTGCACCAAAAAATTAAAAACTCTCACTTAAACGGACGAAAAATAATATAATAGAGTGACAAAAAAGACACAAGACACATGAACTATACACGGGAGGACAAGAAGATCATTGTGTTTTTTTATTTATTTTTTGGGATTTTTTTTCTTCTTCCGTGGCGAGCACGATTTTTTTTTTTTTTTTTTACAGTTTTGTTTTAAAATTTAAAGATGTAAACAAACACAATTGGCTATACGCAACCACTGATACAACTGTAGAAGAGAAAAATCATACAAAGACCATCGTACAGAGAAAAAATATAAAAATGTGTACTAACACAAAAGAATACCAGCATACAGAGACCATCAATTTCTTTCCCCATAATTAAAAAGACAATGTCGGTGCATCAGAAACCCCAATAATATCACAGTCAATAAAATTAAAAACTTCTTAATCATAAATTTTGTATGACAGATTAACAGAACTCTTTAATCATAAATTTTGTACTGACACAACTAGCAAAACATAAAAGATAAAAATAATAAACCCAAAACATCCACACACTCAACGGATAAAGATGCAAAAAAGTAAAAACCGAATGATGCAATTCCATCCACAACCCTGACACAACACCGAAAAAGATTGAAAGAGAAAGGAAAAAAAAAAAGACTAAAGCTACACACCTTGTTACCTGTATAAAAAAAAATAAAAAACTCTCACTTAAACGGATACAAAAGAATATAATAGAGTGACAAAAAAGACACAAGACACATGGACAATACACGGGAGGACAAGAAAATCATTGTGCTTATTTATTTATTTTTTGGGATTTTTTTTCTTCTTTCGTGGCGCCAACAGTTTTTTTTTTTTTTTAATTTAAAGATGCAAACAAACACAATTGGCTATACGCAGCCACTGATGCGACTGTAGAAGAGAAAAAGCATACAAAGACCAACATACAGAGACCAGCAATTTCCTTCCCCATAATTAAGATGACAGTGCCACTGCATCAGAAACTCCAATAACATCATAGTCAACGAAATTAAAAACTTCTTAATCATAAATTTTGTACGATAGATTAACAGAGCTCTTTAATCATAAAATTTGTACTGACACAACTTGTAAAGCATAAAAGACAAAAATAATAAACATAAAACATCCAAACACTCAACGGATAAAAATGCAAAAAAGTAAAAACCAATTGATGCAATTCAATCCCAGCCCTGACATAACACCGAAAAAAATTGAAAGAAAAAAGAACAAAAACTAAAGTTGTACACCTTGTCACCTGCACCAAAAGATCAAAAGCCCTCACTTAAACGGACATAAAAGAATATAATAGAATGACAAAAAAGACACAACACACATGAACTATACACAAGAAGACAAGAAAATCATTCTTTTTTTTTAAATTTTTTTTGGGATTTTTTTCTTCTTCCGTGGCAAGCACGGTTTTTTTTTTTACAATTTTTTTTTTAAAAATTTAAAGATGTAGCAGGCACAATTGTCTATACGCAACCACTGATGCAACTGTAGAAGAAAAAAAGCATATAAAGACCAGCGTACAGAGAAAAAATATAAAAATGGTGTACTGACACAAAAGCATACCGGCATACAGAGACCAGCAATTTCCTTCCTCATAATTAAAATGACAGTATCAGTACATCAAAAACCCTAATAACATCGCAATCAACGAAATTAAAAACTTCTTAATCATAAATTTTGTACAACAGATTAATAGAACTCTTTAATCATTAATTTTGTACTGACATAACTGGCAAAACATAAAAGACAAAAATAATAAACCCAAAACATCCAAACACTTAACGAATAAAGATGCGAAATAGCAAAAACCGAATGACGCAATTCCATCCACATCCTTGACACAACACCAAAAATATTGAAAGAGAAAAGAAAAAAAAAAGACTAAAGTTGCATACTTTGTCACCTGCACCAAAAGATAAAAAACTCTCACTTAAACAGACACAAAAGAATATAATAGAGTGACAAAAAAGACACAAGACACATGGACTGTACACGGGAGGACAAGAAAATCATTGTGTTTTTTTATTTATTTTTTGGGATTCTTTTTCTTCTTCCATGGGCAACACGTTTTTTTTTTTTTACAGTTTTGTTATAAAATTTAAAGATGTAAACAAATACAATTGGCTATACGCAACCACTGATGTAACTATAGAAGAGAAAAATCATACAAAGACCATCGAACAGAGAAAAAACATAAAAGTTATGTACTGACACAAAAGCATACCAGCATACAGAGACTTTCAATTTCCTTCTCCATAATTAAAATGACAATGTCAGTACATCAGAAACCCCAATAACATCACAGTCAACGAAATTAAAAACTTCTTAATCATAAATTTTGTACGACAGATTAACAGAACTCTTGAATCATTAATTTTGTACAGACATAACTGACAAAACATAAAAGATAAAAATAATAAACCCAAAACATCCAAACATTCAACCAATAAAGATGCAAAAAAGTAAAAAACGAATGATGCAATTTCATCCACATCCTTGACACTACAACGAAAATGATTGAAAGAGAGAAGAAAAAAAAAACTAAAGTTAAACACTTTGTCACCTGCACCAAAAGATAAAAAACGCTCACTTAAACAGACACAAAAGAATATAATGGAATAACAAAAAAGGACACAAGACACACATACTATACATGAGAGGACAAGAAAAGCATTGTGTTTTTTTATTTATTTTTTGAATTTTTTTTTTCTTCTGTGGCGCCAACGGTTTTTTTTTTAATTTAAAGATGCAAACAAACACAATTGGCAATACACAGCTACTGATGCGACTGTAAAAGAGAAAAATCATACAAAGACCATCATACAGAGAAAAAATATAAAAAGATGTACCGACACAAAAGCATACCGGCATACAGAGAGCAGCAATTCCCTTCCCCATAATTAAGATAACAGTGTCACTGCATCAGAAACCCCAATAACATCACAGTCAGCGAAATTAAAAACTTTTTAATCATAAATTTTGTACGATAGATTAACAGAACTCTTTAATCATAAAATTTGTACTGACACAACTGGTAAAACGTAAAAGACAAAAATAATAAACACAAAACATCCAAACACTCAATAAATAAAGATGCGAAAAAGTAAAAATCGATTGACGCAATTCAATCCCCATCCCTGACACAACACCGAAAAAGATTGAAAGAGAAAAGGAAAAAAAAAAAGACTAAAGTTGCAGATTTTGTTACCTGCACCAAAAGATCAAAAACTCTCACTTAAACAGATACAAAAGAATATAATAGAGTGACAAAAAAGACACAAGACACATGGACTATACACGGGAGGACAAGAAAATCATTGTGTTTTTTTATTTGTTTTTTGGGATTTTTTTTCTTCTTCCGTGGCGAGCACGATTTTTTTTTACAGTTTTGTTTTAAAATTTAAAGATGTAAACAAACACAATTGGGTATACGCAACCACTGATGCAACTGTAGAAGAGAAAAATCATACAAAGACCATAGTACAGAGAAAAAACATAAAAATGGAGTACTGACACAAAAGCATACCAGCATACAGAGACCATCAATTTCCTTCACCATAATTAAAATGAAAGTATCGGTGCATCAGAAACCCCAATAATATCACAGCCAATAAAATTAAAAACTTCTTACTCATAAATTTTGTACGACAGATTAACAGAACTCTTTAATCATAAATTTTGTACTGACACAACTGGCAAAACATAAAAGACAAAAATAATAAACCCAAAACATCCACACACTCAACGGATAAAGATGCGAAAAAGCAAAAATCGAATAACGCAATTCCATCCACATCCCTGACACAACACTGAAAAAAATTGAAAGAGAAAAGAAAAAAAGACTAAAGCTACACACCTTATCACCTGCACCAAAAAAATAAAAAACTCTCACTTAAATGGATACAAAATAATATAATAGAGTGACAAAAAAGACACAAGACAGATGGACCTATACACGGGAGGACAAGAAAATCATTATGTTTTTTATTTGTTTTTTGGGATTTTTTTTCTTCTTCCGTGGCGCCAACTGTTTTTTTTTAATTTAAAGATGCAAACAAACACAATTGGCTATACACAGCCACTGATGCGACTGTAGAAGAGAAAAAGTATACAAAGACCATCATACAGAGAAAAAACATAAAAAGATGTACCGACACAAAAGCATACCGGCATACAGAGAGCAGCAATTTCCTTCCCCATAATTAAGATGACAGTGTCACTGCATCAGAAACCCCAATAACATCACAGTCAACGAAATTAAAAACTTCTTAATTATAAATTTTATACGATAGATTAACAGAACTCTTTAATCATAAAATTTGTACTGACACAACTGGTAAAACATAAAAGACAAAAATAATAAACACAAAACATTTAAACACTCAACGGATAAAGATGCGAAAAAGTAAAAATTGATTGACGCAATTCAATCCCCATCCCTGACACAACACCGAAAAATATTGAAAGAGAAAAGAAAAAAAAAAGACAAAGTTGTACACCTTGTCACCTGCACCAAATGAAAAAAAACCCTCTCTTAAACGGACACAAAAGAATATAATAGAAGGACAAAAAAGACACAATACACACGGACTATACACGGGAATACAAGAAAATTATTGTTTTTTTTTATTTTTTTATTTTCTACAGTTATTATCTTTTTTAAATTTAAAGATGTAGCAGGCACAATTAGATATACGCAACCATTGATGTAACTGTAGAAAAGAAAAAGCATACAAAGACCAGCGTACAGAGAAAAAACATAAAAATTATGTACTGACACAAATGCATACCGGCATACAGAGACAAGCAATTTCCTTCCCCATAATTAAAATGACAATGTCAGTACATTAGAAACTCTAATAAATCACAGTCAACGAAATTAAAAACTTCTTAATCATAAATTTTGTACGACAGATTAACAGAACTCTTGAATCATTAATTTTGTACTGAAATAATTGGCAAAACATAAAAGACAAAAATAGTAAACCTAAAACATCCAAACACTCAACGAATAAAGATGCGAAAAAGTAAAAATCGAAAACGCAATTCCATCCACATCCATGACAAAATACCGAAAAAGATTGAAAGAGAGAAGAAAAAAAAGATTAAAGTTGCACACTTTGTCACCTGCACTAAAAGATCAAAAACTCTCACTTAAACAGACACAAAAGAATATAATGGAATAAAAAAAAAGGACACAACACACACATACTATACACGAGAGGACAAGAAAATCACTGTGTTTTTTTATTTTTTTTTTGTAATTTTTTTTCTTCTTCCGTGGCGAGCACGGTTTTTTTTCAGTTTTTATTTTTTTTAATTTAAAGATGTAAGCAGACACAATTGGCTAATAGCATGCACTAATGCAACATGTAGAAGAGAAAAAGCATAGAGAAACCAGTATACAGAAAAAATGCATAAAAATGTTGTACTGACACAAAAGCATACTAGCATACAGTGACTAGCAATTTCATTCCCCATAATTAAATTGATAGTGTCAGTGCATCAGAAATCTCAATAACATCACAGTCAATGAAATTAAAAACTTTTTAAACATAAATTTTGTATGACAAATTAACAAAACACTTTAATCATAAATTTTGTACTGATACAACCGGGAAAACATAAAAAACAAAAATAATAAACCCAAAACATCCTAACACTCAATGGATAAAAATGCGAAAAAGTAAAAATCGACTGACGCAATTCCATCCCCATCCCTGACACAACATCGAAAAAGATTAAAAGAGAAAAGAAAAAAAAAGGACTAAAGCTGCACACCTTGTCACCTGCATCAAAAGATAAAAAACCCTCACTTAAACGGATACAAAATAGTATAATAGCATGACAAAAAAGACACAACACAGGGACAATACACGGGAAGATAAGAAAATCATTATGTTTTTTTATTTGTTTTGTGGGATTTTTTTTTCTTCTTCCATGGTGAGCACGATTTTTTTTTTTTTTAAATATAAAGATGTAAACAGGCACAATTGGCTATACGCAACCACTGATGCAACTGTAGAAAAGAAAAATCATACAAAGACCATCGTATAGAGAAAAAACATATAAATAGTGTACTGACACAAAAGCATATCAGCATACAGAGACCATCAATTTCCTTCCCCATAATTAAAATGACAGTGTCGGTGCATCAGAAACCCCAAAACATCACAATCAGCAAAATTAAAAACTTATTAATCATAAATTTTGTATGACAGATTAACAGAACACTTTAATCATAAATTTTGTACTGATACAACCGGCAAAACATAAAAGACAAAAATAATAAACCCAAAACATCTAAACACTCAGCGGATAAAGATGCAAAAAATTAAAAACCGACTGACGCAATTCCATCCACATGCCTGACCCAACACATAAAAAGATTAAAAGTGAAAAGAAAAAAAAAAGACTAAAACTGCACACCTTATCACCTGCACCAAAAGATCAAAAATTTTCACTTAAACGGACATAAAAGAATATAATAGAATGAGAAAAAAGACACAACACACATGGACTATATACAGGAGGACAAGAAAATCATTGTGTTTTTTTATTTATTTTTTGTGATTTTTTTTCTTCTTCCGTGGCGAGCACAGTTTTTTTTTTTTTTTTTTTTTTTACAGTTTTTTTTTTTAAATTTAAAGATGTACACAAGCACAATTGGCTATACGCATGCATTGATGCAACCTATAGAAGAGAAAAGCATACAGAGACCAGCATACAGAGAAAAAGTATAAAAATGGTGTATTGACACAAAAACATACCAGCATACAGAGACCAACAATTTCTTTCACCATAATTAAAATGACAGTGTCAGTGCATCATAAACCCCAATAACATCACAGTCAATGAAATTAAAAGCTTTTTAATCATAAATTTTGTATAATAGGTTGACAGAACACTTTAATCATAAATTTTGTATTGACACAACCGGCAAAACATAAAAGATAAAAATAATAAATCCAAAATATCCTAACACTCAATGGATAAAGATGTGAAAAAGTAAAAACCGACTGACGCAATTTCATCCCCATTCCTGACACAACACCGAAAAAGATTGAAAGAAAAAAGAAAAAAAAGACTAAAGCTGCACACCTTGTCACATGCACCAAAAGATAAAAACTCTCACTTAAACGAACACAAAAGAATATAATAGAATGTCAAAAAAGACACAACACAAACGGACTATACATGGAAGGAAAAGAAAATCATTGTTCATTATTGTTCACTCGAGATAAGCTTTTATATAATAGAGACATATATATATTCTCTTTAACTTCCTCAAATTCTCAAATTTGATACTAAAATCTGGTATAGAAAATACCAGAATTTTAGTAACTACAGCCAAGGAAGAACTAAAAAAACTACACCCAAAATTCTTGATGCAAAAGCTCACTTCTTCTTCTTCTCTCCATGAGTGCAGGAGGCATCATATGATCAACAAAATTATAAAGTTAAAAAAAGCATATTATATATCTCAGCATGAAAAACTGTCACACGTCAGAACAGTATCATTTCATCCAATAATCATGGAAAATAATGTACGAGGCATTTGGTAGTCAATTGCCACAGTACTTTACGATTGAAGAACTTGATTGGACATCTCCTGATCTCACTTCTTCTTGGCCCTCACTTCTTTTTGGCCCTCTTATGCGTGCCAATTTCAGAAGTTCAGTGATCCTCTTCTCATATTAGAGATCTTAAATGAAATGATTTTTTTTTCAATTAAATCTATGACTAACTTGTAAATAGGCAACTTTTACTAGTTAGTTTACTTTCCTTAAGTAAATAGTCAGTTTCTTTCCCTTACTTCATTTTTCCCGCTTTTATAATTTTACATGAATAAAAACAGAGACTTGATGTAAGTATAGTACACAGAAATACATAATAAAATTTTCTCTCTCTAAAAGAGTTTCTCTCCTCTTCTTTTCATTTGTAACATGGTATCAGAGAGGTTACCCTAGGGTTTTGTCTCTTTCTTCCCTGCGATGGTGACTTCAGCCTCTATTTAGATACACAGTGACAATCAATCTGCAATTTGCAAGATGGAGATTCGACTGGTTCTGTACTTGTTTCTCAAGTCCTCATGGGGCACAATTACCACACATGGTGTATGTCGATGCAAATAGCTTTTGAAGGCTAAGAACAAGATTGGTTTTATCAAGGAAGTGATAAACCAATCAGTAGATTCTAATCCTCTATACGAAGCATGGAAGCGTTGCAACAATATGATATTGTGTTGGATCTTGAATTCTGTATCGAAAGACATTATGAACAATCATATATGCGACAACAGCAAAAGAAATGTTGGAAGAGTTAAAGAATCAATTTTCTCAAAGAAACTGTCCGAGAATTTTTCAATTACAAAAGTATCTTGCTTCACTTTGACAATATCAGTTATCAGTAAGTGTTTACTATAGAAAATTTAAGTGCTTGTGGAATGAACTTCTTAACTACAACTAGATTCCTACTTGAATGTGTGGGGGCATTGAAATCTTGTAGTTGTGGTACTGGTACTGCTTTCATACGGCCTAAACCAACAATCAGTTCAAAGATACCCAATGTAACTAGTCGTTATTATTAATGACCTATTGAATCAAATTGGTTCTTTGAACACTATTGACAATCTTAAAAAAGTGTCTTCCTAAGAGAGATGTGTCTTAGATTACTAATTGTCGTCTAATGAGTGGTTTTCATACTATGAAGTAGTGGACATGAATTTGTGAAACCTAGCCCAGACTTTATGTCTTGTGAGACTGTTAATAAGAAAAACAGTTTATAAGAGCTCTTGTTCAAAATCAATTGACAATCAATGAGATGGTAAATACCAAAGAATCTATTTTTGCCTATACTATTTTATGTTTCCATTATAGTTTCCTCATGAGAGTTAGAGGTTGAGATTTCGTTAGAGGGTAAATATGACTTGTTTGATTAAAAAAGTTTGTGATACGATTTGAATAAGTCATTAAGAGTAAGATTGTTGTGATTGTCCTTAGTGGCAAAGGCTCTAATCGCTTTACCCTTAATGAAAAATAAAGGTTGGTTATCTTACATGATGTCGTTGAGTACAAGAGATTCATATGAAATCCTAAAGTCACAAATTAAATTTTCTTAATGATATTTTGTGGTCATCTTGTATATTCTAAAAAGTCGCAATTGAAATTGTTGACTAGAATCTAAGGTTTATATTGTGAGTTTGACCCTAGATGAGATTCGCAATAAGTCACTGACTTTATGGTTTTGCAAATATTTTTTATGTATAAAAGTAGAGTCTCTTGGTAGGCACATATTTTTTGGAAGGTTACTACATATGAGACTGTGCATGGACAGAAATGATCATTAAACACCACTTGAGACTTGTAGTTTAATCATTTGTAATGACCATATGATTTCTCTCCTTCTTGGTATTGCTCTTCTGGAACATGATAGTAATGTGTTATGTGATCATGTGGTTTAACTTGGAACATTTAATGAGAATTTTGAGGGTTATGGTGAAAAAGGTATGCCGATAGACTTAGATAGGCTTATTCGCACTAGCGATCATCTCTGGTGCTCGGTAGTGAGAGGAGATGAGAATTGTCTCTTGATGCTTATGTAGCATATAGAAATGGTTGACACAAATTTATTGCCGCCTTAGCTCAGCTAAGATGAGATCTTTGTTATTAGTTAAGACCGTACATGGGTAGCCCACAATCCGTGTAGCTTATGGTTTAGCAAGATGCGAGATTCTCTTTGACACTTTGGATAGTGAGCAAATGAAGGGACTCATGTTAGGTGCTGAAATAGCGATTATACTAAGATCTATACGGTGTATTGAGATTAGACATATGCTTTTTTTTTTTTTAAAGAGAACTCCATCATAGTATGTATTTCATACTATATGTGCTTTTACGACCAATAGTAGAGGTGAGTGAATGGATCCCTACTTTCTCACTGTGTAAGTCCTATAAGTCATTATTATTGACCTTAATTGATTTATGCCCTTAGGAGATCTTTGACCATGTCACGATATTGAAGTTTTAGTGTCTGCTATTTTGGTATGTTGTCTATAACCATGAATGATGCGGTCTAGATAGACATTGATGGGAAAGCAACTAGACTAAAACTGAATGACATGATAGCGAAAGAAGACTATTTGGTAGCACATCAATATTGCGTTTGTACTCACTGTCGGAAAGTTATGTTGCTTCTTGGAAGTTGCAACATAGCGGTGAGTACAACATGTTTTATGGAGATTGAGCATTTCTTTAAGTCATTTGGACTTGAGAAAGATTATGGATGCTTAGTCTAATATGACCAATGAGTCGGGACATAACGAGACACTTTTCGAAATATTGCTAACTGGTATTCTCTCGAAGAGATCTAGTATAGTGCTCCCATTTTTTTTACAAGTGTGCCCGGTGGTCGCACAACCTATCTACTAGTATGAACAAGATTGATAACATACTGAGAGATAAAGACCTGGGGTCTTGCCCATTATGTGCGAGTATGAAATGTAGTAAATGAGTCTTACCCACTATGAGCCTTGATGGCTGGCCTTTAAGGCCAGTCGGACATTCCACTTAGAGGGACTATTTAGCACCTCCCCCATTTGGATGAGATACTTTTAGGCACAAACACTCAACATAAATCTCTCTCTTAAGCATTAGTTCTCTATAGTCTCGGTATTTAGGTTGTGGAACATGTGGGTATTGTTCTGTCTTATTACCATGTAGTACACTCCATCATTGACGAGGACAATTTTGGACAAACAACACCCGTAGAAAAGTCTGTGGAACAATCGCACCAATCCATAATTTGCCGCTCGAGATAGACGCTTATGCTATGTACTTTGATCTAGAATTTCTAACAAAGGTTATGACCATGCTTCATCTACTTCAGATAACATTTCCAGCCTGGATGTATGACTCCATCTCACACTTGACAACTTACCATTTGCTTATTAAGATAAGACTACCTTCTCAAATATTGATTTTATTTATCCTTTGGCTACCCAATATGCATCATTTTGTTCCCATCGCCCAAGAGATCAAGTCCTGATTCGGTCTGTTTTTGCAGTCCTCTCACTTTCCTATGCTCTTGCAAGGCATATGAGCAATTTCTTCAGGCATTAATGGTAGTTCTCAGCTGTGGTTTCAAGATTGAAGGCTCATTGCAGCATGTACGCATCACCCGTAACGGTCAATGGTTTGTTTGGAAAGTGAGATGATCTCATCTTATCTCATATTAAAGTTTCTCATAATTTCCTTATCAAATATTACCAAAATATAAACACTTTTTAATTTCAAGTTTTTTATTTTTTCATTTAATCATTACAACTTTTTTCAAACTTCCAAATAAAATAAAAAAACAATACAACTTTTTCAAATTTTAACACAAAAATAATATTAAGAAGTTTATATTTTAAATTTACAATATTTTATTCAATTTTTTCTCTCTTATTTCACAAAACTCAATAAAACTTAACTCAAACTATTTCACTACTATTCACATAATTATCATTTCATCTCATTATCCAAATATAGTCTAAATCTATGACTAAACATACTCTCTCTCTCTCTCTCTCTACAATGATATGACTTCTTGTATTAGAACTCACAATCTCACCTTCCTATTTGTTACTTAGAGGATATATTGTTGAACTACAAGTTGCAGATACCATCTTTTATTTTCCGTTGATTATTTTCATTTCCAATTTCATGAAACAAATTAATTTCCATTTCATTTTACTCCTAATGTTTATATACTTTTTTTTTTCAAAAAAAAAGTATACCTTATATTTCATTCAAATCATAACCAAGTTTAATCATTACAGTATTTCTCCATCTGGAGAGTATGTAAAATTTCCATGGGACCTTCTTCAATCCAGACCCTTTCTATAGGCCAGTAATTATAAGCTAATTTGGCTAGTAAATGAGCTACATTGTTAGCCTCCCTATGTACAAACTTAACTTTCCAGTTCACTCTTGCCTGTAATGCCTGTAACAAGCCCCTTACCTCGTCCACCACATTTCCATAAGCAGTAGCTAGATCATCCTTACTGTTAGCAGCCTTGACTATGATCTGTGAATCCCCTTCTAAAACAACCAATGAAAGGCCAAGCTCATCACAAAGCAGAACTGCTCTTCTCAGAGCAATAGCTCCCCCAACTGAGGGATCTTGTAAACAATCTGTAACAAAACACAAAGAGGCCAAAACTTCCCCTTCCTCATCCCTTATAACCACCCCTGTACCCACCTTCTTCAAAGTTGAACAAACAAATGCATCCCAATTAACCTTCACCCAAGAGGGTTTAGGCTTTTCCCATCTTCGATCCCTGTTGCAACTAGAAGCTGTTTTCATCATACATTTTCTATGCTCTTGTACTGTCACATACTCATGATACCCATCCACAGCAGATCTCATAACCTTTTTAGGATCAAGGAACTTATCTTAAAAGGTGCAGTTATTTCTTCGAAGCCACAACTTTTTCATAACAAAGGAACCCAACTCCACTTCATCTTGTTTCAATCTGTCAGTTAATTTCCTCCATAACTCCATGAAGCATGACTCATTGCAGCTCCATTTCTGCACTGGGCTGCACTTCTCATACCAAACATCTGAAGCTATTGTGTATTCCCACACCACATGAAGAATTGACTCCCGTTCAAGTTGCAAATAAGGCACATGTTAGATCTCACCACCTGTTTCTTCCATAAGTTTTCCCTTGTAGGCAGCATGTCAAGGCAGGCCTTCCATATGAATTGCTTTACACATGGTTGCACGTTAAGGCCCCATATTTTCCACCAGAAATTACCATTTTCATCCCCTTTAGAAGACTCACCCCTCACTCTTTTACCCCTCAAGTACTCCAGATGGTAGGCATTCTTAACAGTGAACCTACCATCTCCAGAAAAACTCCACACCCTCTTATCAATTGACAACATACTACCCAGCTGGATGCCTTTGGTGAGTTCCACCTCTTCAGCTGAAAACATATCATCCAGTATGTCCAATTTCCAGGACCTCTCTTATACATTAATCAACTCAGCAACTTTGGAATCCCTATCCAATCTGTCAGCATAAGATAGTATATTGGGATGAGTCTTGCTGGGCAGCCACTTATCACCCAATATATCCACACTCATGTCATCTCACACTCTCCATGCAGCCCCTTCTTTAACTAGGCCCAAAGCAGACCATAAGCTTCTCCACACATAAGAGGGCCCTCTACCCAATTTAGCCTGCAACAACTTCCCATTTTTAAAATATTTTTGCCTCATCACAGTAGCAACCAAAGAAGAGGGGTTAAGCAAAAAACCCCAACACTGCTTTGCAAGCATTGCAGTGTTAAAATGTTCAAGATTTCGAAAACCCAATCCCCCCAACTCTTGCTTTCACTAAAACTTAGCCATAAGTGACTTAATGTCAACACAAAGTCTCTCAAGCAGTCTAAAAATACTCATAGCAAGGGTGAGAATTGCTAAGGTCACTGCCTTCAGAAGGACTTCTTTTCCTGCTTGAGACAAGAAGTTATTCTTCCAATTACTAATCTTGGCCCAAATCCTCTTCTTGAACTCGAAAAGTATTAAACTTGGACCAACCAACCATAGCTGGTAATCCAAGATATTTTTCATAGTTACCACATAGAGTCACCCCAAATGCAATCTTTATACAAAATCTGATAAAACTGCTTGTGTTAGAACTGAAAACATAGTAGTTTTCTGGAGGTTTAAGCATTTTCCTGATGCCTCTTCATAAATCTTCAACAACCCATATATACACTGCCATTTAGAGACTTTAGCCCTTCCAAAGATCAGACAGTCATTTGCAAAAAGCAGATGACTAACTCTAACACCCCTTTGCCACAGCCACCCCCTCAAAGACCACAAGCCTCAGCTCCTTTAAGAAGGGAAGATAGACCCTCAGCACAAAGAATAAACAGGTAATGGGAAATAGGGTCCCCTTGCCTGAGCCCCCTACTTGGCTTAAACCATCTTCCAACTTCACCATTAACAAGCACAGAGTAAGAAATAGAAGTCACACACTTCATAATCCAGCAAATCCATTTCTCTCCAAAACCCATTCTCTTCATAACCTCCTCCAAGAATACCCATTCAATTCTGTCATAATCTTTCGACATATCCAACTTAAGAGCCATACTCCCCACCCTACCTTTTAACCTTGTTTTCATTGTATGGAGGGTCTCATAGGTAACCATCACATTATCAGTGATGAGTCTCTCAGATATAAAGGCACTCTGATTAGGAGAAATGATATGGGGCATCACTTTTTTAAGCCTATTAGCTAACACCTTCAATACAAGCTTATAAAGGACATTACACAAGCTAATGGGTCTGAATTCAGTTGCCACAGTGGGGTTAGAGACCTTAGGTATAAGGGCAATATAAGTCCTGTTGACATAATTATCCATATTAGTCTCACTGTTAAGGAAATGCAAAATAACCTCTATTACATCCTGCCCAACTACATTCCAGTAGGCCTTGTAAAAACAAGCTCCATACCCATCAGGGTCAGGGGATTTAAGAGGAGCCATTTGGCTGAAAGCAAGGTCCACCTCCTCCCTAAGAAACTACTTTTCTAGTTCAGAATTCATATCAAAGTTAACACAAGGATAAAGGTCTTTAAGACAAACCTCAATTGCCTGCCTCGAGGGACTGGTTGAACTAAATAGATTATTGAAGTACACATGGAACACCTCTTCAATAGCCTCCTGAGTCTTTACACTGTTGCCCCTTGAGTCAATTAATTCTCTGATCTGATTCTTCTTTCTTCTTTGATTTGCACAAGAATTAAAAAACTTGGTGTTTTTGTCACCAAGGTTATACCAATTCCTTTTCGCTCTTTGCCTCAATTTCAGGTCATCTTGTTCAAGGATGAGCCCCACTTGAGACTGTAGCTGACCAATCAACTCCACATTATGACTACCATCATTCTCTTGCTCAGATTGAAAGAGCCTCATTTGTTGCCTTAAAATCTGCTCAATTTAAATTTTTTTAAAGTCTACTCCATCTAACTAATCCCTTCTCTCACCTCCTCAATTTCTCTTGGACACCTTTCAGGTTCCCATCACCATTGCTACCCCAGGCCCTCTCAATTACTGGTATACCATCCTCATCCAAGGCCTAACCTGGCTCAAACCTAAAAATCCTTCTTTTTAATCTTCTGCTAGTTGTACCATTGGCCAAATGCATCAACAAGGCTTTATGATCAGATTATGTAGCATGTACTATTTCAATAGTTCTGTCTCTAAACATATCAATCCACTTACCATTAGCAACAACTCGATCTAATCTTTCCTTCGTGAAGGAATTATCTGAGTGCTTATTGCTCCATGTGTACTGGCAACCTGTCCAACCCATATCAGATTAAACATCAAAGCTTGTCTGAAGTCATCCATTTGAGACTCATCCCTTGATTTACCACCCACCTTTTCAGCTTGAGAAACTACTTCATTAAAATCCCCCATAACACACCAAGGTTTGTTATCAGGGTTTAATAAGGACAGTAATCTCCATGCCTCCCATCTTTTACTAGTCTCTGAATGGCCATAGAAACCAGAAAATTGCTAAGGGATTCTCCTCTCCAAACAGTAAATGCTAGCACTGACATGGTGGAATGAAAAATTAACAATTTCCAAATGCACCTCACAACTCCATAGAAGGGCTAATCCTCCACTCCTTCCCCTACAGTCAACAGCAAAACAGTTCTCCATTCCCAACTTTCTCTTTTATCCAATTTTCCTAAAGGCATTTTTGTCTCCATCATGAAAATAACCATGAGCTTCTTTTCCTTCACCAAGAAGTGAAGGCTCTGAACTGTCCGAAGGTTCCCAAGCCCTCGGCAAGTCCAACTCAAGAGTTTCATAATGGATGGTGAGGTTGGCAAGCAGCCTCTACCAAATCTGAAGTAATCTCATCAGCAGCAGGTAACACACAACCCTGCTTCCCTTTCTTCAACACAGAGGCCCCAATAGAACCATATTCGCCCCCCTTTCTCTTCCTCTCAATCACATGCCCCACCAGGGATGTCTTTCTCTCCACTCTTGCCCTCCTTTTCCATCTCCTCATACCCACAGTCTCATTAGTCTTCCCTTTATTTTATGTTTTAGATAACTCACCTAGTTGAGCTGCCTTAGCAACACACTGCACGACAGAGTTTACCATAGCAACCTCAAACAACTGTTCTACTTGGAAAGTGGGGCTACCAACCTTCTCACTATCCCCCCCACATAGGGCTTTCAGCAAACACTTGGTCTCCCGAATGCATAACCCCTTCCTCACCTTCTTCTAACTCCTTCTCAGCACTCCCCTTAGATAGTTTAGCCCTTCTCTCCAATAGTTCTCGCCCTAAGCTAACTGTTAGAATGCACAGCGGAAAAGTACCTCAAGCTCAGCTTAAAGAATTGCTCCACAAGTTTTTCCAGATTGATAAACTCCAAGCGTTTCCTCTTAGTGGCGAAAGTGTACTACGTAGTATGGAACTAGAGTAACACTTAACAAATCCACAGCCTAAGTATTTTATCAAGAGAGAACAAAAAGAGAAAGTCTTTTTCTATTTTTCAGATGGTGCCAAAAACACAATTGAGGAGGACTATATATAGTCCTCCTCAAACAGTAACGCATGGCTTTAAGCCATGCGTTACGTTACAAGTAACGCATGGCTTAAAGCCATGCGTTACAAGCAGATGTTGGAGGGGGTCAGCCCCACTTGGGCGCCCCTCCATCTAACATCTCCCACTCGCACACAGTGGGCATGACCCCATGTCAGCATCTCTCTAATGTTCTCAATCTTGTTCATACAAATGAATAGGCCGTGCAACCACCAAGCACATCTGTAGAAATGAGGAAGTACATACACCAAATCTCTCCCAGAGAAGACCAGCATAGTAACATCCCTAACGTGTCTGGTCATGTCCTAGACTTATTCGATCGCATCAAGATCAAGCATTTTCGAACCCTCTTGAGTTTAAAAAACTCAGAACAATGCTTGATTACCTTCAAATATTTCAATGTGTTCACAACCTTTAGCCGCTACCAAGATGTAGCATCATTTGTATGACGTCAACAAACACTATCGAAGATACGATATTGAATAGTCTTCCCTTTACACTCATATCACTCAATTTTGGTCGAACTGCTTTCCCAACAATGCCTCTTTAGACCGTATCAATCATGGCCATAGACAGCATGCCAAAGTAGCAAACATCACAACTTCCATCTCGTGACATAGTTAAAAGTAAAGGACATTTTTTAAGAAATGAGACTCACACAGTGAGAAAGAGGGAAACATTTTACTCACTTACTCATATGGTCGTATAAGCACATATAGTATGAAACACATGCTACGGTGGATTTCTCTTTCTCAAAGAGCATATGTCTATATCAACACCGTACAGATCTCAGTCTAGCCGCTCCTTAAGCGTCTAACCCGAATTCCTCAATTTGCACGTCTCCAAGGCGTCAAAGAGGAACTCGCATCTGGCTTACTACAAGCTACATGGATGGTGGGGTAACCCATGCATAGTCCTACCAATGGACCTCATCTTAGCTCCCACTAAGGCGACATAACTTTGTGTCAACCAACTTATCCCTTTGGACAAGTACCTAGAGACACAATGTCTCATCTCTACTCGCTACTTAAGCGCTAGAGGCAATCGCTTGTGTGAGTGAGCCAATCTAAGCCTGTTGACATATCTTGTGTGTGTGTATTAAAAACAATACGATAAAAACAAGAACTGAATCATATTGTATTAATATCCCAAAGGAAATGTTACATCCTTATGTCATTTGAAACACAAATTACATTTATAGTCTACGCAGTCCTAGATTCCTAACATGAGCCTCGAAGACATCTTTTGCTATAGGCTTCGTTAAGGGATCAGCAACCATGCAACTCGTAGAAAGATGTTTCAGAACCACTTCCTTTTGCACTATCATGTCTCTAATGTAGTGATATCTGATATCTATGTGTTTGGTTCTTCCATGATACTTTGAGTCCTTAGCATATGCGAGAGCTGCCATGCTGTCGCAGAATATTGTCACCGGATCTGATGTATCCGTGCCAATGTCTAAATGCTTGAGGAACATCCGTAACCAAACAGCTTCTTGAACTGCTACAGAACAAGCTATGTATTCTGCCTCCATGGTGGATAAAGCTATACAGGGTTGTTTCTTGCTGCTCCATGTAATGGCGCCTTGGTTGAGCAGAAAGACATACCCAGTGGTTGATTTGCGCTCATCTAGGTCGCTGTCCCAATCGGCATCACTATAACCTCTTAGCTGCAAATCTGAACCCTGATAGCATAGCACATAGTCTGCAGTTCCCTTGAGATATCGCATAATCCTTTTGACCGCTTTCCAGTGAGCTAGTCCGGGGTTTGATTGGAATCTACTCACTAAGCCAACTGCATAGCATATGTCAGGCTGAGTACACATCATTGCGTACATCAGACTACCCACAGCATTAGCATAAGGGACACGGGCCATCTTTTCTTTTTCTTTTTGAGTCTTAGGACACATCACTTTAGACAAGTTCTCGCTCCTTGCAACAGGGGTATCAATGGGTTTACATCCATTCATTAGGAAGCGCTCGAGGACTTTCTTTATGTAAGTCTGTTGAGACAAACACAAAAGTCTCTTTGAGCGATCTCTGTAGATCTTAACTCCCAGAATGTATTCTGCCTCACCCATATCCTTCATCTCAAAATTGAAGGATAACTACTCTTTTGTGGCGACTATCAACCCTTTATTATTTCCAGCTAGTAGTATGTTGTCAACATATAATGACAACATAATGAAACTCTTCTTAGACCTTTTGACATAAACACAATGATCCTCTGTGATCATCGTAAACCCATTCGAGAGAATGGCTCAATGGAATCTGAGGTACCATTGTCTAGATGATTGCTTTAGGCCATATATAGATCGTTTGAACTTGCACACTTTGCGCTCTTGACCTTTGACCACAAAACCCGTTGGTTGATCCATATAGATCTCCTCATCTAGTTCTCCATTGAGAAATGTTGTCTTAACGTCCATCTGGTAGAGTTCCAAATCCATGTTTGCTACTATAGCTAGAATCAGGAGAATTGAGGCAAACCTCACCACTGGTGAAAAAGTCTCCTCATAGTCTATACCTTCATGTTGGGTATATCCTTTCGCCACTAAGCGAGCTTTGTACTTATCTATTGATCCATCCGACTTGCGTTTGACCTTAAGAACCCATTTGTTCCCAATAGTCTTACGCCCTATTGGTAGATCAACCAGATCCCAGACCTGGTTAGTCTTCATAGACTCAATCTCATCATTAAGAGCTTTCATCCACTCATATTTAGTAGAAGATGAGAGAGCCTCATAAATTGTCCTAGGCTCGTCATCATCATGCGGAGCTACCATAAAAGCTTCCCCTTCAATCTCAAAACGATGATGGGGAATACTTTCACGTGTACTTCTACGCGGCTGAGGTTGTTGTGATTGATTGACAAGTGATGTGCTCCCACTCGGATTCAAATAATTTGTAGGAGCTTGAAGAATTTCTTCTTCATTCTCAACTAAATTCCTTGGAGCACTTTCCTCTTGTTCCACAATCTCATGAAGTTTTAAACTCCTATCAACCTCACCTCTACTTGGAAACTCATCTTCAATGAAATCCACATCTCGTGACTCAATCTCAATCACACTTCCATCAGATTGTTCACCTATTAATACATACCCTTTAGAGTGTTATGAGTACCTTATAAAGATACACTTCTTCCCTCTAGGGCCTAACTTCCCATACTTATGAGAAAGATTGTGAATAAAACCCGTTGAACCCCATGGCCGCAAGTTACTCAAATTGGGTTTCTCGCTGGTCCATAGTTCATATGGAGTGGAAGTTACTGATTTGAAGGGCACTCGGTTAAGAATGTAGGCAGCAGTCAAAAGTGCATCCCTCCAAAAAGAAATTGGTAGGTTTGCTTGCGCCATCATTGACCTAACCATCTCAAGCAGTGTTCGATTTCTCCTTTCCGCCACGCCATTTTGCTGCGGCGTATTCGGCATCGTCAACTGTCTTTTGATTCTTTTTTCATCACAGAGCCTTTTAAATTGCTCAGAGAGATATTCTCGTCCTCGGTCAGTTCTTAGAGCTTTTAAACTCTTGTCTAACTGATTCTCAACCATTCTTAGATATCGCCTAAAGCATTCCAATGCTTCAGACTTATGGGAGATTAAGTAGACATGACTGTAACGTGAAAAATCATCTATAAATGTGATGAAGTAGACACCTCCGTGTCTTGCCCTCACACTCATTGGACCACATATGTCTGAGTGGACTAATTGCAGTGGAAAAGATGCCCTTGTGGCTTTTCCAAACGGTTTTCTCTTAACTTTTCCCATTAGATAATGTTCACATGTGGGCAAGATGACCTTAGCGAGATTGCCGGCAGATCTTTGTAAAAGTAGACTTGATGATTTCCTTACTTGCCTTTCTTTCCGAAATCAACTTCCCCACCACTCTTCTCCCCCTTCGCAGCAACATTAGCCAAATGTTCTGCATCAATCACAATATCCGTGTTCTCTTCCTCAATAAGCTTTAGAAACTCCCACCAATCCTCAAGGTCCTCCATTCCTCTCCTTACTACAGCCTCAGCCCACCGTTTGAACCACCTCTTCTCACCACCAATTCTCTCACAACGATGCAAGCCGCCACAGAAGCCTTCGAAAAACCGTTATAACAAACTCAGGGCGTGCCTAGAGCACATTCTCTCTCCACCTTTTCCGAAAAGAAAAAGAGCCTAAAAAAAATAGTACTTCATAAACATAGTATTGTATCCATAAACATGAAGTAGTCAGGTTATGAAGTAATTTATAGAGATTATTTCCTTAAACATAGTATCGTATCCATTGAGCAATCAGGTTATGAAGTAATGTTTATACACTTAAATATCCATAAACATAATATCGTATCTCTTAGGTTAAGTTGGTAACATTTGCTATTGCTTTTTACTGTTTGATATCGTGACATAGATCACTGTTTCCTCTCATTTAATATTTTATGCAATTAATTTATATAAATAACTGGACAAATAGATCTATTCAATTTGATTTTTTTAATCATTAAATAAGAAAAACCACATGCACGTGCACGTGCACGTGCACTAATTCTTAATTTCTTAAAATATATGGGACACACGATTTTCACGTTCCGTCACATGATGTTATGTACCATATAACACACGATTATATGATATCTTAAGAAGGGGACACAATAATCATAATTTCCCTGTGGTTTAATCAGACTTGTACAGCCCGATGCCCAAATAGTTGCAGTATGCGCCTCATTGGCTAGGTCACCTCAGCAATCAGGTCCAGAATCTTACCGCGAACCACTCAATCCCCCAACTTTCTCCCCCGCCAGAAGATATCATCTCATCGAAAGGCGAGACGGTAACGGAAACTGTCGGCACTTTCTTTCGCCGTTGATCGAAATCATGTTGTCCATGGACGCCGAAGCAGGTGGGAGAAGCTATGGCCTCGTTTGGTTGCCTAGAAAATGAAATAGAAAAAGGAATTGGCTGATAGAGTGAAATGATAATGATAAAGATGCGTGCGAACCGAGTGTTTAATTTCTTGTCGAATGGTTTGATAGTTTTGTTTGTGTTTGTTTCGCAGTGATCGAGTTTTTTGGCTGCGTCGCGTTGCTACAACGGCTACCGGGCTCGTCTCTTAAGAAGATAGCAGGAGTTGTCCTAGTCAAACGATACGGTGATTTCGAATTCTGATCAATTCTTTCTTTCTAAAAATTACTTTTAGTTTTTTTTTTGATAAGTGAATTAATGTGTGGAACTTTGCTGCTTTGCCCGATTCGTTTTTCTTAATTTATCTAGTGCCATTTGGCATAAAGATTCATTTTCTTACGAACCCCAAACAGAGTTTGGTCATTTCGATGCCAATCGATAAAGCACTCCACCATTTTTTTAAAATTTTTTTTCGGGGGATTAGCAATGAGAAATGACCTATTTAATATATTCGGTTGCAGTTGGTGGTGAGTATGTTGTTCGCGAGGGTGAAAGTGGAGATGGAGTTTACTTTATTTGGGAAGGAGAGGTAAGCTTCCTTGAGATTGTGATGACCACTTTCCTAAAATGATCAAGTTTAAAGCACTTAAAGCTTAATCTCCTGGTTCACAGGCTGAAGTTGTCGGATCCTTAGCTGGCGATGAAGAAAGTCGTCCAGAATTCCAATTGAAGCGATATGATTACTTTGGTTACAGTGAGAAACTTCTATTAATGTTTTTATTATAAGCTACTTTTTGTGTATTATGTGGTTTTGTTTTTCTCGTTATTAACTTCTGAAGTTACTGAAAAATAAAAAATTATATCATCTAAAGCATGTGGGCAGTTCGCATTTGAAGATTGTTTATTATAAATAGGTTTAAATACATTCTACAACGTTATTACTCAGGATCTCTTTAGATAATTTTTTTTTATGAAGTGGTGTAAGGAGGTTGCTACTTTTTGTCATGTATGCAGTAGTTTCATATAAGTTGTTGCTAATATTGGTCAATGGTCTTAATTTTATCTGGCTTCTTGCCTTACTTTCTGTGAATATACGCTCAAGAGTCAAGATACTGCAGACAATTATGTGTAAATGGGATGGGGGAATCGGTGGATTACCTTTTACTTCAATGCGAGGTAGCCACCTCTTTGTGGCAAGCAATGCTTAGCCCATATGGGCTAGTATAGGTGATGCCCAAAAGAGTGGTGAATGTCTTGGCATGCTAGAAAGGGTGGTTTTGAGAATCATCACAGTGAAACCCTATGGCAAATGATGTGGTGGATATGGGGAAGAAGAAATGCTTGAAATTTTCAAGACAAATCAAGAACAGTGGTTGAGTTCAAGGCTTTATTTTTTTACTACTCTTAGTTTTTACCACTGGGCGATAGCCCACCTTTGTGCTCCCAATTTTAGCATTTAGGAGTTTTTGTATTTCTTCCCCCTCTCTCTTTTGGTGTACTTTAAGTATATCCTCTGTGTACCATGATAATGCCTATTCTTATTTTTCTTGATTATCAATAAATTTTTCTTGATGTGGTGGATATGGGGAAGAAGAAATGCTTGAAATTTTCAAGACAAATCAAGAACAGTGGTTGAGTTCAAGGCTTTATTTTTTTACTACTCTTTAGTCTTTACCACTGGGCGATAGCCCACCTTTGTGCTCCCAATTTTAGCATTTAGGAGTTTTTGTATTTCTTCCCCCTCTCTCTTTTGGTGTACTTTAAGTATATCCTCTGTGTACCATGATAATGCCTATTCTTATTTTTCTTGATTATCAATAAATTTTTCTTGATGTGGTGGATATGGGGAAGAAGAAATGCTTGAAATTTTCAAGACAAATCAAGAACAGTGGTTGAGTTCAAGGCTTTATTTTTTTACTACTCTTTAGTCTTTACCACTGGGCGATAGCCCACCTTTGTGCTCCCAATTTTAGCATTTAGGAGTTTTTGTATTTCTTCCCCCTCTCTCTTTTGGTGTACTTTAAGTATACCCTCTGTGTACCATGATAATGCCTATTCTTATTTTTCTTGATTATCAATAAATTTTTCTTACTTATCAAAAGAAAATTATGTGGAAGAATAACTTGAACTTGTGTTGGCAGGCACACCTACATCAGTTCATCACGTAAATGTAATTGCTTTGTCTAAGGTAGCTGCAATCAAAATACACAAACGTGTTTCATTTTCTTTTTCAGTTGCTTTCCCATAACATATGCATCATGTAGATTGCTCATGCTTATGAGATTGTAAAAATCTATTTACAAGCCTATTTTCTGGCACACCATACTCACCATTGTAGTGGGCCTCTCAATGATAAAAAATGACTTTTAATTTTTTTACAGCTATAATGGGTTCCACAGAAAGTGGTAACTCTGTGATATTTACCTCTAGATAATGTTTGTTTTATCAATAAATAAGAATTTTATTAAAATAGGCGAAGCCAATTTACCTTAGATAATGTGAATGTGTGTCCGCAGTTTTAGTACCTGATGTGCTGTTTGTTATGGCAGCTGACATGCTTGGTGCTACCCCATGAGCACTGTAGTTTGCTGCTGACAAATTCGATATGGAGTGCTGATAACACTCTAGAGACGTGCTCACTTGTGGAGAGTATACTTCACTTGGAGCCAATAGAAGTACGTTTCCTGAAAGTTGTCTGAGAATCTTCTCTTGTTGATGTTTGGTGCTTATGCTTCTGTGATGGAGCACTTACAGATGAACTTTTCTTTGTAGCGTATCTTTTTCATTCTTTTAACAAGTACAAATAGGCTTATTGTGACTTTGTTATTGTATTCACGTTTACTTCATTTATTTATTTATTTATGTAGATATGTAAATCTTTACAAATTATTATATTTGATCAGTAAATAAGAATTTTATTGATAATAGGCGAACCAAGTGCACGGGACATATACAAAAGCCACACCTAGGCATGACTGTCTAAAGATATAAGAAAATCATGTATGTTCATGCCATTAAAGCCTATTACAATTGACCAATGGAATAAAGTGTGAAGAAAAAAAGTTTTAAGCTCGTCCATTGTCCATTCACGATCCTCAAAACTCCGACCGTTCCTCTCCATCCATATGCACCACCATAGGCAGGTCGGTATCATCTTCCACATAGCTGCAATTTGAGAGTTATCCCGGATGGCTTGCCAATTGGCCAAAAAGTCAACAACCCTTCTTGGCATTACCCAAATAAGTCCCACTCTCGCAAAGATATTGTTCCAAAAACTCATGGCTGTATCACAATGCAATAATAGGTGATCCACAGACTCACCCATTTTCTTACACATATAACACCAATCCAATACAACAAGTCGGCGTTTCCTTAGATTATCTAAGGTGAGAATCTTCCCTAACGAAGTTGTCCATACAAAAAAAAAAGTTTTTAGGGGGCCTTACTCTTCCATATGTTTTTCCATGGGAATGTTTTTGTAGAGCATCATAAGAGACTTATAGTATGACTGTATAGTAAATCTTCCCTTCTTGGATGGCAACCACATCATCTTATCCGCTCCTCTAGTCACTCTACAATTGTGCACAAGATTGAAGAAATCTGTAAATGTTTCAATTTCTCAGCCTTGGGCAGCTTTAAGGAAAATGATGTTCCATTGGGGAGAGCCACTAGAGAAATCCATAAGCTCTGCTACTGAGGCTGCCTTTCTTTGTGCAATGCTGTGTTGTATTGGGTAGGCTTCTTTGAAGGGGATGGCCTGGAACTGAGCATTTTCGAGGATGGTTGTTTGACCTCATCTGGGCTGCCACAGAACCTTTTGGTGAGCCATGGGATGCCTCTGAATTTGTTGTCACTCTCAGGACAGGTACATCTAGATATGCCTTTGGATTGGGCCCACAGTAAACATTCTGAGGGAGCTCGATCAGATGCTATTGTTGCTGTGGAGTGTGGGAGCACATCAGAGATAGAAGGGGAAGGTCAGTTGATGTTGTTTGATCCACGTAAATGCTCAACAGAGGGGGAGGAGTCTTCAGGTGTGGATCTTGCCCCAATAAGTATGATTCTTCCTACTGTTTCAGATGATTGGGTATTGAAAAAGGTAGAAGAATTTCAAAGTTGCATGGGGATTTCGTGCAAGGGCTATGAAGATTAGTTTAAGGCATTGATTATAGCCATTGAGGCAGGACAACATGATGTAGGGTCAAAAAGAGATAGGGAGCTGAAGAGGTTGACGTGGTCCATTAATTATGATGGAAAGTAGGGGAGTGCAAGTCGTGGGAGAAACAAGGGGAGAGCTGGAATAGTTGATAAATGAAGCCCAAAATTTTGTGTTGGAATGTTAGGGGGCTGAACGAGTTTAATAAACGCCTGCAAATAAGAGCTTTATTAAGGCAATGGAAAGTAGACAGCATTTGCCTACAGGAAACAAAGTTGAAGCTTATCACTAGAAGAATTATTCGGAGCATATAGAGTTGTCAATATGTAGGCTGAACATATTTACCTTCGAAAGGGGCCTCGGGTGGAATTTTGATTATGTGGGATAAGAGGGTGGTGGAGAATAGTGATGAGTTTGTGGGAGAATACTCGGTGGGATGTTCTTTTAAAAATTCTAAAGATGATTTTTTATGGGCATTTGTTGGGGTATAGGGTCCTAATTTGGACAATGAGAGGAGGTTGCTTTGGGATGAGCTTGCTAGCCTATGTTCTTGGTGGGAGGTCCCATGGTGTATAGGTGGAGATTTTAACGTGATAAGATTTTCCAGCGAAAGATCAGGGGAGGGATGACAAAATCAAACTATGGTGGATTTTTTGGATTTCATTTTTGAGGTAGGGCTTATGGACTTACCGTTAATGGGAGGTGATTACACTTGGTCTAATAATCAAACTTGGTCAAGACTGGACAGATTTTTCATTTCTCCCTCATGCGAGCTACAATACCCATATGTAAGTCAAACTAGGCTTCCAAGGATGTGCTCTGATCACTTTCTTGGAATGTTAGACTACGGTGGTATTCAAGGGGGTAGAAGGCCGTTCAAGTTTGAAAATATGTGGTTAAAGATGGATGGCTTTGTGGACTTGGTCAGGCAATGGTGGAATTCATACCTTATTGAGGGCAATCCGAGTTATGTATTGGCTGGAAAGTTGAAAGTTTTGAAGAAGGACTTGAATACTTGGAATGAAGAGGTAGTTGGCGACATAACCTTACAGAATAAGAGTTTGTTTCAATAGTTACAAGGCTTGGAGGGTGTAGGGGAAGAAAACAACAGAAAAGGTCAAGTAGTTTCTGAATTAGAAAGACTGACTCTAATGGAGGAGATTTCGTGGAGGCAAAAGTCAAGAGCTTTGTGGCTTCGGGAGGGGGATAAAAGCACAAAGTTTTTTCATCGTATTGCCAATGCACATAGGAGGTTTAACTTCATTGAGTCCTTGAATATAGATGGTGATGTATCCTCAGATCAGGTTGAGATAAAGGAGCATGTGGTAGGGCATTTTAAACATTTGTTGTCGGAACCTCATGCATGGAGGCCTACTGTAGATGGCCTAGCCTTTGAGTTCATTGATCAAAATGGTATGGCTTGGGTGGAGAGACCATTTGAAGAGGAAGAGGTACAACAAGTAATCAGGAAAATGAATAAAGATAAAGCTCCAGGCCTGGATGGATTCACTATGGCTTTTTTTTCAGACTTGTTGGGAGGTGGTGCGAGAGGAAGTAATGCTGGTTTTTCAGGAATTCTTCACTTATGACAGATTTGAAAAAGCTTAAATGCTACTTTTATTGCATTAGTACCTAAAAAGGCCGGTGCAAGAGAGGTACAAGATTTCAGGCCGATTAGTCTGGTGGGCAGCATGCATCAGATACTTGCAAAAGTTCTTGCTAATAAGATGAGCACGGTCATGGAGAAGATTATTTTTAAGTCTCAAAATGCCTTTGTGAGGGGGAGGCAAATTTTGGACTCGGTTCTAATAGCTAATGAATGCTTGGATAGCAGGTTCAAGTCGGGAGCTCCAGGTATTTTATGCAAACTTGATATGGAGAAGGCATATGATCATGTTAACTGGGATTTTCTGATGTATTTGTTGAGGAGATGTGGGTTTGGGGAAAAATGGAGGAAGTGGATGAGGTATTGTGTGTCAACGGTTCGCTTCTTGGTTCTGGTAAACGGTGATCCTGTGGGCTTCTTTAATAGCTCGCGAGGTCTACAACAAGGTGACCCACTATCACCCCTTTTATTTGTCCTAGTAATGGAGGCTCTAAGTCGAATGGTGTCAGCGGCAGTAGAAGGAGGATTTTCTTCAGGTTTCTCAGTGGGAGATATCCACGGCTCCACCATTATTTCTCACCTTTTGTTTGCAGACGACACTTTGCTATTTTGTGAGGCAAATGCAGGGAATATCCAATCTTTGAAGGCCATTTTACTTTGTTTTGAAGCGGTATCCGGGTTGAAGGTTAATCTAGCCAAGACGGAGCTAGTTGCGGTTGGCGATGTTAGCAATATTAGAGGGTTGGCGAATATTTTGGGATGTGGGGTTTCTTCGTTGCCATTGAAGTACCTTGGTCTCCCCGTTGGGGGCTTCTTTCAAAGCCAAGACAATTTGGGAGGTGGTGTTGGAAAAATTTGAGCGTAGGTTGGCCAGGTAGAAAAGGTTGTATCTTTCTAAAGGGGGGCGAATCACACTTATTAAGAGTACCTTATCCAATCTCCCCAGATATTACTTATCTTTATTTCCCCTCCCTGCTAGTATTGCTTTTAGAATAAAGAAGCTTCAACGTGATTTTTTGTGAAGTGGGATAGGAGAGGAGTTTAAATTTCATTTAGTAGGGTGGGAAAATGTATGTTCTCCTTTGAGAGACGGTGGATTGGGAGTCCGGAATGTGAGGGCGTTCAATAAGACATTATTAGGAAAATGGCTGTGGCGTTATGACCATGAAAGGGGAGCTTTATGGAAAGAGGTGGTTGACATGAAGTATGAAAGTGAAATGGGGGGTTGGTGTTCTAAAGAGGGTAGGGGGACATATGGAGTGGGACTATGGAAGTATATACAAAAAGGTTGGTATTCTTTTGCTAGTAATATTCGGCTGCGTTTGGGGGATGGTAGTGGGAACAACTTTTGGCAAGATGTGTGGTTGGGAGACACGGCTTTGAAGGATGTTTATCCCATGATTTTCAGAATTGCACGGGAAAAAGAAGCTATGGTGGCTGACTTGCTAATTAAGCAAGGTTCACAGGAGTGGAACATCAACCTTACTTGGGATGCACATGATTGGGAAGTGACTGAGCTGGTGGAATTTCTGAACATGCTGTACAACATTTCTACTGCTGCCACTATGGAAGATATGATGGAATGGTGACCCTCTAGGAAAGGGAAATTTTTGGTATGCTCATTTTATGATTCTATTACTATGCATCAAAGGTACAATTTCCCTTGGAAGAACATATGGAGGACTAAAGTACCTACAAAGGTTGTTTTATATGCGTTGAAGGTACAAGCAAGTAGGGAAGACGGACTAATATGGACACTCACCAAGAACAAGAAATTTTCAGTTCGCTCTTATTGCAAGTTTTTGACGGTTCATCCCACCAATGCTTTTCCTTGGAAGAACGTTTGGAGGAGCAATGCACCCCTTAAAATTGCCTTTTTTGGCTGGTTGGCATCCCATGGGAAGATATTGACTATAGATAAACTGAAAAAGCGAGGTCTTTACTTAACCGATTGGTGTTTTATGTGCGAACACAACAACAAATCAGCAGACCATCTACTTCTCCACTGCGAAGTAGTCAAGGCTTTATGGGACGACATTTTCACTAGGCTTGGTATTGCATGGGTAATGCCCAAGAGGGTCTTGGATTTATTGTCATGTTGGAGAGGGATTAGGGGCAACTGTCACATTGCTGCTGTTTGGAAGATGGTACCTCTATGTTTAATGTGGTGCACATGGAATGAAAGAAATGGCCGATGTTTTGAAAATAGGGAATGCTCTCCGGATAGTTTTAGGGCCTTTTTCTATCACACTTTGCTGCTTTGGGCTTCTTCTATTGAATTGAATGGTAGGAATTTTAATGACTTTTACGCTACTTTCCGTAGCACGCAGTTTGTAATTAGGTTTTTCTTGTACACTTCCCGTGTACTTGGGCATTGCCTTTTTACGTGGATTAATATAACGTCTTACTTATATAAAAAAAGTACTTACAAAGGCTGCATTTTTTGTCTAGACAACAGCTCTAGGGAAGATTTTGACCAATGATAATCTTAGAAGACGTGGCCTTATTATTATGGACTGATGCTGTTTGTGCAGAAATAGTGGGAAACAGTGGACCATCTACTTCTACATTGTGAGTTTGCTCGAGATATCTGGACTTATTTTCTCAGTAGAATGGGTATAGTATGGGTGATGCCGGGTAGGGTGGTTGAATTGTTAGCAAGCTGGAAAGGGATCACAGGGACACCACAGATTGTAGCAGTGTGGAAGATGGTCCCTATATGCATTCTCTGGTGTATTTGGAACGAACGTAATGAGAGACTTTTTGAGGATCATGAACACTCCTTGGAAGAGTTTAGGAGTTTTTTCTGGAAGACTTTGTTTGTGTGGGCCATTGCTCTTGATTTGAATGGTCTCAGCTTTCATGATTTCCTTGTAACTGTTTCTAGTTCTTAGCTAGGTGTATTCACATGTATACTTCTAGTGTCTCTGGGCTATGCCTACCTTTATTTCAATAAAATAACTTATTACTTATAAAAAAATGAATATTATTTTTTAATATTATTATTGTTTTGAGATTTGAAAAAATTAAAATTTTTATTATATTTTGTGTGGAAATTTGGGAAAGTTGTAATGATGAGATGAGATGAAATACTTTTTATATCCAAACAGGGCCGTAATCCTCCCATCTATTGATAAGGATATTATTATTGTTTTGAGATTTGAAAAAATTAAAATTTTTATTATATTTTGTGTGGAAATTTGGGAAAGTTGTAATGATGAGATGAGATGAAATACTTTTTATATCCAAACAGGGCCGTAATCCTCCCATCTATTGATAAGGACTCAATGATATTGTGTCTTCTATGTGAATTAGCCATGCAATAGAAAAACTTGGTGCATTTATCCCTTTCTTTTAACCATAAAGCCCTCGATTTTTGTCTCCATGAAGTCTCTTCCATTAAAGCCAACCTTTCAATATCCAAGATGAGATGCTTTTTGTGAGCATTTTATTCTTCTAAAAGCCCCCTCTCCTCCACATCCTCCAAGCCCTGTAATTCGTCGATGAGGGACTTTTTTTAGTGTTCCACATTCCCAAAAATCTGTTTATTCCACTTCTTCAAGTCCACTTTGAGAACCTTTAGCTTCAAGCCAATACATAACTTGGGTTGCCCTGTATGAGATAGGAAGACCAGCATTGTCTAACTTGCTCAACGAAGCCTTCTCATTTCAGTCACATATTCCCAAACTTAAAGTATCTTTTACCTCCCTGAATGCCTTCACAATTAATGAGAATGGGGAAGTGATCCGAACATAACCTTGTAAGCTGTTTTTTGGATTAGGTTCGGAAAATGTGCTTCCCAATCGGGCGAAATAAGGAATCTATCAAGTCTTGACCAAGCTAGATGTTCTCTATTACTGGACCATGTGAATGGTGCCACCAATTAGAGGAATGTCCAGAAGTTCTTGCTCACAAATAAATTTAGAAAAATCCGTCATTGCTGAGCTAGAGCTAGGACCTCCTATCCGAGAACCCCTTTTACGTTCGAAATGGACATTCCTAGCTTCAATCTCCACCGGCGGCGTCACCTCCAGTAAGCCATTGACCATTGGCCCACCCACCAGATCTCCTGCTCTCGGTGATGGGTTCAGGGTTGTCACTGGCTCCTTCTGGCCATTTTTCGTTATCGACAAGCCTCTCATACCTCCGAAACATACTGTCTCAGCTACAAACTCCATTGCATCATCATCTCTGGCGACCCATTGGCTAGGGCTTCACCCACCGGTTCACCTTCCTCTCCCGTCAGCGAGTTCTGTGTGGTCGCCGATCAGTGCTTGGCGGCATATCGTTGCCGATAGCAGGCACATGACCCTTTTTGGGAGGTCTCTGGTTTTTAGCCCGCCAGCTTTTGGGCTGGCTGCGGCTTTCCCTTTCTTCTCGGCCTGAGTGTAACACCTCTCTTGACCCATCCTATTTTTGCTTGGCCCACTTTTGCCCAAACTTGTGGATGATGGGCTCAAGCCCAAGCCTAGTCCAACACCTCTCTGAGGCCTTTTACAATTCTACTTGTAAGCAGTCCTTCACAGTGCTGTATTCATTGCTCTTCATTGTAACCCTATACACAAAATTGTGGAAGGCTTTCTGAGGGATAGGTTATATGTGGCCAAAGATATTGGTCAACGACTCAATATAAACTGAAATAAGCTGAAATGCTCCAACACAAGCTGAAGTGAACTGAGATGATTGGCATGGGCTGACACTTGTCCATCTTAGTCTCCAGCAGTTGTCTATTCTGACCTGAAACAAATTGAAATAAAATTGATGCCTAGAGAGAAAAAAGGAAAATTAAATTGACAGCTTTGGTTCTTGCCTTTTTATTTTTATTATTTTTTTTATTTTTATAGGCAATAATATTAGAAACAAAAAACTGGTTCTTGCTGCTTAGACTCATAGGGATTTAATTTCAACATTTTAATTGTTTTCTCTTGCATTTCATTTTCTGTGCACAGATTTTTAGGCTAAATATGATCAAGTTTATCTTGAATCACCATATAGAAATTATTTAATGTTCCAGGAAATGTTGTCATATTCCCATGTAGAGAGAGATTCTGAGTTATTGTTTATGCTAAAATTTCTGTGTTCTTTTTCCCTCTTGAAGTTAAACACATTCCGGGGGATCACCTTGCCAGATGCACCGAAGTTTGGAAAGGTTTTTGGAGGGCAACTTGTTGGACAGGCAAGATCAAGCTACCTTCTTTTTTTCTTTTCTGATGTATTCAACTGGCACATATTTGTAAAAAAATTTCCCATAAACATGGGAATTTAGTATCCGCATGTCATGGCAGCCTTTAGTAAGGCAGAATCTTGCTCTTACCTATTTTATACATGTGCAACCCACACATCTCATCACTTGCAAATTCTCTAAGATCATCTCTTTCTACAAGCTGTGAAAATTTTACTTTATTGGAATGTTCTATAAACTTGAATGGTGAAAATGCAATATCTGCTTGAATATCTACATATATGTACACACTCATTTTAACGTCAACATGGTGCTTCATCTTGAGACTATCTTTAGAGAAGTCCCAAGGCACTCTAGGGAATTATTGACTTATATTTCTTAAATACATGGTGCTTCATCTTGAGACTATCTTTAGAGAAGTCCCAAGGCACTCAAGGGAATTATTGACTTATATTTCTTAAATCCATATTCCATTTTGCCTTAATTTACTCAACCAAAATGGCAGTATTTATACACACACACATATATGTATATATTTCTTTGATAAGTAACAATACTGAATTTTATTAAAAGTGCCAAAGGGTGCTACCCAAGTACACTAGAAGCTATATATGGGAGAATGCCTATCTAAGAAGGGGAAAGAGAACAGGAGTTTAGAAAACCTGCAAAAGAGGAAAATCTAGTAGTGTTGTGGCTGGCTGACCATTCATACAAAGATCAAGCATACAATTTTTTTTTTTTTTTTTTTTTTTTTTTTTTTTTTTTTTTTTTTAACTCTGGTGACATTCTCTCATGGTCTTTAAAATTGTGGATGTTACGTTTGTTCGAAATACACCACATTAAGCACTTCAAAGCCATCTTCCATACATTACTTCCTTCCAGTCCACCTCTCCAAATTGCCAATAGCTTCACCTCCCTTTTGGGCATCACCCACTTAATCTGCAGGAGGTGAAAAATCAACACCCAAAAAGCCATAGCAGTATGTCATATATAGAGTAACATTTTTATAGGGTTTCTTGGCATCTGAATTTATCTGTTCATGATTTCAAGTTAAGATAAGCTTGTTTTTATTGCCATTGATTCATCAACTTTTATTAGTCTCTTGGCTACCAACTATAAGAATATTCATCCAATTCTTATCTTGCATTATTATGTTTTGGGGAAAGTATCTGCAGCCAAGGTTTTGAATTTCGTACCGTACTGGCCGGTACGGCTGAAATATTTTATTTATGTGGCATAGCCAGTATAGAGAAGGGTATAATTTCGTGCTGGTTAGAGTTTCGGCCTGTACTGGCCGATATTTCGGCCTTTACTTTTTTATTCTTTTTTTTTTTTTTCATTTCTTCAAACTGCAAGCTCATTTTTTGACCCTCCAATTCAGACTAGACTATTTATAATTTATATATATATTTATATATAATTGATTCATATATAGACTATTATTTTGGAATATAATTTATGTATATATTTATATATATAATTTATTCATGTATAGACTATTCCGAAACGGTCACCGGTACGGTATTTAAAACATTGTCTGCAGCTCAAAGTGTTATTTTACACTTGTTTGAGTTTTCTAGTTGGACACGAATGTCAAATGTGATATGGAATTAAAAGTATCGTGTGTATATATATACATTTTTTTGACATACTGACTTTAAGATGATGTGTGATGTGTAGGCACTCGCTGCTGCATCAAAAACTGTTGATTGCCTAAAGGTTGTCCATAGTTTGCATACATATTTTCTTCTTATCGGGGATTTTGACGGTAAGTATCTTATTTGAGCTTGATTGAAGTTTTTGTGCATAATGCTTCTCTCAAATGTTGTTATTTCCTCTATTTCATATTTTATCCATATTTTCTTTAGTAGGATGTTCCATAAAAGACATGAACTTTCCAGAACCAGTGGGTACATCTATGCGACTTCCAGAAACCATCCTTGCCTTTTTGAATTAGAATGCTATGACATACTAAACAGAGACGAGGTACTTTTGCAGAGGAAAAAAAATTATATTTGAATGTGAAAGCCATAAATGATGTTCCCTTGAAAAGTTAGATTTTTGAAGATGGACAGACAAGCTATGTAAATAAAAGGCTGGTTCATAAGATTAGTGGCTATATGCACAGAATTGCTTGTCTTTGAGCGTATTTTTGTCAGCCTTTGCATCAAATAGGAAAAATTTCTTTTTGAGTGGAAAAGCCGTAAGTGCTGTTCACCTGAAAAGTCAGATTTTTTGAAGATGGACAGACAAGCTATCTGAATAAATGGTTCAGAAGACTGATGGCTATATGGACAGACTTGATTTGACTGAACATGTGATTGGAGGTCCCTAGTTGGCTCCGTATTAAGTTTAGGCTGTGTTTCAAAATTTCTTTGTGTTTAAGCTTGCTTGTCTTTCAGCCTCTTGTTGTCTGTGTAAAAAATCCACAGTATTCTTCATTTCGAGAGAACCGTGATGAAGTAGAAGTATGAACTACCCATGGCTTTCTGATGATTTGAGTGCTTGAAGTTCACATGTCAAACTTCTGATTCAACATGCTGTATATTCATGCCGTTTGAGTATATACTGTTGCTTCTTCATGAGTTTTTTCACCTTTATAGTTTTAACCCACAGCTTAAATTTATTGCATAAAGATACTTTAAATTTCCTGGTACCTTGGTACATTATCCTTTTCATAAAAAATAACAAATAAGTCAGAAAGTTATTAAGGGTAAATATGCTTTTGTAGTGCCGATTTTATATCAAGTTCATCGACTGCGTGATGGAAAAAGCTTTGCTACCCGAAGAGTGGATGCAATTCAAAGGGGAAACATCATATTCACATTGCTCGCTTCATTTCAAGTATGCAGTTGGATGCAATATTTTCTGTCAGTTGGATTTGGAATTTTGGCCAGTGGTTCTAAAACTCTCTGATAAGCATGCACTTTGCTTCCCTTGATATACTAAATATAAATGTGTCTGAAGATGGCACACATGAAAATTATTTTGGTCGCAAGTATAATTGGGTTAAGTTGATTTTCCAGAAAGATGAAGAAGGGTTTGATCACCAGGAAGCAACAATGCCTTCTGTACCTCCGCCAGAGATGGTAACTAATACGTGGCTTCCTTTTTTTAATTTGTTTCCTATATATTTCTGTTGTAATTATTGAACTCTGACTTTCAGCTTTTGTCAATGGAAGAGCTACGTGAGAGACGGCTTACTGATCCGCGCCTTCCAATGTAAGATTTTGTATGCAATTTGTAGTTCTCTGCTATCTGCCTTTGCATATGATTCTTTATCTCCACTTGGTAGATATAAATAATTCTTCTTACCTCTGTTGTTGCATTTTGTTGTATGATTGTTTTGTTTGTAAGTCTCTGGTTGATGTGCATTTTTGCCCTGTATGAGGGTGATGGTAGCTCGGCTATTTGATGAGGAAAACCATTAACCATGCCCTGTGGGTGCCTTTGCCGCTCCCTATGAAGCCTTGAGGTTGCGTTCAATCATTCAGAGCTATTAGGTTTAAAAGAATTACTTGTGGAATCTGTTTATGCATTGTTAAATAAAAAATATGGAGGAATTATTAAATTCTTTATTTTTTGTTTTGTGACTTCTGATACACTTGGTACAGTTAATGGTTTATTTTCTACCAGGCTATAGAAAAAAATGTTCTTGTGTTTGTTTGTTTTTTGATTGGCACCGGGTGTCCGAGAACAACGTCCCGACTAATCCCGGGGGTGCACAGGCCCTTGGCAAGGAGTTTCCCGCAAGTGTACTTCGGGTAATTCAAGGGGAAAATCCCCCAGACCGATGGCCCCTAGAGATTGTTTGTGCACCCAAGGGGATTTGAACCTTAGACCTGGGGGAGCATACCCCCAAGCCCAAGGATTTACCACTTGAGCCAACCCCTAGGGGTTGTTCTTGAGTTTGTTATACAGTCATAAATATGAATAAATGTTTTACGAGTACCTACAAGATGCATACGTTAAATGAATAAAATGTAATTTTTTGATGATTCAGGACTTATCGGAACAAGGTGGCCACATCCAAATTTGTCCCTTGGCCCATTGAGATACGTTTTTGTGAGCCCAACAATTCAACCAATCAGACTAAATCTCCTCCAAGGTTAGCCCGGTTTAGTGTTTTGGATGTCCACCTTTTCTTGTGGCTGAATATGCACATCACTTCTTTTGGAAACTTGTTTGCATATGGATCTATCTTTATGTGTCGCATGTTGACTCTATTGCAGTTTGAGGTATTGGTTTAGAGCCAAAGGTAAGCTCTCAGATGATCAGGCCTTGCATAGGTAAGGAAGCCTTTTTACAAATATGTACCAAGTTTTCTGATTGGTTCTGCTTCGCTTGGAGGATATAAACTGTTCTGAATGAGTCTTTTTATTGCATGAGCAGTAAGATCTAGTGTATCTTTGTCTTCTCTGATTTTGTGGAAACCTTGTACTTTGTTGATCTTTTACATTTTGATAGAGCCTGATTACGCTAACATGCCATATTTTTGTTTATCTGTTCTACTAATTTACACAACCTAATTGCTAGCATTCAACGATCTGGAATGGTAGGGGTCAGGATTAAAGATTTTAACTTGTGATAGAGGTCAGGATGAAAATCTTTTGTTGGTGTACCAAGTCTTAAGGATGGGCAGGTTGGTATTTTTACGAGTTCTTTTGACATTTTACCAGTGCAGTAATCCACCTACGTAGGACTTGCCATGACTTGTGATGTTTCTTGTAGCCTTTCTGCATATAAATCCTAAGGGCATAAGGTAAAGTTGATTAGTACATGATAGTATGACACATCACTCTTGAATTACATATCTGATTTTGACTCGTGATAATTGATATTGTTCTGGACAAGTCCAATTTATTTTGCTTTATTTCTCTTCTAGTTTTCTTTAACATGCTGTTAGGATCACTTGCAGATGTGTTGCAGCATATACATCAGATTTAATATTTCTTAGTGTAAGTTTGAATCCCCACCGTATGAAGGGTTTGAAGACGAGCTCTGTTAGTCTAGACCACTCGTAAGTATCTCTATCCCTTAACCAAACTGTTCGACAAATACTTCAAAATTTTTATGAGAATAAGTTTATATTCAGTATGGGGCTGATAATATATGGCCTCATTGTGTGATGACTGTCATCTGGTTATGCATTTGAAAGGGTGACTGAATCATTCTTTGCTTTAACTGGTTTGAGAATTCAAATGGTAGTCACAAACTTAAGTGAGGTCACAGTTTCATAGAGAACTGCTCTCTCTTTCTATGTGGATGGATTTGACCATTGTGTTGCTGAATGGACACACTGCTCTCATTGTTTCTGGTAATGACATGGATGTATCTGTATTGAAAAACAGAAATCATCTTTAAAGTTTACATGCATGTTGTTAATTGTGATAAATGAGTTCGAGTCCACTGTCAAACTTGTCAAAAATGAGTTCGTGTTGTAACAGTCAAAATTGTTTGAAAACTACTTCTTTGTTACTTATGTTGTATAGATTATTATAATTTATTTTCATTTCTATCTCAGAATGTGGTTCCACCGGCCTCTCAGAGCTGATGACTGGATATTATTTGAGGTACATGTCATGTTGTGTTCGGTGCTCATGCTCAAAGTTTTGTTGAGGTACTTATGCGTCTGGTTTTTAACAGATCCACAGTCCTACTGCCTGCAATGCGCGTGGCTTTGTTTCAGGCCGCATGTTCAACAGAAAGGCAGAGGTAAAGATTTCATTATCTAGTCGTAGCAGAAACAGTTCCTAAACCTGTGGTTCCGTTTTTGCTGTTGTTTCTCTCCATCCATGTGGAAGTGTGTGTTGACAAAAAGCAAAAAGGAAGGTGAAAGTCTGTTAATGAACTGATTTATGCACGTCATGATTGCAGCTTGTTGTATCATTAGTTCAAGAGGGCCTAATCAGGAAGGCTAGAAGTCCAAATCCACCCGTTAAATCGAAGCTTTGAACTGCTTTACAATATATCATTCAGAGGAGCATTATAGCAACATCCTGGTGATTCATTTAGATGCCAAGATTTTGCCCCCAGAGTTTCCTTTTATATGCATTATGGAATGGTAAGTTACAATAGCAATTGTAATAAAATGTGAACCTAAGAAGTTCCCCTTGCTAGTTTGGTGGATCTATTGTATACAACCTGTGTGCTGGGTTTCCTCCTCTTTAGTTATCAATAAAGTCTTATTCAAAAAAAAAAAAAAAAAAACTATGGTTAAATGTTGTTTAAAGATGGGGGCTTTTTCTCCCCGAATAGATTGCGCATTTATAAGATACTTGGTTAGTCATGCATGCCAACTGGTATATGCTATTTTGCTTATGTAGTTTGATGAGAAAATCTATGCCATTGGTGGATTAGGTTCTGATTCAAGTGAACTGTAACCTGGGAGCAGAGCAAGTAATCAATCATGATATGCAGCCACTAGCTCTCAAAAAAACCTCAAGCTTCCTCTCACCGGAAAAGTGACACCGGAGGAAGGGAGAAGCTCCTGGTTCTCCTGGCTTTCCCTTCGTCCCGCCCTCTAAAACTGACCATATACTGCTTTTTTTTTGTTTTTACCATATTCTCTCTTTTTTCCTAGTTGTTCTCTCTTGGAAGTTAGATCTACATCTCTCTACCAACCACAACACTACACGTTCCATACCATTAGAACAGCCATACTCTCTCCATCACCTCTAGCCAACAGCTCTCTCCTGACCATGCCATTTTGCGCTCCTTTGATCGGGGTTTTAGCGTATCCTCCACTCCCAGCTTATCTTCTAGTTGTTTACTTATATTTTCTCTTATTTTCTTTCCTTCCTCCCTCTCTTAAAAATGCTTTAGTCATACCAAAATATACTTAATAAAATATGTACGTTATATTGTAAAATTATTTTTATAATTTCCTTTATATCCCCCCCCGACAATGCCCCTTCTCATTTACTTTAGCTCTTTGCTCTGAAGTTAATAAGTCCGATTTGCTGCCACCCATCAACCCCTGTTATCGGATAAGACCTTCCATGCGCATGGCCTCTCCACATCAGGCAACGGTTCAACTATTTAGCTTTTATTTCTAGAGGACAGTTCAATGTTTATTGAGTAATTCTATATACAACCGTGAATTATGTAACCGCTGCGTAATCACTTTGAAAATGAGTAGGGTCTACTATTAAAATATTAATTTTTTTCATGTGGGTTTTATATTTTATTCATTTTTTTTAAAAGTAATTATGCGGTGGTTATACAATTTACGGTTGTAAATATCTTTTCTCATATTTATTTTTTGGAAAATGTTAAATGTATTTACAAAAAAATTTATTATTTACTTGTCGTTGAAAATTATGAAATTTAAAATTTAAATTTCAAGAGAACTGTTTTGAGGACTTTGAAATCGCGAGTCCAAAGACTCCAAACTCAAACATCAATATTGAAAGCCCCCAATAGGATCACATCGAAAATCGTTTTTTTTTTCTTTAATGGTTATTTTCTTAGCATAGCTATGAAATCTGCACCCAGACAAATTTCATGGTACCCAAACATATTCCAGGTATTTAGTGAACATCACATAATTGAAGGGGACTCTTAAAGAATAATATCAGCATTGACAAAGTCAGAAAAACTGCAGATTGGATAGCAGAAGGTATTATAAGGAACACAAGATTGCTGCTGGACAATTTCTTGAACTAGAAAGCAAAAAATATATATCGTTCTCAAAATCGATATATATTTTTTGCTTCCTTCTAATAGTTTATAACGTTGAACTAATATATTTGTTTCTTTATGTTAATGAATGTCATTTTTTGAAGGCAAAAAAATGAGTAATTCTACATACAATCGTAAAATACATAAACGTCGCGTAACTGCTTTGAAAAAGAGTGAGGTCTATTATTAAAAAATTAATTTTTTTTTAATGTAGGTCCCATGTTTTATTCATTTTTTTCAAAGTGATTATGCGACGGTTGTACAATTTACGATTATAAATATATTTTCTCAAATTCATAGTACCCATTTTTACCTGTAATTTTAATACAATTACCTTTAATTTCTCTTTTTAATTTCACCAAATGATTGCTCATAACCAAAAAAAAAAGAAAAGAAAAAAGGAATATAGTTGATAAGGTGGAGTCGTGGACTGCTTGGACTGTTTGTTCAAGTTTAATCTTGTATTGCCACCACAATATCGTATTTGTAGCCTAACCAATCGCATGATACAAAATAAAATGTTCCAAAATAAAAAATTACCACCAATTAGACACGTGTCTTATTTTTCACGGTGTATTTGATAGGAGAAAGAAATAAAAAAATAATGTATTACGTGAAGAAAATGAGCAAAATAATTGTCTACTCACAGCTTAGCATGAGCCTAGAATTGTGTAAATAGAATGGGCTTCATTGGCTATCTTACATCACGTGCATTAAAGTCCTATTCCTTCCAAGAAAATGACATCTTTTGCTTTCAACGTCTTTTTATTTTTCAAGTTCTGTCATCGCTTTCTTTGTAACGTCTCTGTCTGACTCTCAAGAAAAGAATATACTACAGGCTCTGACTTCAAGGACTCCAAAATCATCTTGTCCATGGACGCCGAAGCAGGTGAGAGAGAGCTACGGCTCCGCTTGGTTTCCCAGGAAATGAATAGAAATGTGGTAGAAGTGACAAAAATGTGCGTGTGAATCGAGTGTTTCTTTTCTTTTTGAATGGTTTGATCATTTTGTTCTCATGTGTGGGAATGTTCGGTGACTTTTCTTGTTTTTGTTTTGGGGCTGTTGGGGGTGGGTTTGATTAGCAGTGATCGAATTTTTGGGCTGCGTCCCGTTGCTACAACGGCTACCGGGCTCGTCTCTGAAGAAGATCGCAGAAGTTGTCATCGTCAAACGTTATGGTGAATTCGAATTCTGATCATCATTTTCTTTAAAAGAATAAATAGTTGCGATTCATGATTGTTTATGGAATTCTGTTGCTTTGGTATCTCTGAATTTTTCTGCTGCCATTTGACTAAATGAAGTGTCACGAGCTTTTCATATGTGGACATGATTCTTCTCCTTTAGTGCCTGAATCATGAAGACTATTGGTCTACATTCTTGCATGAAGACTGCTACTATTCTCATATCAGTTGCATCACATTCATTCACAGAAGGCTTGTATATATAGTTGGTTAGAGTTAGAAGTGGTGGGTTCATCAATCACTATTATTGGTCATTTGTCCTCAACATTGTTTTCGTTTAATACCCTGTAATCTGTGCATATCCTCTGTGTTAATGAATGGAGAAGGTTCCCGCAAGTATACCTCAGTTAATTCAAGGAGAAGTAACCCCAGCCCGGTGGCCCCTAGAAATTGTTTGCACCCAAGAGGAAGAACACCTAGATACAATTAAGAGCTAGAGATGGAAATACCTCATGTAATTTGAAGAGGTTCACATAAAATATTTGAGCTACCTGTGCTGCTATGTAGAGATGAGAGAGAGAGAGATTTAATGGGCATATTTGGAAGCTTTTCAACCACTACCCACACCACAATGCTGCTGTGGGAACTCTGGAGTCCTTCCACAAAACCAACACCGAGATTAATCCAATTCTGAGTGGGAATAGGAGGTTGTAGAAGCTCCATAAAATACTTTTTTTCATTTGAGATATGTATTGTGTTACTCTGAATGAACCCACGTGGCTGTTGTGCGTGCATTGCATAACTTGATTTTGGAGTCTGTATCAAAGGAAAGATGGACCTAAAAATTATATGGAAGAATTATATAACATGGGCGTAGATGCTTCTTTAATTTCTGTTTAATTGATCCTAGACAAAGAATCAGCTGCCTTATTCTCCCTTTCCACCCTCATATTTGATTGCAAAATCATTAACATGTAATTTGGTGATTCAATTCTGTTTGAGCTGGAGTGCCCACCCTTTGCTTATAAGGTACTTTAAGCCCTGTTGATCCATTTTAATTTAAAGCTGCTGCCCTAAAGATAAAGTTTTCACTTCTTACTATCATTACTAAGCTAATAACTCTTTGTCATATGTGGACAGAATTCTTCTCCTTTTGTGCCTGAATCATGAAGGCTATTCGTCGGCCTTCTTTCATGAGGACTGCTCCTATTCTCATGCCGGTTGCATCACATTCTTTCACAGAAGGAATGTAAAGTTGGTTAGAGTTAGTAGTGGTGGGTTCCTCAATCAAAGTATAGGTTATTTGTCCTCCAAATTGTTTTTGTTTAATACCCTATAATCTATGCACATCCTTCATTGATAATCTGCCTTTCTCACTAATAAGACTGGGGAGGAAAATGGGCTATGGTTGGGCCAATGATCCCAATCCAAAGCATGCTTTGCATAATTCTCTATTTCTGTTTTTTTCTGGTAATACGGATACTTAGAAGGTCCAGCACTAACCGGTTTTGAGTCCTTCTGTTAGAGGGTTTCATGGACGTGAACCCTAGGTGGTGAAAGGCCTTTGGACTCAAAGAATACATTGAGATATCTATTTATTACCTGCTGCATTTTTTTTTTGGGGGGGTCTTTGTTTGTATGATGAAAGGGTGTTGGGGTCTCAATGAATTGTAGTAAGAGTCTCTTCTTTCCAGACTATGCAGCCTTCCGATAAGGTCCAACATAAACTGGTTTTGGGTCCTTCGGTAAGGCAGTTTGATGATGGTTAACCTTAGGTGGTGGAAAACCTTTGGGCTTAGAGAATAAATCAAAATATCTATTTCTTAGCTGCTATATTTGGGGGTATGTGGATGCTAGATGGATTGAACTTTGCAGCGGTGGATGCTTCTTCAAAAAGTTGGCTAGAAAGGCCGTTCGAAGAGATTGAGGTGCATCGGGTGGTGTGTGGAATGAGGAGAGACAAAGCTCCCGGGCCGGATGGCTTTTCTATGGCATTTTTTCAGGATTGTTGGGATTTTGTGCGGGAGGATGTGATGAAAGTTTTTCATGAATTCTATGAGTTTCAAAAGTTTGAGAAGAGTTTGAATGCCACTTTTATTGCCTTAATTCCAAAAAGAGTGGGTGCTTCGGAGTTGAAGGAGTTTCGCCGAGTTTCGCCCGATTAGCTTGGTAAGTAGTGTCTATAAGATTCTTTCAAAGGTGTTAGCAAATAGAATGAGCAAAGTGATAGGGAAGATCATTTCCAAATCTCAAAACGCTTTTGTTAAAGGACGACAAATTATAGATTCGGTGTTGATCGCAAATGAATGTGTAGATAGCCGCATGCGGGAAGGGGCTCCGGGGGTCCTTTGTAAGTTGGACATGGAAAAAGCATATGATCATGTAAATTGGAATTTTCTTTTGTATATGCTTAGAAGATGTGGTTTTGGTGATAAGTGGCGTGGCTGGATAAGTCACTGCATTTCAACAGTTCGCTTTTCTATTCTTGTTAATGGGCAGCCTTGTGGGTATTTTCCGAGTTCTAGAGGTTTGAGGCAGGGGAATCCCTTATCTCCCTTCTTGTTTGACATTGTTATGGAAGCCTTGAGTCGAATGGTGGAGGCAGTGGTAGGAGCAGGATTTATCTCGGGATTTTCAGTGGGAACCAATTCTGGTGGCCCCTCTACTATATCACACTTGCTTTTCACTGATGATACCCTCATTTTTTGTGAGGCTGTTGGGGAACAAATTCAAATTTTGAGGGCTGTCCTGCTATGTTTTCAAGCCATCTCGGGATCAAAAGTGAACTTAAGTAAATCGGAATTGGTACCGGTGGGAGAGGTTAGTAATATTCATCACTTGGCTGAATTTTTGGGGTGCAAAGTTACATTTCTGCCCATAAAATATTTGGGTCTACCATTAGGGGCATCTTTTAAGGCCAAACACATTTGGGATGGGGTGATCGAGAAGATAGAGAGGAAGTTGGCAGCTTGGAAAAGGATTTACTTATCTAAAGGGGGTAGGATTACTCTTATAAAGAGTACTCTCTCTAATATTCCTACTTATTTCCTATCTTTATTCCCTTTACCAGTTGGTGTGGCCAATCGTATAGAAAAATTATATAGAGATTTTCTTTGGGGAGGCTTGGGAGAGGAGACCAAAATTCCCTTAGTAAGCTGGAAAAAAATCTGCTGTCCGATTGCTGATGGGGGTCTAGGTATTCATAGCCTATGTAGTTTTAATAAGGCGTTGTTGGGGAAGTGGCTATGGAGATATCATGGGGAAGAGGAAACATTGTGGAGGGGGGTGATTGATCGCAAGTATGGTAGTGATTGGGGAGGATGGTGTACCAAGGAGAGTAGGGATTCGTATAGAGTGAGTCTATGGAAGTTTATTAGGAAAGGTTGGGGTCGCTTCCTAAAACAAGTTAACTTCTTGGTTGGTGATGGTTCAAAAATCAGATTTTGGTCTGATGTTTGGTGTGGGGATATTGAATTGTATTGAGCATTTCCGGTTGTTTTCAGGTTGGCAACTAATAAGCAAGCTTCAGTTTCCGACGTGATGGTATCTTCCACTAGAGTGGTGCTTTGGGATGTAGGCTTCTCCGGATCTGTCCATGATTGGGAAGTAGAGGAGATTAATGATTTTTTTAGACAGTTGTATTCAGTGGTGTTAAGAAGACAGGGCAGGGACCAACTTTGTTGGAATCAAACAGCCTCTAAGAAGTTTACAGTTCGGTCTTTTTATAAAGTGATACTAAATCAGCACCATATTGGCTTTCCTTAGAAGAAGAGGATTTGGAAGGCTCATGTTCCGTCAAGGGTGGCTTTTTTTGTATGGACAGCAGCAATAGGGAATATTCAGACTATTGACAACCTGAGGAAGCGTGGAATGATTGTTGTGGATTGGTGCTTTATGTGCAAGAAAGAAGCGGAATCAGCGAACCACCTACTACTTCATTGTGAAATGGCTAAAGTGCTATGGGATGGTGTGTTTGGAAAGGTTGGGCTGTACTGGGTTATGCCAGAAGCAGTGGTCGATTTCCTAACATGCTGGACTAACTTTCAAATGCATACTTGTCCCCAAGTGACAGCTGCTTGGAAAATGTTGCCTTTGTGTATTATGTGGTGTATTTGGTGGGAGAGAAATGAGCGGTGTTTTAATGATCGGGAACGCAATAGAGATGAATTCTGGAAGTTTTTTATAAGTACTCTAATTAGCTGGTTTTCTGCTATTGTACTGAAGGGAGGGGCTGTAAACGCGTTCTTGTCTTCGTTTTTCTAAGTTCTAGAATGCATTAGGTGTTTCTTGTGTATACTTCCTGTGTACTCGGGCTATGCCTATTACATTGTTATTAATAAAGTTATTACTTATAAAAAAAAAAAAATATTTGGGGGTATGTGTTTGTATGAGGAGGATGTTGGTGTCTCAACAAGTCGTAGTAAGAGTCTCTTCTTCCTAAACTAAGTAGCCTTAAATTTGTTTCCATTTTCAAAGGACACTTTAGTACGGGTTATCCCTCGTGGTAGAATATCCTTCCTCTCTCACTTAAAGTGCATAGTTAGCTTAGTGACGTGCTGCAAAATCGAACTAAGGATCTTAACCAGTTGATGTCAAGGAAAATGTTGCTTCTAGCTAGGTTTAGTAAATAATAAGAATAGTTGGAAGGTGTTACCTTGAATGTTAACATGGACTGCATCACTGCAACCTTAGGAAGGAGGAGTCTCTCCCCATTGATACCATGACTGAAAATTTACCCTCCATGGAATGCACTGGAATTTCATCCTTCCTTGCCACATTTACAGCAAGAAAAATGTGTACTCCCATGTCAATGAGTAAGACAAAGGAGTGATTCTCAATCTTCCCATGGTATCATAGTGCTTGGTTCAAGAGTCCTAGTGATAGCATGTAACGAAAATTCTAGTTTTTCTTCAATGCCAGCTTAATTAACTGAAGTAGAGCCGAGCTCCTCCTTAGCCTCCGTTTCCACACCTTCAAGTAAATAAATTTTAGGTTGTTAACACTTGCGCCTAGGGTACCACTTCTCTTCTTAATTATAACACAAACCCTTCTCTTCCTTTATTTCATTTGAAATTGAAAGTTTTTGGACTTGTAATATTGGTCTTCTAGTGAATTTGAGGTTGCTAAGATTTGTTTTGGTAGTGCTGGAATAAACTGAGGAGAGCAAGGAAAGTGGTTGGAAGTGCTCCTGCTCCTGAGCCTTCAGTTCTGATGTTTTGCGCTCGAAAGTCACATTTTCCTCTTATAATTATGCCAATCCAAAGGCAGAGGTAAGGTTTGGGTTTTGAACATATTCACAGTAGTCCTTATCTTCCTTTCTACTCCGAAAATCTTTGTTATTCTCAATTGGTGTCCCGTATTCTTCTACTAAATTTATTTGATTAAGCTTGGTGATCATGGCTACTGGATCTTTAGAGGATGAAGGCCCAAACCTCACCATCAAGGCCATTGTGAACTCCTCCATGGTCAAGACCCTGAGTCCACCAACCAGTGATACAAGGATAGGGATTTTCCTTCCATATGGAAGGAAGCAATAAGAAGTTTGTGTTAGTCTAGTTTCTAATGATAAGTTAATAATTGTTAGGCTCTATAAATCCATCTTGCAGGGTCTTCCTCACAGAACCTAGGGAAATCTAGTCTTCTTCTCAAGTTTTCCACCCATTACCCTAGGCGAGCTGGTGGATTCCTAAAGTTCCAAACCATAGGCGGGCGGAGGCATATTCAATAAAAATCCAGCTGGTTTATACCTGCATGTCTGTATATAAAATAACATGTAATTAAAAATATATCATTTGAAAGTTTAAACTGATCGAGAATTGAGTCTTTAGGGTTTCATTTCGTACATCTGAAATGCAAGCTCTCTCTCTCTCTCATACATCTCTTGCCGCCGGTCAGGCCCCCGCTGTTCAGTCTTTATTTCGTGGTTTCTTCGTCTTCTCTCTAGAAAAATGCCTTTGGTGCCCGTTCAACTTTTGATGGCTTGGAAAGAAATTTTCCAGCTGTTTGGTAAAAATGGGTTTCCTTTTTGCGGTCTAGTCCACCACTGATTCACCACATAGCCACCTGGATAGTTTCTCTCTTCTTTGTCTTTGATTGATTACACTCACTTGCTATCTTTGATTTTTTTTTTGTTTCCATTTGATGCGCTGTTTTGAATTCGGACAAGGTTTAATTTGTTTCTTACTCTGTCATCTCAGTGATTTTTTCTCGAGAGAGATTCAATTTATTGATTTGGTCATTTTTTGCTTAGTTTCCATTTGATTTGTGATAAGCCAACCTTTTAAAGAAATGTATGCCACACAAGGGTGGCTGTGGGCAAATCTAAGAAGGGCAGAGGTGCGAGAGAAGGCAAGGCAAAATCTGCCCAAAGGGGTAGGTGTCCGCCTTAAACTTACTTGGTGGAAGAGATGTTCTACAACAGATATTAAGCCCTCTGAGATGTCCCTCGAGGAAGGAGAAACCTTTTACAGGCCAATTAGAATAGATAGAAGGGAGGCTCAGTAACACCATCACTTCTATCTTAACTGAACCTATAGAACCAGAGTTTTAACGTTGTTTGGAAAGTTCCAAGACATTTTCAAAACCTATGGGATGGCCACCCCTAGATAGCATAGTCACAAAATCCAGCTTAAAGGGGGTCCAAACAAATATGTGTGACACAACGTAGATATCCATACTTAGAGTAAAGTGATATCGAGGGCATAGTGCAGGAGATGCTTCAGGATATTAAAGCCCCTTTCTCCTTATATGCATTGTCAGTGAGAAAAGCATGTCATAGCTGGACTATATAAGGCTCTTATAGGGAGACTGTCAAATATTGATTACCACCTGTGATTTATGAACTCCTAGATGAGTTAAGTGGGCCACTATCTTCTCAAATTCAGACTTAAGATCAGGTACCGGTATCTTCCCAAAACAGCCTTTAGGACTCACAAGGGGCATTACAAATTCATAGTAGTGCCTTTTGCCTTACCAATGCTCCCTCCACCTTTCAAGAATTCATGCTTAATACAATACATTCAAGCCCATCTCTGAAGGTTCATCCTAGTACCTTTTAATGATATCTTCAATTATGGGTAATACTCTAGTAGGTCACAGTGTTAAGGAGTCATCAATTGTTTGCTAAGAGGTCCTCAATTATGGTAATACACTAATACACCACATGAACTCAACTACTTAGGTCATCTAATATCATACTAGGGGTGAAGGGCTGATCTTTCCACAAACTCTACTATGATAAATCAGCCTATCCATACATCCCTAGTCTTATGGGTTCTTTGGCCTCACAAGTTAGAATGAGAAGCTAGAAAAGGATATGGGGAGTTGTGCTTCCCTAACTGCTTCACTTCGGATTCCTTCTATTGGACAGAAAGAACTTTACAAGCCTTCAAAGAACTCAAAACAACTTCATCTATCCCGCTAGTTTTAGACCTATCTGATTTTACCAAATCGTTTATCACCAACTGTGATGCCTTTGGAGATGGCATTGGGCAGTTCTCATGTAGGAGTGTATGCCCATATCTTTCCTCACTCAAGTCATTAGGGGAAGAATTTACATGGCAACATACAAGAAAGAGTTATTAGCATGGGCCACAATGGTCAAAAAGTGGAGACCCTATCTTTTAGGGTAGCATTCAAATTTAGGACTAATTCAATAGATGAGGAAAACAAAACACGGGAAGACTTTCTGCTTGAAGAAATTTTTGAAAGTTGTGGGCAAGGTCTTTTGAAGAAGAGTGTTTGTCATGCATCTTTAATTTTTTTTTCTCTTGTTACACTTGCTTTCAGTGCCTGGTGTTATTTAAGTTTTAAGTGTTTTATTTTCTTTAATTTATGCATTGTGGGTCATTTCCTTTTTACATGTTTGGGCCAGTCTTGCTGTGTCAGTAGTGTCCTTGTTAGTGTGTAAGTTGTAGCCATTAGCAACTGCTCGGATCTTGTATTGTGCTTATTTTATTGTGTAAATGAAAAAGGGCATGAAGATTTGAAGCCCAATTCAGTCATTGAGGTTCTGGCTCAACCTTTTCTATTTATTGCTAAACCTAACAGTTTGTTTAATATCTTTGGGTGTAGATGGTGGAGAGTATATTGTTTGCGAGGGTGAAAGAGGAGATGGAGTTTACTTTATATGGGAAGGAGAGGTAAGCCCAACTGAGATTGAGATGATGACCTTTTTCAAATGTAAGTTTTAGAAAACTTAAAAATTTTAACCTCTGGGTTCACAGGCTGAAGTTTTCAGATCCATTACTGGTGATGAAGAAAGTCATACAGAGTTCCAATTGAAGTGCTATGATTATTTTGGTCACAGTAAGAAACTTACTCTTTAATTTTTTTATTGCATGCTTCTTCTCCTGTTATTTGGTTTGTTTGTGTTATTATCTTCTTAAGCATGTTGAGCGGTTCATATTTGAAGATCATGCATTATAAATAGGCTTTAAAGCATTATAATATTATTACTTACCTTACTCTCTCATTAAATGATGGTTTTTACAAAAGGGTGTATGAACTAGGTAGTTGCTATGTTGGTACTTTTTTCTTATACACTGTAGTTTCATCACCTGATATATTTTTCAAGTTAAATTTATATTTCTTCTTGTATTACTTCGGTTGGTGTATACATGCTCAAGATGCTGCCCACAATTATGTGGAAGATTAAATGTGAACTCGTTTTGACAGGCACATCTACATACATCCATCATGCGAATGTAGTTGCTTTGTCCAAGGTAGCTGCAATATATATTCACAAACATGCATTTCTTTTTTGTTATCTGTTGTTTCCCTGTAACCTATGCATCATTCACAAACATCTTGTTAATGTGCATGCCTAGTTTGAGTGCCTGATATGTTGTTTGTTATGACAGCTGACATGCTTAGTGCTACCCCATGAACATTGTAGTTTGCTGCAGAAAAAATCGATATGGAGCACAGATAAAAGTCTTGAGACCTGCTTATCTATGGAAAGTATATTAAACTTGGAGCCAATAGAAGTATGTTGCCCAAACATGTTTGAGAATATTCTCTTTCGATGTTGAGTTATTATGCTTCTGTGAGCATTTACTGATTAATTTTGTTGCTAATATATCTTGTTCAATATTTACTTATAAAAAAAAAATATATCTTGTTCAATATTATTACAAGTACAATAGGCTATTGTCCTTTTATATGCTTAAATTCCTTCCTTACAAAGATATAATTACTTTTAAAGAAAGTTAATAAATTTTACGTAAAATATATTATACTTCTCAGACGAATATAACTAGTGGATATATATAGTTTTTAAGGCCATAAAAAGAGAAAATCCTGGAAATAGTAAATACTCAACTCATAACGCCTTCAATCCAAGCATGGTTGGCCAGCTGCAGGACTCTTGTCGTTCAGAATGGCTAATTATCCACCCTTCTTTTCTTTAATATTTTCTTCTCTTTAGCCACCAACAACCTCAAACTAGGCTTTCACAGTTCTACACTCATTGGTCTTCAATTTAGTCATTGCTGCGAATTGTAGATGGCTTTCCCAGGAATAGACTATGTATGGCCAAAGATATGGATCGATATAAATTGAAATAAGCTGGAATGCTCCAACACAAGTTCAAGTGCACCAAGATGATTGACACAGGCTGAAACTTGTCCATTTTAATCTCCAGCAGTTGTCTATAGTGAGCTAAAATGCTATGAAATAAAATTGATGCACAAAGTATTTGGCAAAATATTCTTATTTATGTTCCAGAAATTATTTTATGTTCTAGGAGATGCTTTCATATGCCATATGGAGAGATTCTGAATTTTTGGTTTATGCTAAGATTGAATTCCATGCTCATTTTTTTTTTTTTTGTTTCCTCTTGAAGGTAGATATATTCCAGGGGATCAACTTGCCAGATGCACCCAAGTCTGGAAGGGTTTTTGGCGGACAACTTATTGGACAGGTAAGATTAAGCTGATTTCCCTTTTTCTTATATGATTTATACAGCTGGAGTATTTTTGTAAAAAAAATAAAAATCTCCAGTTAGCACAGGAATTAAGTATTAACATATTGTTACAGCCTGTACTAAGGCAGAATCTTCCTCTTATCTATTTGCACATATGCTATATACACATCTCATCAGTGGGGAATTCCCCGCGATCATTTGTCTCTAGAAGTTGAGAAATTATAACTTTCTTGTAATGATCTATAAAGTTGAATGGCGAACATGTCAATGTGTGCTGGAATATTATTTTTCAATGTCAACATGGTGATTGATCTTGATATCATCTTTAGAGAACTTTCAAGATACTCCTGGGCATTAGATTGACTTCCATTATTTCAAATCCATCTTCTTTCTTGTCTTGTTTTGCTCAACCAAAAACTGTAGTATATCATATTTCTTTCTGCATGATTTCAGGTTAAGAGCTATAAGAATATCCATCCAATTGTTATCTCTTAATTATGTTTTGGGTATAGTATCTGCAGCTCAATATGTTATTTTATACATATAGTTTGAATTGAGTTGGACAGGGACGTCAAATGCATGACAAAACTAACAATAGATGCAGCTTTTTTACAGTCATTAAGATGATGTGTGATGTGCAGGCACTGGCTGCAGCGTCAAAAACTGTTGATTTTCTAAAGGTTGTCCATGGTTTGCACGCGTATTTTCTTATTGGTGGGGACTTTGATGGTAAGAATATTTCCATGACCCTGTGGTGAACTTTTGTGGAATTATGTTTCTTTACAATGCTATCATTTCCCCTACTTATATTGTCCATCAATTTTAGGATGTCCCATAACAAATGTCTACTTTTCTGAATCCATGAATACATTTATATGACCTACTGAAAGTACCCTTATTTTTTAATTAGAATTTATTGAAATAATAAACAAAGTCGAGGTAGTTTTGCAGAGTAATAAAATTATATTTGCATGTGAAAGCCATAGATGATGTTCCCTTGAAAAGTTAGACTTTAGAGATGGACAGATGTGAATAAGGGGGTGGCTGCGAAGATTGATGTAGCTATAGGGAGGTTCTTGGTGTCATGTCTGCTTCTTAATATGGACGATGAGTTTAATTGGGCTTTCAGAGGGTTGTCTGGTTGTATGATGACAGATTGAGTAGTAGTTTATGAAGAAATAGATATAGGTAAGGAGTGGCTTGGTGTTTGGTGGGGGCTTTTGAATTGAAATCTTGTTGGTCTCCCTTTAGATGGTGGTTTGTTTACTTGGACTTATATTATGGATCAACCTTCTACAAGTTAAATTGATCATTTTTTTTAGTGAGAAGAGTATTGATCAGACGTAATTCAACAACTTTTTCTCAAACTGATGTTTGATCATTGCCCTATTCTTTTAGAAGCGGGTGGTATTATGGGAGGTGAAGGTGCTTTCATTTTTGAAACTTGTGGCTTAAAGTGGATAGTTTTGTTGATAGAAGTCCAGAAATTGGTGGACTCGATGCATATAGTTCTGTGATGGATAGAAAATTGAAAGCTCTGAAAGTGGATTTAAAGGATCGGAACAAGCAGGGATTTTGGAGAGGTAGGGTAAATAAAAAATACTTTTGAGATCGTGGGTTTAAACATCGAAGGAAAGAGGTTTACTTGTAATAGGAGAATATATTAGAATAAAAAATCACGGGATGTGGGAAAGAAGAAAGGTGATAATAGTACTAGATTAGTTTCCTTGATTAGCTAATTCATATAGCAGGGTCAAACCACAACGGAGAACAAGAGGTTAAGGATTTGGTTTTTGTTTGTGTGGGAACCATTATAAAGAATCAGTCTACTTGTTTCCAAGGGTAAGGTTGCAGTTCCCTTCTATTGATTTGGTCGACAAGTTATCTTTGGAAATATTTGAGAAGCAAGAAGTGTTAGGAGCTCTCAGTGATATGAGAGTAGATAAATTTTGGGTTTGGATGGGCTCACCATGGCTTTTTTCTAACACTGTTGGGTAATTGTAGATGGAAATGTTGTGTCCTTCTTTAATAAATTTTGTAATACCTGGAGGCTTGAGAAGCCTCTAAATGCTTCTTTCACTATGCTGATTCCTAAAAAAATTGGTGCTATGTCAGCAAATATTTGGCCCATTAATTTGGTAGGGAGTATTTATAAAACTACGGCAAAGGTTCTGGCTAAAAGAATGAATATGGTGCTGGAGAATTTAATTTCAGGGTGTCAAAATGCTTTTGTGGCAGGGAGACAGACCTTGGGTTTATTGCTTTTTTCAAATGAATATTTGGGGCTCAAAAGTCACACTGCTAGATTGATTTCAAAGTTAGATATTAAAAAAGCTTCTTCATGTAACTAGGATTGCTTAGTTTATCTGTCAAAGAGATGGTGCTTGGAGAAACATGGAGGGATATGATTGTTTTGAGCATTTTTAACAACCCCTAGGGGTTGGGGGGTTGGCTTAAGTGGTAAGGGCCATGTCTGATGCTCCCTCGAAGTCGAACGTTAGAACAGTTTCTAGGGGCCATTGGACTAGGGGACTTTCTCCTTGAATTAACCGAAGTGCATTTTGGGAAACTCCTTGCCGAGGGTCTGTGCACCCCTGGGATTAGTCAGAATTTTGATCCCGAACACCTAGTGTTGGGGGTAAAAATACCAGGCCCAATCCATTGGCTGGCCCTCATCAAAAGTAGGAAGGAATAGAAAGGAAAAGAGGATAAGACAAGGCAAAGCGTTAGGGCTTGGGAATGAAGTCAGACACAAAGGGAGATGGTGATGTGACATAAAGCTGACATTCCTCACCAATCAAGACCTCAATAAAGGGAGCTTTCCTACCCAAAGGAGAGGGGACGATCTAGGAACTAAGATCTGATGAGGGAGAGAGAGAGGCTCCTGGGTGACTCTGGCTGGATCACTGAGAGGGCTTCTTCAACCTCACCACGAGAGACTCCAAGGATATGATCTACTCTAGGCTAAAGGGGTCACTGACCCCATTGTATAGTGAGATGCGAGAGACTGTAAAATACTCCCATTATAGTGGATTTTTCCTCCAAATGACCCTTGGATGTAGGCTCTATGCCAAACCACGTAAATCTGTGTGTCCATTTCTCTGTTTATATTTCCTGTATTCATTTATCATTTATTGATATGGATGTACGTATGGGCACTGTATCGACTCCCCCAAACTGCCATCATGGTCTCCAGACCATATCCTCAAGGCCCGAACCACCATCGTGGGTTGGGGATGATTCTTTCTCCTGTTCCGGCTTGTTGGGCGATTTTTTTCCCTAATACCTGGTGCCAATTAAAAAGTTTTTGTTTACTCTACACTTCTCGGTGTTGATTAATTTCAGCCCATCCAGTATTTCTTTTAGGTAGTTCAGGCAATGGGTTCCATGATCTCCCATGCTTTTTAACTTGTAATGGTGAGCCAGAGAGGGAATTTGCGTGGGTGAAATTGTTCTTGTAGGTTTGGAGATATTCTGGAATTGGTAGGCATCATTTAAAGTAAGGCCAGTGGATGATAGAGTTGGTGAGGGGTATTCATGGGGGTAGTATTTAGGACAGGCGAGGGGAGGTTTGCAGGCTGTATTGACTTCATGGCCGGAATGGTGTAGAAGAGTGTGTTAGCATGCTGTTTGGTGCTGGGATTACATCTGAAAGTTGTTTCACAATTCTGTATTTATTTACTGTGGTAAAAAATGCTCCTGTATATTTTTATTTGAGGTCTATTGACGATGCTGAAGTCTGTTCATGGAATATCTGGTTTGTAAGCCTTTCATGCTGGAGAGTTGGAGTTTGTTGATTCTATTTGAATAATATATTAAAAAACTCAAACCCGTGAAAGAGTTGATCATCTGATAGAATTAAAATTATTCTGATGGCTAGTTAATCAACGGAAACTAGGGATTGAGAATGAGAAAATATGTGAAACAGAGAGAAATCAACCATTTTCCTCTTGAAAGCATCAATTTAAGTTATTTTTTGCTTTTTATGGAAATATTTAACTTTCACTTTTAGATATGATTTTGATTCTAATTTGAGCCAAATTTTTGGCAAGAGTCTTATTTTATTACGTATTTTATTTTTATGCAACAATTGGGATTTTGCCTTTTCAGGCGAATTTCTCATTATCTTGAATCTCCATAGCTATTTGAGCTGGCCCTTCATCTTCTTCTTCTATCTTGGCTTTGCCTTGTCGTTCCTCAAACCGCTTTAATTGCTCCCACCAAGCAGATGCTCAATCCTTCAGCTTGATGACGACCATTTTGACCTTCATATGATCTGGGACATTCTTGTAATAAAAAATACGTTCTACCTCGTGCAAGCAATCGACGTAACCCTCATCATCTAAGAAGATTCAATGTTTATTCTTTATATGAGCTATTAAAAGGTTCGAGTGAGTGCAGTTCCTTGGATGGATATTCAGTGTTGCAAGGTTCCTAATAATGCTAATGCTAAACTCTCTCTCTCTCTCTCTCTCATATGGACAGGAGCTTTAGAGAAAATCCTGACATTACAAAATCCCAATAAAAAACTTTATTCTGGTAGATGGGAGTTTATGTGTAGTGTAATTGTGGAACTGTGAATGGGGATCATTTGTCGAATAATTATGCAACAGCAAGCAATCTGTGATCTTTTGTCTTTACTGTGTTTGGAATCAAATGGGTGGTGCCAAAGAAGCAAATTGATCTGCTGTTTGAGTGGGCTAATGGTTTTGGAAAGTAAAGGAGTTCTAATTTTGGCAAGTTGCCCCCCTTTTGATCAATGCGGGTGATGGGAAAGGAAATAAATAACTTTACATCTAGTGGTGAGTTATCGATTATTATTGACTTGCAATCAGTGTTTTGGAGATCTCTGTTAGAGTGGTCTGTGTGCTTGGCATCCCTTATACAATTACATTTGTAGATTTTATTGATTATCTTTCTTTTCGATTGCAATTCTTTAGGAATACTTCGTGTACATTTCGAGTGCAGATACATGTACTCCCTAATCTAGCTAAATTCTAACATATAGTTGTGAGAGAAAAATTTGTTCCCTACCACCTTCAAACTAGACTTTATAATAATGAATATTTTGGACGTCTCTATCTTTTAGGTTACCTTTTACCTTTTACATTGTTGAGAAAAAAAAAAAAAAAAAAAAAGGAGCTTTGGTAGATTCATTGTAAGACTTTTCTCCCTTCTATATTGCTCCCTTTCATCTTAAGAAATACACAACTAAGACTTGATAGCTGATTCAGCAGAAAAGTGATTGGACGTTACTAGTTGGCTCTGTATCTAGTTTAGTCCCTGTTTCAGAATTTCTTTTTGTGTTTAAGCATGCTTGTCTTTGAGCCTCTTGTTGTCTCTATGGAAATCCAATATACTTTTGAATGAATCATAATGAACTAGAAGTATGAACAAACTACGGTTTTCAAATGGTTTTTGTGCTTGCAGTTTGCATGTGAAATGTCTTATTCAGCAGGTTGTATATCTATGCACTGTCGGTATATATACTGTTTCTGCTACAGGAATTAATGATATATCTTCATAATTTTAACCCACTGCTTAAATTTATTTAATAAAGATACTACAAATTTTCAGGTACCTTTGTCTATTATCCTTTTCATCGAATATAACAAATAAGTGAGACAGTCATTAATGGTATACATATGCTTTTGTAGAGCCATTTATATATGAAGTTCACCGGCTACGTGATGGAAAAAGCTTTGCTACCCGAAGAGTAGATGCAATCCAAAAGGGAAACATGATATTCACATTGCTCGCTTCATTTCAAGTACGAATTTGGTTGCATTATTTTGAGTTGGAGTTGGAATTTTGACCTGCAGTTCTAAAATCTTATGAACATCATGCACTTTTCTTGCCTTTGATATGTTACCAGTTGCTAACTGTTGGAATACTGGTTTGGTGGAGTAGGCCCTTTCAGAGTTTACAAGTATTGAGGAGTGTGTTGGGGAATTTACAGTGGCTTGGTGTAAGGGCAAAATCTGGTTTGGTGGTGTAGGCATTGGTGCACTGGTGGTGGTTTGGTGCAGGCGCGTCTTAGGTTCATTTTCCTAGATGGGTTTATCTTTTTTTTGCACCCCAACTAGGTGTTTTCTCTTGTATACATCCAGTGTACTTGGCTATACCTATTGGCATTAATAAATTTTTACTTATAAAAAAAACAGTTGGAATACTTGAATTTGGCCTAAATTGTAACCGAGGTCTTTTACAAGAGTTTATAGATTGAACAGTATGACAAGAGACCCATGTTGGATAGACTTTTGTTTGATTCTCTTTATGAGGATGGGAAGAATTGTTTGGAGAGAAGATTTCAGGATAGTGAGGTTTAAGAAGTGGAGAGATCTCTTACTGCTAATAAAGCCTCAGGTCCTGTTGGTTTTTCTTTGACCTTTTTCCAAACATGATGTGAGATAGTCAAGGACGTCATTATAAAGGTGTTTCCATGCTAGAGTAAGCTTCTTAGAAAATTTAATGCAACATTTCTTGCTCTTGGCCTGACTAAACCAAAGGCCATTGATGTTAAGGATCTTCAGCCTATTAGTCTTGTTGGTGGGTTTGCAAAATCATTGCTAAAGTTTTGGAAAATAGGTTGAAATTGTTGTTGGAGAAGACTATCTCCAATCTCAAAACATTTTTGTCAAGGGGAGGTAAATATTGGATTCGGTACTCATGCCGAACGAGTGCCTTGATTCCAGATTTCAATTTGGAGCACCTAGAATATTCTGTAGGCTGGGTATAGAAAAAGCATATGACCATGCTAATTGGGATTTTCTATTGTATATGATGAGGATGTGTGGTTTTGGGGAGAGATATTGTGGTTGGATAGCTTTCTGCAGCTCTATGGTGTGTTTCTCTGTATTAGTGAATGGCACTCCTAATGGGTTCTTTAGTATTTCTCATGGTTTATGCAAGGAGAATCCATTATATCCACTTCTTTTTTGTCATTGTCATGAAAGCTTTGAGTAAAATGATATCAGCAATGGTGGATGTGGGTTTACTATTGAGCTTTTCTATGGGACCAAGGGCTGTTGATGGGCTGGTAATTTCTTCATCTTCTGTTTGCAAAAGATACATTAAGTTTTTGTGAGGGGATTCCTTATCGTCTTTGCTCATTGCAGTTATTATTTTGAAGATCAACTCAGAAAAATCCAGATCGGTTCCCATTGGTTCTATAGAAAATGTTTATAGCTTGGCCACTATCCTTGGGTGCAGGTTTCTTCATCCTCCCGTTGGTGTTGCTTTAAAGGCAAGATGTTTGTAGGATGATAGCATTGAGTTGGAGCATCATTTGGCAGTATGGTAGCAGCTATATTTGTCTAAGGGGAAAATAACAACTTTGATTAAGAGCACTCAATCAAATTTACCTACTTATTCCATGTCACTGTTTCCTGCTCTGGTGGGTATTATTGCTCATCATTTGGAGGAGTTGTAGAGGGACATTTTGTGGGGAGGTTTAATGATGAGAACCCATTTCCATTTGGTAAAGTGGTCTATTGTGTGCTCTCCAATTTTTGAGGGAGGCTTGGGCTTTAGAAACCTTATCTTGTTTAATAGAGCTTTATTGGGAAAGTGGTTATGGTGCTATTTTTTTAGAATGTGAAAATTATTGTAGGGTAGTGGTGGATGCGAAATACAGGTGTGAATGGGTGGTGTTCTCTTGCAGTTAATGGTTTGCATGGTGTCGGTCTAGAATATTTGGATGGGTTGGGAGTTCTCTCTCTTTACCAGATTTGGGGCGGGGATGGTTCTAAGATAAGGTTCTGGCCTGATGTGTTGTGTGGCGAGAAGGCCCTAAAGGTAATCTAGTTGGAGAATTTTAGTAGGTGGGGGATTATTGCTTGGTTTTTGTGATATATTGTACTCCATATGATGGAGAAGGGATGGGGTGGATAGGCTTCATTGGACTCAGTCAAAGCGAGTGGACTTATGATGCTAGATCATTTTAAAGAGCATTATCTCCTCATAGTAGTTTCTCTTTCCTTGGAAGGAAATTTGGAGGAACAAGGCCCCACTGAGGATGGCGTTGTTTGTTTGAACTGCAGCACTCGGGAAGATCCTTACTTATGACAGTCATGGAAAGAGTCAAATTGTAGTTGGATTGGTGCTGTATGTGTAAGAGAAATGGGGAGACATTTGACTGTCTTTGTTTCATTGCAAGGTTGCAAGTGCTTTAAGGAACACTATTTTTGGATGGTTCAAGCTTAATTTGGTTATGCTGTATAGAGTGGAAGACCTTTCGTTATGTAGGAGAGCAATTTTGTTTTCTAAATGGGGGGAAGTTGATCCCATCTTGTGTTATGTGGTGGGCATTTAGTGGGAAAAGAATGAGTGAAATTTCATGGACTGTGCGGAAACGGTGGTAGAAGTAAAGGATGCTTTCTTTAGAACTCTTTTCTTATGTATGATTGCCCAATCTTGTTCTTCTATTTCTAGTAATCAGGACTTTTACTCTTTTTTTTTTTAACTTTTTAGCTTGGGTGGAGATCCTGTATACTCCACGTTTTCCTGAATTACGTACTTTTTTATTATCAATAAAGCTTAACTTAGTTCTCAAAAGTAAATAAATATAACCAAGTTAAGTTGATTTTGCAGAAAGAAGAAGAAGGGTTTGATCACCAAGAAGCAACAATGCCTGCTGTACCCCCGCCAGGGATGGTAAATAATATGCACTTTCCTTAGTGTTCCCAGTTTATTTCTGTAGTAATTATTGAACTTTGACTTGCAGCTTTGGCCAATGGAGGAGGTTCATGAGAGCTTCCTTACCAGTCCACTTCTTCCAAGGTAAGATTATATAGTTAACTGCTATTGCGCTCTATTTGTAAATTGTTATATGATTGTTTTCATGCTGATGTGCATGTATGGACGGGTATAACCATCATTGTAACTTAGCTATGCGACAAGCGAAACTATTAACAATACCCATGTGTGCCTTTGCCACTGCTTATAACCTTTTGAGTTTACAGTGTTGGGCATGCCTTATTCTTTTAAGCCATACAGTCCTTGTTCAATTGAGATTTTGGAAATTAATTGGAGAAATTTATGCCGTGATCCAATAAAGTGTGAAGTCGATTGTTGGTTTTTATTCCTCACTCTCGTATGGGTGAACTTTATAATGAAATTCAAAAAATAGAAGTTCTTTACTTCACATTTTGTAACTTTTGGTTTTGGTACAAGGCTACCTCAGTTAGCAAGCAAAACCATTTTAGGATTTTTTTCTTCTTTTAACTAAATTATGATCTATATGGGAATTCACCATTCCCCTGGCAGCAAATATATACTTAAAGAAAGATGGTTAGGGATGACATGAATGTTGGCTTTCACTTGACATGCGTGGCTGCAGATGGGACACTGGCAACTAGCATATTTGTCCACCTTTACTTGCTTTGGAGATGAGAGAGAGACTTTTGCTCTTTTTCTTCTTATTGCTATGCTTCCTTTTTTATACTTGCTGTCTACTTGGGCTGCGGCCATCCATACTTTTAATAAAATTGCATCAAGTATCAGAAGAAGATACCTATAAAAAAAAGTATCAGAAGAAGATGCTATTTTGGTATTGCCACATTGACTATTCTATTATCCATGCTGCATGGGAGTCCTAGGATACACTTGGGCTTATTATTATACCTTCATAAACATGAAGAAATGTTTTTCTAAGTGCATATAAATGCATACCAGCCTTTTGGTTAGTCTAAGTCTCCCACATTCTTCTGAGATTCATATGTTATGTGGATGCAACCTGGGAGCACTTGTCCATAAAGTGGCTGTCTGCTCCAGTTTTGGAAGAACCATTTCAACAATTCTCAAATTACAGAATACCTTCCTAAAGCATAGTGTTCCTCCATGTTAAAAACAAAAGATGCATGCAAGCCTGCATCAATAGAAACAAACATTCAATAAATGTGCTTTCACACATGTTGGATACTACTCTGATAAGCTTGTGAGCCTCCTTTAAAGGAAATCAGGGTAGGCTGTAGGTGCTTTGCTAAAGCCCAAGAATGAAGGGAATCGCAATCATGTTGTAAATTCTGGTTCATCTGGTAGTTACGCACCGAAAATTTTTGCTTTACATATGATCTGTCAGCTTTGGTTAAAGTGAACTTTTTAATGCTATCAATTCTAAGCTTCTAATTTTAGAAAACGAAAGAGATTGATATTTATTAGTAGCCTTTTGCTGTTGTCTTTACGTTTTTTTTTTTGTTACTTCATTGGATTCCCCCCCTTAATGTGCACTTTGCCTTTATTATGCAATTGGATGGTTTTTCCTTGTTACTGCACCTTAAACATTGTATTTTGATTGTGATCTTAACAATTGGATCTCTAAAAGTTTATTTATGGATTTGAATGTAAAACTCTCATATTAAAGAACTAATTGTAGTTTTCGTGGATTCAGGACTTATTGGAACATGGTGGCAACAGGAAAATATATCCCTTGGCCCATAGAGATACGTTTTTGTGAGCCCAGCACTTCAGCATATGGGATTCAATCTCCTCCAAGGTTATTCTCATTTAATGTGTTAGATAATCATCTTTTTTTAGGGCTGAATATGCACCTCACAAATTCTAGAAATTTGTTTGGTGCATATCCTTGTTTACATGCCACATCCTACCGTGTTTACTGTATTGCAGTTTGAGGTATTGGTTGAGATCAAGGGATAAACTCTCTGATGACCAGGCTTTGCATAGGTAAGCAAGCCTTTTTACAAACTTTTATCCAAGTTTACCGGTTGATTATGCTTTGTTTGGATTAGAACTAAGCAGGATGAGTATTTGTATTGCTCATGCGATATGGTCCATTGTCCTTTTGTCTGCTTTGAGTTTGAGGAATCCTTTCACTGTCTTGATAAAAAAAAGATTTTGCGTGAGTGTATTTTGTCAACCTGCCACATCACATCTCTGTTTGACAATTTACACAATTGAATTGCTAGTATACCATGTGAACTTGATTAATAGAGGCCATGATGATCTATGATTAAACAAATAATTCAGATTTTTCTTCTATTTATAATTTATGATTACTTTGGACTACCCTCTTCATCAGATGATTAATGACGTTCTGGACAAAGGCCCGATTTACTTGCTTTATTTTTTCTATTATTTTTTCTTAGCATTCTGTTTTGGTTGCTTGCAGATGTGTTGTGGCATATGCATCAGATCTAATATTTCTTAATGTAAGTTTGAATCCCCACTGTAGGAAGGGTTTGGAGATGATTTCTGCTAGTCTAAACCACTCGTAAGTATCTCCGTCCTACCAGTGTAATGAAGTAATTAGTAACCAAGTTATTTGACAAATGTGTAAAAAAATTTTGACAACATGTTTGTATGCAGTATGGGCCTGGTTTTAGATTTCGCATGAGAAGCACAAAGTTAAGTGAGGCTACTGTTTCAGTCTAGAGAGCTGCTTACTCTCTGTATCCATTATTTAACTGTGTTTCTGAATGGATTCACTGCTCTCCTTGGGGTGTTGGGTGGGTAACAATATCTGGCCAGCCCAGCAACCCCGCCTGAGACCCATGCGGGATGGGGCCGGGGGGCTAGGTTCCACATGCGACCCTCCGCCCAAGGGGTATGGGGGGCAGGGTGGCCGGCACCTCACCCACATAGGGTGGGTAGTAGGCCTATCTCTCTCATTTGTCAGAAATGATATTTCTGGTCATGACTTGGATGTATCTCTTGTTGGCAAACTATATTATCTTAACATACATGTAGTATATGCGTTTGACTTCATTGGCAAAATTGATTGAAGAGTATTTTCTTTGCCACATTTTTTCATTAACTATCGTAATTTGTTTTCATATTTCCTTTTCAGGATGTGGTTCCACCGGTCGGTCAGAGCTGATGATTGGATACTTTTTGTGGTATATGTCTCGCAACGTTTAGTTCTCATGCTTAGATTTGTTGAGGTGCTAATGCGTCTAGTTTTCTTTTTTTCTTTTTTAGATCTACAGTCCTGTTGCCAACAATGCACGGGGCTTTGTTTCGGGCCAAATGTTCGATAGAAAGGGAGAGGTAAAGACTTGATTACAAATTTATAAGAAATGATACTCTTCATCTTAGATTTTATCATTCCTAATCACAATGGTTATATAACATTATTTTAAGTAGTTGATATATAACACATTTTAAGTCGTTGAATAACATTGTTCATTTGTACTTCTCTCCTTCCAAATGAATCTTGTGTCATCAACTGATTTTTGCATGTCTTAATGGCAGCTTCTTGTATCATTAACTCAAGAGGGCCTAATTAGGAAGGATAGAAGTCCAAATCCACCTGTCACATCGAAGCTGTAAACTGAGCACCTGTACATACAGAAGAGACCTCTTGCTATGTAGCTCTGTCATCTTCACTAGTTTTAAATAGAAGTATGGTCACATGTTTTTCAAAAATTGCTCCCTATAATTGTCTTGTTTACGGCTTCTACTTGTAGTTGTCTGATGGCTTGTGGGTGTCTCTTGAGTGGAGTAATAGTTGCATATCTTTAGTTCTGCACACCGTGCTCGGGAGGGAACCTTACGTTCTCCCATTGTATTCCAAGTTGTAATGGTAACTAGGGCTTCTGATTCCACCTAGTGAACTCATCCTTTTCATGTTTAATGAAAATGGTTGTGTTGATTTTTCCTCTTAAAAAATTTTTTCAATCAAGAAACTACCGAGTCTCTCGTATCAAGCTCTAGAAGCTTGTTTGAGTCCATATTGTACTTTTGTGAGCTTAAAAACATGATTTGAAAAAAATTTAATTTTCAAAACCTCTATGTTGCTCAACATATACCTCATTTATAAAACTATTTAAGAAAGCACTTTTAACATCTATTTGAAAAAGTTTGAAATCTTTATAACAAGCATACGCAAGTAACATTTGAATAGCTTCTAATCTCGAGACCAGTGCATATGTCTCATCCTAATTTATTCCTTCTTCTTGATTGAAATCTTGGGCTACTAGTCGAGCCCTGTTTCTAGTGATGACTCCATACCCCATCTCTATTGTTTCTAAAAACTCAATTGTGTTCCAATAATACTATGAATTTTGGGTTTAGGAACAAGTATCCAAATATCATTTCTTTTAAATTGATTTATCTCTTCTTGCATAACTAGAATTCAAGATTCATCAAGAAGTACTTCATCAATATCTTTAGGTTCAATATGAGATGATCGAGTACTTATACCTCATGATAGTTCTCCTAGAATTTGTTCAGTTGGATGATCTTTACAAGTTTTCACTGTTTAGTTGCATCTTGCATTAAGTTTGATAATTTTATTGATATCTTTATCTTGGACTTCCTATGTGGTGTTCTCTTTATTGAGTTTAAGGCTCTCCGTGTTCTTTATAAGTTTCGTTTCTTCATCAACAGATTTTAATTTTACCTATTCTTATGATCTTTCCTTTTTGAGTTGTCTTCAAATGTCATGTGTCCTCCATCTTTGAATGTAAGAGCAATAAACTTAGTTTTATCTCCAATCATGTATCTTGAGCATCCACTATCTAGAAATCATTTGTTTTTGCTTATAGAGGACTTCCTACATACCTATAAAATCAATTAAATGATTTTTCTTGGTACCGTTCTTCATTTATTAGTATTAAAAGAAACAAAGGTTTTTAGTTATCATATGGTCCTAATAAACTTATATGCTTTCTTCTAATAGGACAAACATGATAATTGAATTGCATATGACTTGTGACATATATAAAGAACTTGAGTAAGTGTAATAGTTCTTTGAAAAAAAATTATTTTTGTGAAAAGCGTTTTCAGTACTAGACTTGATTTAGAAGATTTATCAAAGAAGTTTTTCTAAGGTTTTAATTTTGTTTTGGCATATATCCCAAATTTGCTTTGTCAAAAGCACATTTTTTATTTCCAATAAGTTTTTCAATTTTTTTTTCCATTAGTAAATTTTTCAACAATCTTTTCAATTTGTCACCTCCTTCAACTCATGATTTTCATTTTTCGAAATGATATTTTCTTTTCTTAAAACGTCAATTTCGTTTATTAAAAAATAATTTTTCTTTTTCAAAATAATATATTTGATACCCATTTCTCAAGTTCCACATGTAACTCTTCAAAAGTATTATGCAATTCATCATATGATGTATTTTCAATTGAAATATTTTTTTTTATAGGTATTTTCAATTGAAATATTGTCAAGATTTATTACCTCAAGGTCATCTTTAGAAATAAGACAAAGATTTGTCATTTCCTCATTACTTGTATCGTTGTGTGAGCCACTCGAATTATCATCCCATGTAACTTTTATTTCTTTCTTGTCCATGTTTCGATATTTATTTAGTACAAGAGATTGCAAAAAATGACTTGCAACGCAGGATCGCAAAAGAGGTAATATTGCTTTTGTTGGGTGATGGTGCAGTAGTGTTGCGTTGAGTCTGATGGCCTTCACAAGAGTGTGTAATAGATTCGAAACTGTTCATACTTGTGAAGGATGAAGGTCTGCTATGTATTATAGAGAGAGGGTGGAAAAAAGAGCATGAGCTACTGGTGGAGTCAAGCACAATTCAGTGGCTTGGGAAAACATTGGAGGAATGCTTGAGAGGGGAGAAGAGGGAGTTTTATAGCACCACTAGAGAAGGATATCATAGCTTTATGGCACAGAGGTGCTCGAATAGTTGTGGAAGGTACATGGTGGTTGCAGAATATTGTAAGGGAGGAAGAAGAAGCTTTATTTTCATACATGAAGGGAGGGGGGAGCGGGTGGAGGAGGCTGAGGGAGGCTTTGTGGGAGTGTTTGTAGTTAGGGAGAAACAGGGGAGGCCCTCTCGGAGGAGCCCAGTTGAGGCCACAGAAGGAGGTGGAGAGGCTGTATGTATGGTCCTATAAGGAGGTTTTCATGTCGGCATTGGACCACCATGGTTTGAGTGGGGGTGACGGTGGTGGCTGGTGCACAGACAGAAATTTGCATCGAGCCTCTCTTGGTGTACGAAACGTGGGTTCTGGTAGGGAGGCTGTCGGATAGGCTGAGGGGGATGTATGCAGGCTGTTGGTGGAGATGCAGGGCCAGTTACGGCAACTACAGTTGGAAGTGATAGAAATCCTCTACTGTGTTAGGTGTAAAAAGGAAGATGACAGAGCCAAGGATTTCAAAGGAAAGGGGCTGGGCTTGCAAAGGCCCATTCAGGCCCTTCACGTGCATTTTAGTAAGTCTAGGGGTGAGGGATCTCTTGCGAACGGGCTTCTTTGGAGGAAGGTTATGGTTGTAAGGCACGAATGGGCTGTGTGGTTGGGCCGCACTTCACAGGTCATAGTGAAATTGGACGTGGAAAAAATGCACACGGGCTAGCCTAGGGCCCAATGTCCATGGAAAGAATGCCCTGGGGCTTGTTCCAGTGGTGACTCTCGTGCGAACCCATCAGAGACCTCATCGCGATGCCTACGGACGAAGGTGGAACTGCTAGCGGGCACGCAAAAAATGCCAATGACGATGGTGGAGCACTCCGATGATGGCCCGCACGTGGGTGGGTGTGCGAATTTTGATGGTAGAGCAAGTGAAAGGCTCCTCGATGCCTCTGGGTGGGGTTTCTCCGACGGATGATGGCCAAACAGTGCTGATATAGTGCAAGGGTGTAGCTGTGACTCTGGTGAACCTTTCAATACTGGACCCTAATGGGGAGGAAATGGTGTCCTCCGATGATGATAATTTCTTAGGTTTGGAGTACGAAGGTTTTGAGGAACATTTTATGGCCTTGCTTACAACCATTGAAGTGGGGCATAAACAACAAAGAAAAGTTGGCTCCAAAAAACAGTGTGAGCTCAAAAGGTTGATGTGGTTGATGAATACTGAGGGTAGTGCCAGCAGGTGTAGGTCGAAAGGGCTGGCCTTCTCCCAATGAAACCCAAAATTGTGTCATGGAATGTCCACAGACTCAACGAGGTCGATAAACGTTTGCAAATAAGAATGACTTTCTTGTCTCATTTATGCCCTCTTAATTAGGGCATATAGGTTTCTTGTATTTATCGAGCTTTGCCTAATTCTTTGATCAATAAAATTTGTTTACTTATAAAAAAAAAATTATTTAGTACAAGACATTCCGCCTTACTGTCCAGATTTATTGCATTTGTAACAAGTTAGAGAATTATTTTTACCAAGTCTTTCTTGAAAAACCTTTAGAGCCTTCAAAAGCCTTTATCAAATTTAAGAATCTCTAAAACATCTTGTTAACATTGCAACTTCTTCGTCTTTGTCATCATTTTCCTTATATTCTTCGTTTTCGCTTTCATGTGGAACAACTTCAAGTGTTAAGTTTTTCTTTAACTTTTCTCATTTTTTTCTCCTCTTTTCTATGTGTACGGGTGATATAAGTGATCCGATGAGTTCATTTATCCCAAGTTTTGTAAGGTCCGCTTCAAGAATCCCAAGTTTTCTTGCCATCTCCAAGTTAGTAAAACGAGAGTACATAGAGGAAATAGATTCATCATTAGTTATTCTAAACATTTCATATTGATGAACAAGAATGTAACTTTTTTATTCATCAACTTATCTCAAATTTTTTTTGCCGACTTGGAAGTCACTATTGAAGAGATATTTATTGTCTTCATTATCCAAATCTTATTATTCTTTTATGACATTTACTCTATCAACAACTTTTGTTAGGATATAAAGTCATTTTACAACACATCTCCAAATTTCTGGATCTTGAGCCTCAAGGAATATTCTCTCATACTAGCTTTCTAAAATGTGTAATTGTTTCCACAAAATAGTGGAGGTTGAGAAATGGATTGACCTTCACCAAATATAGCTGAAATGTTAGCCATAAGATATATAAAGCCCTTGCTCTCTAATACCAATTATTGTCTAGATGACTAACTAGTAGTAAATATTAACAATTATAAATCAAATAGACTATAAAATGTGAATACAAAAATACTAAGCAACAGTAAATATAAAGAGCTTGCCAACCACTAGCTTTGTGAGTATTAATGGCCGATAAATAATTATATCAATCAACACCATATCAAAACGGAAGACCTCCACAAGTTGGCATTATTACGGCATTGTGATGACCGATCGATCTATGCATTAATTTGTACATTCCATTCATAGGGATAGGAATCTGTTTTCTTCTTCCACAAGTTTTCAATTCATGATGTGGATGCACTGTAAAAGTATTAATAAATTTAATCATTTAATTTATATATCTTAAAGCGATATCAAAAATATACAGATCTATACAGAAGAGTTGGTGTTTGCTATCTTAAGTGTAAATAATTAAGCTTTGTATAGGAGAGAGAATACATCCTTGCCTCAAGCTATTACTCGAAAATTTTCATATTCATTATTCAACCTCCTTTAGGTAGATAGAAACTTGTTAGACTTTTGAGCAACAATGAATTCATGTAGACACCTTTTACAGTTACAAGCGCCTTACGAGTGGTGATTCAGCTATTACCAGTGTAGAATTCCTACTACACTCAAAAGATAGTGGGTATAGGTTATCATAGTACATTCTTCAATGAGTGAAATGAAAACCGTATAACACAAACTATATCTCTCAAAATGAATAAATGTTAAGGCATGCTTAGAAAATAAAAATATTGAAAGCTTTTTGATAAATGAATATTATAAAGCTTGTATTTGTTGTGTGATTTTGAAGATCTCAAATAAACGGTCTATAGACATTCATTTTCAAATTAAAAAAAAAATACAATTGTCAAAAAATAGTATCACATCTTTCAAAAAAGCTTTACATTTCTACATTTTTGCACATGTCAAGAGGAGAATAATTCACTTTTCAAATTTCTCAAACAAAAACTTCTACATTTTGTACATGTCAAAAAGATCATCAATCACTTTTCAAACTTTTAAACATATCCTGCACATGTGAAAAATGACAATCAATCACCCTTCCAATTTTCAAATTTCAAACTTTCAATCATATAATGCATATGTGAAAAATGACAATCAATTTATCTTTCAAATTTCAAACTTTTAAAAATATCACGCGCATGTGAAAATTTCAAAATGATGTCTCATGAGAAAATATTCTTTTATAGCCTTAACCTTTTTGAATTTTGAAAGAGATGTGTACATAAATACTCTAAAAGCTTCATTTGTAAGTTTGTTCTATTTCTTGCCCATTTTTTATTTGTTGACGTTCTTGACTCTATTTTTTGGACAATTTGAGACTCGTTTATGCTTGGCCTTGTTTGTTATCATCAAAATTCTTACGTAAATATAGAGTTAATAGAGAGTTATATGATGTTGAACCTTGGGTTTCAAGCATCATATTTATATTTGCATATGGATTTTGATGATAACAAATAAGTTCAGGCATAAATGAGTCTCAAGCTCAAGTTATATACATAATAAAACCAAGCACATCAACGTATCAAGCAAAAGCAAGAAAGGAAACAAACTTACAAATAAAGTTTTTAGAGTAAATTTTGTACATCTCTTTCAAAACTCAGAAAATGATTAAGACACATAAAAGAATATTGTCTCATAAAGCATCAAATTGCATTTTCCACATGCGCATGATATATGTGAAAATTAAAAGTTTGAATTTTGAATTTTGAAAGATGATTGATTGTGTCATCTTTAACATGTGCATGACATGATTGAAAGTTTGAATTTTGAAAATTTGAAAGATGATTGATTGCCATCTCTCACATGTGCATGATAAGTTTGAAAAATTTAGAAAGTGAGTGATGCTCTTTTTGACATATGCAAAAGGTAGTTACTTTTTGTTTGAAATTCTGAAAAGTGATTAATATTCTTATTGACATATGCAAAAGTAGAAAATTTGGTTTAAAAAGTTTGAAATGTGATTGATATTGGTGTCTTTCACAATTGCAAAAAAATAAAAATAAAAATAAATAAGAATAATAAAAAAATAAAAAAAACTTTTACTTGAAAACTTCAAAATCACAACACTACACACATCAACTACAAGCTTACGCTTTCAATCTCTCTGCTAAGCATTGAACCTTAACACTAGTTCATTTTAAGAGAGATATATAGTTTGCGTTGTACCGTTTTTCATTTCGCTCATTAAGGAGAGAGTATACTCTAATAACCTATCCACTACAGTAGGGTGTGTTAACCTTTACGAGTGTAGTATGAGTTCTACACAGGGCGTAGGCAGTGGACTAGACCTCGTTAAAATATTGAGTTTGCATATCTCTTACCCTTCTTTTATTCACAGATTACGTTGAGCAGTTGATTTATAATTGTAAATTTTTTTAAAACAATCAAATTCATCCTCCTCTTGGGTTAGTCATTTGGGCAATAGTTTCAACACGCATATTTCCTCATACCTTACAAAGTGCATATTTCCCCCCGACTATGGTGCGGATCTCGCCAAGGTGCCTATTGCCTAAATTTGTCAACAAGGTTAACCAAGTCTGTCTTACTTAACTGAAGTTAAGATGCACCAATACAATCTCTAATGCCATAAAAGATTAGGCTTCGTACCTATTTGATTAGCCTGAGACTCAATAGACTTTCCCTAGAAGATCCATATTACTGAATTGTGAATCCTCTCTCACCTCTGACGCTAAATCCTCGCATTGCACCGCGGTCAGTTTCCTAGGTAAAGCTTTGCTTTGGAGGTCCCTCTCGATTTCTGACGGCATCCTCCCATTGTTGCTTCGTTTTTCTTTAGACTTTGTCTTTTCTTCTAAGGCTTCTTCCACTCTGCCTCCTAAGCGCTCCGTGCAATCTCTCTCTCCTTTCCCTTTGTAATCCTCCATTTTGGCTGGGGTTGGTGTTCGACCACAAAGGACTCCAGCTCTCCACAATCTGGTATATAACATTCCATTTGTGTTGTCTTGTAATAGGTGGATAAATCATCCGATCTTGGCTCATTCTTCTCTCCTTGCACACTCGTGTTTGTGTGCACAACTTGCTAGAGCTCTAGCAATCTCTCGTTCTTTAGACTTTTGTCTTGTCTTCTCTCCTTAGCACTCCTTGCAATCTCTCTCATTTTCCTCTATAATCCTCCATTTTGGCTGAGGTTGGTGCTCGACCACAAAGGGCAGCTCCCCATTTCTTCACATCTCCACAATCTGGTTCTTGAGGGTATAGCATTCCAATATCTCGTTCTTTAGATTTTTGTCTTGTCTTCTCGGACTTCCACTCTCCTTAGCACTCCTTGCAATCTCTCTCATTTTCCTCCATAATCCTCCATTTTGGCTGGGGTTGGTGCTTGACCACAAAGGGCAGCTCCCCATTTCTTCACATCTCCACAATCTGGTTCTTGAGGGTATAGCATTCCATTATGCTGTGACTTTGTGTCCTATAATAGGTGCAAAAACCATCCAATCTTGGTGCATTCTTCTCTCTACCTCCAAGGCTCTTCTTCGGCTTGCAAACTCTTATTTGTGTGCACAACATCTCTAGCCTTTCGAATGAATGCCTGTAATGCCTTCTCTTGCAATCTCTCTCATTTTCCTCCATAATCCTCCATTTTGGCTGGGGGTTGGTGCTTGACCACAAAGGGCAGCTCCCCATTTCTTCACATCTCCACAATCTGGTTCTTGAGGGTATAGCATTCCATTATGCTGTGACTTTGTGTCCTATAATAGGTGCAAAAACCATCCAATCTTGGTGCATTCTTCTCTCTACCTCCAAGGCTCTTCTTCGGCTTGCAAACTCTTATTTGTGTGCACAACATCTCTAGCATTTCGAATGAATGCCTGTAATGCCTTCTCTTGCCCTCGGTCATCTCATTCGTATCTTCTTCTTCGATCATCCTTCTGTCGCCTCTCTTTTTCATCAGTGCTCTCAACATTGACAAGGTCGTCGGCCCAGTCCATAAACTCTCTCGCAAAGTCGCTAGTGTCTTTTCATCCTTGTTCTAAGTTCCATCCTCACGTTGCTTCACTGTAAAAAGGCAGCTGGCCTCTTGTTGGCATGAACTGCATGAGGAATTATTGACCTAATTCATCAAAACTCGTAATCAACCTAGTTCGCAGGCTCCAAAACTATCCCCTAGTCATCCCTTCGAGGGTCAAAAGGAAGAAGGCCTTGTATACTATCTCTTCGAATTCACGTTACATCATCGTGAGGAGGTAGGCAGTTGGCCTCCTTCCTTCTCTTGTTGGCATGAACTGTAGATGCAATTCATCAAAACCCGTGATCGACCCGGTTCGCAGGCTTCCCTAGTCATCCCATTGAGGGTCATCCCAACATCAGGTAGGTGCTCCACGAGGTCCTTAGACCCATCGTAAAAATTCATCTGAGGAACCTTGAACTTTGGGGTAGAGAGGCCATCATCATCTCTGATAAACAGAAAATCTTAGGCAAATAATCTACCGAATACAACATACCCGTTCTCTTAATCATTTCCTCGTATTTCTCCATCAGTTCTTTAAGGTTGTCTTGTATCCTTTTCATTTCATCACGGATGTCTTGGTCTAGCCCCCTTTCACTTTGAGTCTCTTCATCACGTTGTTGCTCACATTGAAGATCTCCCCTCCCTTGACTCGGCATCCTTATTCTCAAAGTCCTGTTTCAACTCCTCACTTTTACATTGGAGTGCTTCCAAAGCTTGGGTCATTTGCTCTAGTTTCTCCTCCATCTCTGAAAACCTCCTATTCATCGGTTGGCTATGTGCATTTCCAATGCGGTTGTGTCTAGATCTCTTGGGTATGGGAGCGTGTGGTTGTCGGCATCTAGATCTGGTCTCGGCAGTGGATTTTCAGAGGAAATAGTCAGTATCTCACAGACGATACCAAATGTTGAGACAATTTTCTACCAATCCAACGCCACCATAGGCTCTACCATATACCACTTGTGAAGCCAAGAGAAGACACTGGATGATTCTGGTGGGAAATACCTCTGATGCCTAAAACATATTTTTCAATAGTTAACGTTTTACCTGGAAGGGTAATTATAGAAGATGAAGTACAGTCTTAAGGGAAGTATCCTAACATAATATGCCTCTCATAGGTGTCCTACCAACAACCCTGACTCAAGGGGTAAGCAATTGAGGCCACCGCCTAAGGCCCCCACAAGTAAAAAAGAATAATAAATAAATATTATGACTCTCAAAAAAGAAATTATATATAGAAAAAATATTGGTTATATGGCATAAAAGATGGAAAAAGTTTTGCCTAAAAAAAATCAGTAAATGTAAAGTTTTACTCAAAATGTACAAAATTTTAAAACAAGGGTGAAAACTGGAATAGAAGTAGGAAAATGATGATATTACTCTTGAATATTTTTGAAGAGAGCATGTCTCTGGCTCGTCAAAAGTTGTTCCCTACCCAGGTATAATCCTCACCTTTGGATGCGAGGGGCCTCTTTCACTCCATTTGAACTCCCCGCCTAACTACTAAATCCTGCTATCTATCCTACTCACGGCATGTCTTTAGAATCGTCCAAGGAGTGTAAGTCCACAAGTGCCTTCTCAAGTGTTTTCCCTTCGTCGCCTTATCTGCCTCTCCTCGCCTATGCCGCATGTTTTTCCCAAAACATATATGATTATATAAACCCCATGCAAGTCATTCAATGCAATCGATGTCAAACTCATAAACATTCGAGTGACATGATCAAAGTGGCATATGTGCATCATCGTCTCTCCCACACCAATTCCTGAAGTAATTTTGCCTAAAGTCTCTCCATTATGAAATCAATGGTCTTTTTACATTATAAAAGACAACATAGAACTTAACCAATTAATTAGTTACTTGTAGAGATAGACATTGTCCCTCAACAAATGTAACACCCATCCTTATTAAAACCTTAGAAAACAAAATCGAACCTAAGTCGAATAGTCATATTATTCTTCTTTTACAAGCAATTCTATCTTTATTTTTTTCTTTTTTTAATTCACAAGTATCAGAATTCCATCTCCCCTTGAAGCTAACATCATATATCGAAACAATAACGTTGTATTAGGAAGGATCCCACTTCTGCATTCCAATTCCAACATGATCTAATAATCCTACCTCCCTAGCTATCCTACAAAAAAGCCAATTTCAAAGAACCACCCTTTCTAATACTAGTAAAAATACATAGGAGAGATTTTACCTGGTCAGAAATGGCTATAGAATTAGAGTTTATGACATCCGCTTTCACTGAATACTTGCAATATGAAGACAAAGTTGTGACTGCAAGACAAAGATGAGACAAGCCCATAAGTATAACTGATTCCAACAAAGATGAGACAAAGTTGTGACTCTAAAATGTTTCTCTTTTGTTTTATAAAAATTCCAAAGACTCGTTCAGAATAAAAAAAAAGCTCCCATATTTCCACTTTGGATCAAACAATAGTCATAGGCTAACAATTCCTTGAAAACATAAATTCACACCTAACAATGTATTGGATTGTCGAGATAAATTAGAGGACCCAATTATTCAAATTATCCAGCAATCACTCGAGAGAGTAAAAAACCCAAAAAAAGATTAAAGAAAGAGAAGGGGTGCTAAAGAGAACCTTAAAATAATTATACACCAATTCTATCAAAAGAAAACCCCAAGAGAGAAGGGGACAATGTTCCTTTTTAGTTAGGAATACCAAAATACAAAAAAAAATGATCAAATGTTTGAAACCCGCCCTCTGTTCAGTTCTCAGAAAACCTAACCTTACAAAAAATTTTAAAAAATTGTTTAAAAAGTCGGTTCCTTGTTCCTTGTTGGCATTGAGGTTCAAAGGCCAGTAATAGTGAAAATTGAAGAATTAATCAAACATCTTCTTTCACCAATCAAAATACTTCGGATCCAAGCTTACCCAGCGCCTTCTGTTCCTCCCCTTCTTGCCCTTGCTTCTCCAATGCCTATTCTTCGACGAACTTTCCCAGCCTACACTTCTTTGCCAGTTGTGTACAAAGACGTAAATCCAAGAAAAAGGTACTGATCAAGGAAAAAAAAAAGCCGGGGGGGGGGGGGGGGGGGGGGGGGATGCTGGTTTGTTATCATATTCCCATGGGAAAAAATTATCTATAGGAAAATTCAGTCCCTAAAACTTTGGATCAAAATAACAAGAAAAATCATACGTGTGTCAACGGAGACCCACTGCCTGTGTCTCCTTCAATGCAGACCACGGCCTGGGTTAAGGGTGGAGGAGACCCACCATGGATGAAGACCCCCGAGTCTTTGAGAAAAGAAAATAAGGGAGAGACTGGTAACGAAGAAAGTAAAAGTGTGTGTGTGAGAGAGAGAGAGAGAGAGCCGCCGGGGGGGGGGGGGGGGGGGGGGGGGGGGTGAGATTGAGATGAACCGATGAAGACCGAGACAGAGAGGAAAAAGGAGTATAGACTCTATAGAGATTGAAAATCAGAGAGCCGTTGGAGCAGTTTACAAGAGCATCAGATTTTGTAATGAACGCCGGATTTTCGAAAGACAAATAACTAAATAAGGTTTAAAAATCTAGCCTTGCGCCTCCTTGCAAAGAAAAAAAAACCAAGAAGATTACAACGGCTAGAATGGAAGATGCTAGGGTCCACCCCCAAACGTCCATCCAAAATATGCACATCATAGTATTTTTTTTAATATTAAAAAACACATACATACAAATTCACTAATGATAATTTTTTAAACATTTAAAAAAAATTATAATTTTTTAAACATTATAAGAAGAAAAAACAAAAAATGTATTAGTGTGTAAACTTGAGTTCACATTTGGGTGCAACCCAAGCATTTAAACTTGGATGACTCTCAAATGTGCCCCTCGTTTAATATTTAAGAAAGTGATTATTAGTGAATTTATATTTTTTAGATATATTTAAAAAATATTTGAAAAAATATACAATTACACTAAGGGGCACATATGGGGGGCATTGCAGCATTGTCGTAAAGAAGAATTCTTAACATTGTAAAGAATTTATGTCTATTTCATTTCTCATACAAAATATTACACACTGGATAAAGGAAAAATTATTGTTTCTTATTGTAACAAAATTGGAAATACCACATACCCCCAACATACGAAGCCTAAAAAATTTTAAACTTAATTTAGTTAACAGATGAGATGAGATGAGATTAAAAATATATGAATAGTAGTGAGATAGTTTGTGAATAATAATAAAATAATTTAAGTTAAAATATTTTATGGATTTTTGAAGAGAAAATCTTGAATAAAAATATTATAAAGTTAAAATATTTTTTAAGATTATTTTTAGTTTAGGATTTGAAAAAGTTAAATTATTTTTTGTGTTTTATTTAGAATTTGTTGTAATGATTAGATGATGATTAGATGAAAAATTTGAAAAATTAAAATTTTGAAATTGAAAAGTGTTTGTGTTTGAATAGTGTTTGGATATTGAGATAAAATGAGATAAGATTATCTATGAAACCAAATGGGGCCTTAATGTTAGGATAGTTATTCAAAAATGCTAGAAAGGACGAGGGAGTAAGGCACGAAAATACACGAAAGACATGTCATCACCATGAAAGGACTCTTTTACCCTTTTATTTTAGAATCCCTTTACAGATAAAAAATGTTACAGAAGAAATCCTAATGGAGAACTGTGTGTAGTAGAGTACGCTTCTTCAAGAAATGACCTTGACATTATGGTTCTCCTCCAACACTTTTCCTGAATCTTGTCGTTGTTGGGTTCCCTAGGTTTAGCTTTCCTGATCTTGTTCTTGTTCATGTGAGGAGACATAGTTTTCAAGTCCCCATGCTTTCTTTCATTTACATTTGCAACTCTATTGGCAGAAGACTTTGAAGACAATGAAGCTGTTGGATGAGCCAAGACCTTATTTGCAGCTAGTTTAGAGGTCCTTACCCATATTGACATCATTCTTTCTAGAAAGGGCTTTAATCCTTTCTCCTCCTCTCAGCTTGTTGGGCCACGTCACGGGCCCAAACAATAGCCTGGCCCATGATCCTTGAACCTCGACATACTAATTCACGAAAAGGATAACCACCCCAGAAACCTCGAGAGAGAGGTTATCAATTTGTTATCTTTAGTAAGTAAAGTTTGAATATCTCACATTTGAGTTTCAAATGAAGGATCAAGCAGTTATCACATCACGTCAAACAGAAGATATCAGAAGCTCTATTTACATCCCCCAGGTCTGACCATGAGGGGGCCTTCTTTTCACACTAAGGAAATAGCCATACTATACTGACTTAGGTATCGGAGACGTTCCCATGAACCCCCAAGACCTGTCTCTCTTTGGTTGTAAGTGATCATGCGAGAGGAGCTACGAAACCATCCATAACAGTTGGTGCTGTCTTTGGGATTCTTGTTTCTCAGCAATGTGGTTTTCGTATGTCTGCCACCACACAATCTCAAGCAACAAGGGATCAGGAAGCCAATTCAGTCAATATGGAAAGCAGAATAGCGGAGTTGGAAGACTAGTTAAAGAAAGTAACATCAGAGCTGGAGGCTTTACAACGAGAAAAATGAGGTTCTTAAAGGAAGAGATGGAGCTTCAGGAGAGAAGTTTGCATCAAGTCAGGTGGATAGAACAGAAGGGGAGTCACAAGGCACATGCAAACCTCCTCACAAAGAAGAGGCAAAGAAAATGCACCACGATTTGTGAAGTCTCATGGATAAGTATGAAGAGATGGCGAAAAGAATAGGAGCATCTTCTGTACAGCGCAAGAATATGGCGGTTCCCCTCCCGTAAAAGTTCAAAGTCCCAGTGATGGAGATGTATGACAGCACCAAAGATCTCGTTGAGCATATGGAGACTTTCAAGGCCCACATGACACTTTACGGGTTTCCCAGTGAAATTGCATGCCAAGCCTTCCCATTGACTCTGAAAGGGGTTGCCCAGGGGTGGTTTGGAGCCTTGCAGCCAGGATCAGAGGATAGTTTTGAGTATTTTGATCGTCAGTTCCTGACCTAGTTTATGGCGAGTCGAAGAAGGAGGAGACTAGCCCTGTATTTGCTAACTGTCAAGTAGAAAGAAGACGAGAGCTTGAAAATGTACCTTGCACGGTTTAACAGGGAAAGAATGATGGCTGATGATCAGGACGAGAAGATAACACTGGCAACTTTACTAGGAGGAACATGGCCGAGGAGCCCGCCCCTTCATGGATGAATTAGCTAGGAAGACTCCAACCACTTTGCATGAGTTGATGGACAAAGCCGACGACTTTATCAATGTGGAAGATACATTGCAGGCACTGACGGCACCCAGACGCTCTGAGATGGAACGATCAGAGGACCATGTGAAGAAAGGAACTTTGAAGAGGGATCAAGATGGAAGCTCAAAAACAAAGGAAGGTCAATATGAGGAAAGGCAGGAGATGAGCATAAGGGCAGACTACGCTCGAACACAGTATTCCAGTATGAATGTGTAGGAAAAGACTCGAGAATCCTGTCAAGATGACGATCGAGGGTGGCAATCGCAAAGATTCTGCTCTTATCACAACACTAGTGGACACCGTACGAACGACTGCTGTACATCAAAGCAGAGGATTGAAGAGATGCAAAATAGTAGAGAACTTGAGAGGTTAGTAGCTTCGGCCACCCCCCCCCCCCCAAGGCAAGTGACCGAAGGATAGATCGAGACCAAAGGCATAGGTGAAGCGAAAGCCTTAGGGGCAGAAGGATGCCTCAAGAAGACCAGGATCCAAGATAGAATGCAAACCAAAGAAACCTCCCGCTAGGTGAAATTCGCATGATAGGTGGGGGATTCGCAGGTGGAGGACCTACTTCGTTGAGGAGGAAAACTATGCCTGGCAAGCTAGGTACAAGTAAGTTTTTAGCATGGGAAGACCAAAGAAGCAACCTAAACTAAAGTCGCCCATCACGATATCCTTCGACGAGGATGACTGCAAAGGAGTGGTTTACCCACATGACGATGCTTTGGTAGTCACCATGTTAATAGCCAACTATACCACCCAAAGAATCTTGATAGACAATGGGAGCTTAGCAGATATCTTATTCTGGGAAGCATACGAGAAGATGGGAATTGGGCCAGGTCAGCTACGCCCAGCCCCTATGACGTTAAAAGGTTTTTCTGGCAAGACAGTTCAACCTGTGGGATCCTTCACCTTACCAGTCACAGTGGGATCCAGCCCGAGCACAACCACCACAATGACAGACTTTCTTGTAGTAAGAACTCGATCAACTTACAATGCCATAATTGGTCACTCGACGTTGAATGCGATCAAGGCGATAACATCCACCTATCATCTAAAAGTGAAATTCCCCATAGAAGCGGGCATTGGTGAAGTATGTGGTGAGTAGGTGTTAGCTCGAGAGTGTTATGTACAAGAACTCCGACAAGGCGAGAAGGATGTAAAGATGACAGAGAAGGAGAACCAACGTGTTGTGGACTTCATCCCGCCACCACCAGAGAAAGAGCGCCTGGGTGGAAACTAGAGATGAAAGTGCATTCAGACAAGGTAGGACCCACGAGCCTATGGAATTAGTCACTCTTGACTCGAAATACCCTCAATCCACTGTTAGGATCGGGACCAGGCTGAGTAAGGAGGAAAGGCGACGATTGAAGGAACTCTTGGTAGAACACACAAGGACGTCTTTACCTGGAGTCAAGAGGACATGCTAGGAATTTGCGAAGACATCATAGAGCATAAGCCCTGAAGCTCGGCCAGCCAAGCAAAGAAAGAGGAGTTTCAGCACCGAGAAGTACGCAACAATTGTCGAAGAAGTGGATCGGCTGCTAGCAGTGAGATTTATCAAAGAAGTTCCATACCTCGAGTGTCTTTCAAATGTAGTACTGGTAAAGAAAGCCAACAACAAATGGCAGATGTGCATGGATTTCAAGGACCCCAACAAGACTTGCCCTAAATACAATTTTCCCCTACTGCAGATAGACCTGATTGTAGATTTAATAGCGGGACATAAGATGTTGAGTTTCATGGATGCGTACTCGAGGTACAACCAAATTAAGATGAGTTGAGGTGATCAGGAGAAAATAGCATTTATAACTGACTGAAGGCTATTTTGCTATAAAGTCATGCCCTTCGGGCTAAAAAATGCCAGAGCCACGTATCAGAGATTAGTGAACAAAATGTTCAAAGAGCAGATAGGTCGTAACATGGAGGTTTACGTTGACGATTTTCTAGTTAAAAGCAAATAACCAGGGCTGCATGTCAAAGATTTAAGAGAGGCTTTTGAAGTGCTAAAGTGTTATAAAACGAAGTTAAACCTGACCAAGTGAGCATTCGAAGTTCGATCGGGAAAATTCTTGTGCTTTATGGTTTCAGAAAGAGGAATTGAAGCAAATCCAGAGAAAGTGCGAGCCATCACCGAAATGAAATCGCCAAGGAACTTGAATGCAGTTCAGCAACTAGCGGGAAAAGTGGCAGCACTTAACAGGTTTGTATTCCGATCAACAGACAGATGTTTGCCGTTCTTTCGAGTATTGTGGAAGGCTCAAAGCTGGGACAACGAATGTGAAGAAGCCTTTGCACAGTTGGAACAGTATTTAACCAACCCTCCATTGCTAAGTCAAACCAAGCAGGGGGAACCCTTGTTGCTGTATTTGGTGGTCACACCGGACGAAGTATCAGCGGCTCTACTACAAGAGGAAGAAAGGGTACAACAACCAATGTATTACACACCCAAGCCTTAAGAGGATCAAAAACCCGATATCCAAAGATTGAGATGATGGCTTTTGCAATGTATTACACCACCCAAGCCTGACGACTACGACCTTACTTCTCATCCCATAAAGGTGGTAACGGGGTCGGCCCTTCAAAGGTGTTACAATGGCCGGATACCTCGAGAAGATTGATAAAATGGCCCATAGAATTAAGCGAGTTCAATATCACGTACATTCCAAAAAGGGCAGTGAAAGGGCAAGTTTTAGCCAATTTCTTAGTGGAGTTCTCCAAGTTCCCTGAAGAGGAACCACATATGCCAGTTGGAAGACCATGGTGGAATAGGAGTATACATAGTAATGATGGGGAGTGAGACTAAAAAATATTACTCCATAAGGTTGTGGTTTAATTAAGGTTACTAATAACGATGCCAAGTATGAAGCATTACTGGCATGGCTAGCGATAGTCGAAAACCGAGGAGTAAGTGAAATAGAAATCAAAGCAGACTCACAAGTCGTGGTAGGTCAAGTAACCGAAGAATACTTAACAAAAGGTGAAAGATTAAAATAGTATTTATAGTTGGTGCATGAAAAGCATGATCGCCTTCGATATTTCCAAATTGCCTGAGTTCCGCGATCTGAAAATTGGAAAGCACACAAACTAGCATGAGCTACGTCGACGAAGGAAGATGAAGCTCTGCCTTGGAATGTAATCAGGCAAGTACTGGAGACACCAGCCATCAGGGTTGAAGTGTTAGAGATAAGTGCAAGCACGCCCGAGTGGGTAAACTAGAGATTCCTGATGACTAGAGAATTCCCAGCCGTTAGGGAAGAAGCTAGAAAGGTCAAGAGCAGAGCAACCCATTTCACAATAGTGGAGGGCACGTTATATAAGCGGGGATTCTCAAACCCCCTCTAAAGATGCATGCCGAAAGAGGAAGCCAGGTACATCATGGAGGAAGTATACGCGGGTGTTTGTGGAAGCCATGCAGGAGGAAGAGCCTTGGTGGCAAAAATCGTAAAGGTTGGGTATTACTGGCTGAATGCCTTGAAGGACGCAAAGGAGTTCACCAAGAGATGTCTGTAGTGTCAGTTGCACGCCCCTATCCCGAGCAATCCACCCGAAGACTTAAAATCTGTATTTTCCCCTTGGGCGTTTGCTCAGTGGGGGAAATGCCTGGTACACCCTCTGCCAAGTTGCAAAGAGAGATCTAAGTTTATTATTGTCACCATCGATTACTTTACAAAGTGGGCTGAAGCTAAAGCTTGATAAAGATAACCTCCCAAAATGTCACGAAATTTCTGTGGAAGGCCGTGGTGTGCCGATTTGGGATACCCCAAAGTATCATCTCCGACAATAACAAGCAATTTGACTCCGAGCACTATCAAAGCTGGTGCACTCAACTTGGAATCAAGATCAAATACTCATCCTCGGGACATCCACAAGCAAATGGTCAGGTTGAAGCAACGAACAAGACGATATTGGGAATGTTGAAGCAAAGGTTAAACAAGAAGAAAAGGGCATGGGTGGAAGAGTTGCCAGGAATCCTATGGGCATACAGGACCATGGCCAAAACACCAACGGGGGAGACACCTTTTGCCCTAGCTTATGAAAGTGAAGCAGTTATACCGGTCGAAGTAGGAACTCCAAGCCATAGGATACAAAATTTTAACCTCGACCAAAATGTTCTGGCGCTAGAAGCGAACCTGGATCTAATAGAAGAAATGAGGGCTGACACGGAGGTCAGGGCAGCCACCCACAAGAGGAAAACATAGCAATACTTCAACAAAAGGGTTAAACCAAGATCCTTCAAGGTGGGGGACCTGGTCCTCAGAGAAATTGGAGTTACCACAGCAGAGGAAGGGAAACTCGAGCTTCGATGGGAAGGGCCTTACGTAGTGACAACCATCTAGGAAGCTATTGCCTTAAGGATGTCGTAGAAAGAGAACTGCCACACCCGTGGAATGCAGAACACTTAATAAAATATTTTACATGATTTATTCCATGTAATTATTTTTACACAATAAAAGATGTGGCAGGAGTTGTGGCTATTCTCTAGTCTTCCACTTTTCGCAATTCTTTCTTATATGGGTTACTCGCCCATAATTAATGCGGTCGAGGCATCCTCCCTCCAGACTTAGGTGAGTAATAGGAGTTTACTCACCCATAACTTATGCGGTCGAGGTGTCCTCCCTCCAGACTTAGGCGAGTAACATGAGTTCACTCTCCCATAACTTAGGCGGTCAAAACATCCTCTTGCTAGACTTAGGTGAGTAGCAAGAGTTTACTTGCCCATAACTTGCTCGGTCGAGGCATCCTCCCGCCAAACTTAGGCAAGTAACATAAGTTTACTCGCCCATAACTTCAGTCGAGGTATCTTCCAGCCAGACTTAGGCGAGTAACATGAGTTTACTCGCCCATACCTTACACGGTCAAGGCATCCTCCCGCTGAACTTAGGCAAGTAACATGAGTTTACTCGTCCATAACTTACGCGGTCAAGGTATCCTCCCATCAGACTTAGGCGAGTCACAAGAGTTTACTCGCCCATAACTTATGTGGTCGAGGCATCCTCCTGCCAGACTTAAGCGAGTAACATGAGTTTACTTGCTCATAACTTACGCGGTCAAGGCATCCTCCCGCCAGACTTAGGCGAGTGACATGAGTTTACTCACCTATAACTTCCGCAATCGAGGCATCCTCCTGCCAGACTTAGGCGAGTAACAAGAGTTTACTCACCCATAACTTGCGCGGTCGAGGCATCCTCCCGCTAGACTTAAGCGCCACGGCTAAGTAGCCTAAATACACAAAGAGATTATACAGTGACAACCAAAAGTAGTAAATCAGCACGCGAATGACAACATTAAAACATTCCTTAAGATGGAAACATTCCTTAACAAATACAATGTTCATGAACATCATTTCGAGAATACATGCTTCCTAAACTAAATACAGAGATAAAGAAAGTTTTTCAAGAACGGCGAGAGGAGGAAAGGCGTCCGGCATGGTGCCTCTCCCAAGGGAATAAAAAACCTGGTAAGTAGAGGAATTGGCACGAATCAACTTCCAATCCAAGGCGTGAAGATCTGTCTCAGGATGGTTAAGCAGCAATTCCCTCAGTTGTTTGATCTCGAGCTTAAATCCAAGACCCCAAGCTCGGCCTCGAATGGTATAGGTAGTTGTTAATTGAGGGAGAATGCGAGTAACTTCACTCTGAGTACGAGCTAACTTGACATTCAACTTGGTCACTTTCGTCTCTGATTCTGACAGTCGTTTCTTGTTGGATTCCAAGATCTGGTTCAGTTGCAAATAATGGTGGTCATGTTTTTTCAGCTTCTTTTTCGCGGCCTCCAGATCTTGTTCCACCCTAACTTTCTCGCCCTCTACTATGCTCAGCCGAGTATTGGCTTCTCTACACCCTTCCTCAAAGTTTAACAGGCGAGCAGCGTAATCAGTCTTTGCCTTCTTAAGGTGGGCAACTAGATTGTCCTGTTCAGCTCCACTAGCTTTCGGTTTGCTTCGACGCCTGCTGGCCTCCTCTGAGGAGCTCGCCACCTCTAATCTAATCGAATCAACTTGACCAAGCAAGGAGGCAACCTCATCCTCGAGCTTACGAGAGCAGGACTCAGCTCAAGATAACTCCTCTGCCATCTCCTCTTGCTCAGATCGTGCGGTGAGGACAACCTTATGAGCACTGCCAATAAAGGACCGAATGTTTTGGTTTTCTTCCTCTAACCCCAAACGATCCTCAACCAAGGCAGCCACCAAGATGTCAACTCCCTGGAAACCCAACCAAATCAGGAGCAGCAAGGCAAAGTAACTTACCGGCGAAAGGATGCTTCAAAGGTTATGAACGGTGGAATGAAAAGCTTCTTCTCAGCGAGCGCGTGAAGGTTGAGAGGAACTAGCTGGACAAGAACCCGACAAACCACAAGAATCAGGGACTCTAAAAGACACACCAACAAAGCCTTATGGGGTAGGGGTGTCTTGAACAGGCATAGGCAAGACGGTAGAAGGATTAGAAAAGATGAGGTGGATTAGAAGGATCGCGATTTCATCACCCTCATCCAAGTTAACATCATCTTCTGTTTGTGGAACCACCTTAGAAGGAGAGTTGGACAACAAGGTAGACTCAGCCTCTATCACCAACTCAAGGTCAACCCCAGCCTGGGCCACAAACTCGTCGAAGGAGTTGGTTGTGAGCACTTGGGGGCGACTTGGGTCCTCTCCGTTGCTCGCCAAAGGTGGGGATGAAGGCCTACCCCTTGTTGAATTGGACTCATCCAAAGGCACCAAGACCAAACAGACCTTCTTCTTCTTCTTCTTTCCTCCTACCACAGGCGGCAGACCTCTTTTCAAACTGCTCGCCGACGACGGAGCGCCCAAGAAGTCATGACTAAAAACATGTGCCATTTTTTAGCCCTAAAACTACAAAGGTTCCTTCTAAACGTCTGAAACCATGTAGAGAGACGAATTCACGAGCCGTAAGGTCAAGGTATTCATCACCCGTGGGATCCAACACTCGTCGCCAAAGAACACAGCAAGCCATCAGAATTCGCCAGGCATTTGGCACAAGTTGAGCTGGAGTAAGATCCAAGACATCCAGCACATTGCAAACATAGCCAAATACAAGGCAACATAAATAGCCAAATACAAGGCAACAGAAATAGCCATACCTCTCGCATTGATGACTTCGCGATGTTGTTCAGGCAGACCCAATGCTACTGAGTTTGGAATGTTGTAGCTATCCCTCGAAAAATCCAACTCACGACGAGAGACAGTGGAAGACCACCAGTAACCTTCGAAGATCGAATTAGAAGCAACCTCCCCTTCAAAAGAGGGGCTAATAGCCCCCTCCTCAGCACAAGGAGGATGGCAGGGTCGCAAAGACCTTTCCCTACGGGAGGAAGAAAGGAAGTTGTGTTTGGAGGAAGCCATTGATTCCAGCAAAAGCTAGGAGGAAGCAAAAAGAAACAGAGCGTTTGAGAAATGGAGAGAGCACGGAGTAAGGAGAGTAGAGCAAAAGAGTCTTCGAGAAGAATAAGTAACTGAAAGGGGGTACGCGAAATGACGAATGAACTGTATGACAAAGTATCGCTATGATTACAAGTCCCATCACGCTGCGTGTAATGAGACTTCGCGGGGTAACTGAAAGGGCTTTAATCCTTTCTCCCCCTCTCAGCCTGTTGGGCCACGTCAGAGGCCCATACAATAGCCTAGCCCATGAACCTTGAACCTTGACATACTGATTCACAGAGAGGATAATCACCTCAGAAACCTCAGGTTAGAGGTATCAGTTTTTATCCTTGGTAAGTGAAGTTTGAATATCTCACTACTTGAATTTCAAATGAAGGATCGGGCAGTTATCGCCTCAAACAGAAAATATCAAGAGCTCTATTTATATCGCCCAGGTATGACCATGAGGGATCTTTTTTTCATACTAAGGAAATAGCCATACTATATTGACTTAGGCATCGGAGGCGTTCCCACGAACCCCCAAGACCTGTCTCTCTTTGGTTGTAGGTGATCGTGTGGGAGGAGTTACGAAACACGTCCATAACACTTTCTTACACTACCTACTATAGAATTAGGAAAAGATCTTGGCTCCACTTTCAAAGATTTTGGATTCAAAAGAAGTAGCACGCTTCGCAGACAAGTCCAAATTTTAGACTTCAATGAACCTTTTTTCGCATAAACTCTCACTTTTTCTGCAAATGGCACTTCCTGCTTCACGACTTTGGGTGTATTGGATATATGGGTTTTTGACTAGGGTGAAGATTTAAGCATGACCCCAGATTTCTTTTTCCTTTTGGCCAAAACCTTATTTTCCACAAGACTTTTTCTGTCAGATGGTTATATTGACACTTCCTGCTTAATACAATCAAATAAGCCCACATGATTTCTCAACCAGCAAGACTGACCAAATCATCATTCGACCATTTGCTAGAGCCTAGAAATAATGTGATTGTAATTAGTATGCTAACACCTAATCTTTAGATTCAACAAATATCCATTTTGGACAATTCAGTGCATCGATATACACTCTCATATTCATATTTGCTCTTTCAAAACCAATGCAAACATATAATGTTCAAGGTCGTCATCCATTGATGACCAATCCTCTATGTAAATGATTATTTTTCTTGCCGTTATTTTTCTTCTTTTTAACAATTCTATCAACCTTGCCCACTTTGTGTCGTGTTGACAACCTCCCTTTACCTGTCACAACATTCAAATTGAGGACGTTTTTACCATTCTCTACAATCGCACCAGTATCTCTTTGTTTTGGCAGCCTTGATTCACACACTGTGGCACCACATTGGACTTTTACATTGAGTAAATGGTCCACCATGTTATTGTACTGCTCCTCATCTCTCAAAATAAGTGGTACTACCTCAACATACAACCTCATAAGATGATCATGCAACTGTCTATCAGGGTTGTCATATAAATCGTCATAATTGTTCTTAATAAGTGTGTATATGTGTATCAAATCCTTCCTCCAACGGTCTAAAATATACTTAGATGGTAATGAAGTATCATGACATTTGGCTCTAAACACGAAAAAGACATTCCTATACAAAATGCCCCGAGTCTCAAACAATGCAGAAGTACACTCTAGCTCGAGTTCCTTGATATTGAAATAAACGTAAACATTTACATCTTTGGTGAAGTTCTCAATTTGCATAGTGTTAGATACCTCATAGGTTGAAATAGCACCCTCATTTCGTACAAATGAGCAGTTACAGTAAATCATTCTCATTATCTCTAGTTGCACCTCCTGAATTTCTCATTTGCGTACACACTCTCGAACTGCTTCTCTATTTTGAAATTGGAATATAAGGTATTGTGGCATTGAATGAGTTAAAGTTAGCAGATTGCTCGTTCTTAACTTTTTTTTTTCCAAGTACATTGTTGAATTGATTAACGAACTCTTTAAATGTGGTACCTGAATGTACGAATCCATCGAAAAAAGAGTTCATGCTTTCGCTTTGCTTAATGGTGCTCATACCAGTCCAAAATACATCATTCAACTCGTATAACCCACTCAATCATGCATTATCATGAATGTTGTATGCATCTAGCAGCCTTCCCCAACTCTCCTCAAATTCAACACTTGTTTGGGAATCATACACACCCTCCAAAATGGAGGATTTTAGACCACAATTGTACATAGAACGTGAGCCTAGATTTTTTGGGAGTTTTTTCAATATGTGTCATAGATAGTATCTATGTCTAGTTTCTAGGAAGACAATTGCAATTGCATTCTTCATTGCACGGTCTTGATATATTATGAGTTTTGCTAGGGCTTGACCATCCATACACTTCAACCACACTTGAAACAACTATACAAATGTCTCTATATCTTAACTAAATATCAACCTTGTGCCTAGAAGTATGGATTGACCATGATGATTTACACTGACAAATGGTACAAATGGCATCCCGTACCTATTAGTCAAATAAGTCGTATCAAATGTTACAACATCCCCAAAGTATAGGTACGATGCCCTACTTCGTGCATTAGACCAAAATATATTTCTTAATCTATTTTCCTCATCCAAGTCTATAGTGATGTGAAAATCATGATGCATATCACGCATCCCTTCAAAATATTCCAAGAGTGCCACCCCACCTCCTTTGCAGAGGCAGATATGTCTTATCTTGTCAATGAAATTTTGGCAATCTTTTTATGTGAACTCAAGGTTCTCATAGCCTCCCGCTTCAACAACAAATGCACCAAAGCTCTATTCATCCTTGTCCCAATTTTGTTATTCAATTCTAGCTTCCATTTAGCAAGTGAATCTATTTTTCGATGGCATCTAAAATGTCTAGATTTGTGTGGGCTCAATCCATGATTGTGTGCAAGTTCTACAGTAGTTAAACGCCACTCACCATTAACAAACCGAGCATTGATTTTTGCCTTACATTCTGTCTTTTTTGTGGGACGTGGCTTCGATACATTACTATCGCTACTTGTATGCTTTCCACCCCTTGAACAACCAAGTGTTATATATTTCACTCTCCGTCGTTTAGTCCTTTGTGTCCTCACCCCAAATCCCTCTTACTTTGCATAACGCTTGTAATAAGCATTTAGTGCAACTTTATCCTTGAAAGTCATCCTAAATGAGGGCTCATCAACAAGTCCAGGTTCAAGATTTCTCACACTACCATTCTCATCAACACCCATCTCAGCATCCATCTCACAATCTTCTTCTGACATTAAATAACAAGCATATATAGTTAAAGAACCAAGAATTCAATAAAGAATTTTTAAATAGTGCAATCCACATGCTCAATATCATGCTCGCTTAAGTGAAAACTTGTACCTTCTTTACTTGCAGGGAGCTCCACTGTCACACTTTCACTAATTGTTTGTGAAGTATCGCCATGCCTACTTTCAACAAATTTTTCAACTTTTCTTGACGTACCCATGCTACATGAGCCAAATGGTTGAATAATTGGGGCTACAAAGTGGTTAAAAGCTAATAAGTTAATTAACTTTAACGAACCTATTAAATAAAATTAAAATTTGATTAATAATATTATGCATAATAAAACAATCAAAGAATGTATTATATATAGTGGTAAAACAAGTTGAAGGAGCATTGGTACTTAAAGATAGAGCATTATGATTTCTTGGAGTAGCACATGGGTTTGGAGGCGAAACATAGGGATTTGGCTACATTTTGATTAGTGTATGGAGTTAAACCATATGGGTTTGCAAGATATGGATAGGGATTTCGATGGGCATTAGGGGTTGGAGGGAGACGATAGGGACTTGGTGCAGGATATGGATTTGGATGGGCATTTGGGGTTGGAGGAGCATATAGAGGTTCTAGCCCAACAACGGATGTTCTTTTCATATCATCATAAGCTTAGATAAAAAACAAAATCAATAGCATTAGTTTCAATTTTCCAACAATAACAAGAAAAGGTTGACAAAAAAACCCATAAACAAAACCATGACCTTCATAGAGTTTGAACAATCTGTCAAGGATATGTTTGGCCGGTCATTATAACCCTGCACCCTATCTTCCTCTTTTCCCATTGAGCTTCATGTTAAAACAAATAGCATACAATACTATCGTCATTTAAAAGGCAAACAATTTAAGAACGTCAACTTCTTAAAGAGGTAAACAATTGATTGAGTGCATGACATTCAACTATTCTTATTTGCTGCCCAAACTATTTAATCAGCAAGATGCAACACAATTCTTTGAGTGCCAACCCATCAAACATCTAAACCGAATTAACAAAACTTCAAACGTCATGGAATAAAAATCTAGAAGTAAAATCTAATTTATAAAAAATTGATAAAGTCAAGATGAGAATCTAAACAATCATTATTATTGAAAAATAAAAATAAAAATAAAATCATTTCAAAACATCATGAAACTAAGAGCTCTGCAAATCGGTAAATTTTATAACATACAAATAGGATAAAAAAAAGTTTGATTATTGTGTTAAAGTGTTAATGTGTGTAATTGTAAGATGTAATAAAGTAAATATAGCTAGGTACTTCAAGGGGCCTAACCTCCAAAAACTTAACAATATTTTGGATGAAATCTGATGTCTTTCATTAATGATCAAGTGTAATATTTATAAACGATAACAATAACTAACATTGGACTCATTTGACCGATACTTACTGGATTAAGGAAATAATTTACGACTTAAGGGACTTAACTAACCCACTAACACATAACTGACCCATAAATCCACCTTTCTAAACGTGGCCCATGACCAAGTCCTATCAGATAAAAAGAAATAAAATAAGAAATTACAAGTATAACCCTGGACTAATTACAATTGCCCCCTTAGACATAAACTCGATTCCTAATGCTTATAGAATCATAACATACTCCCCATCTTCCCTTCGGAGCAATCAAGTTGTGTGTGCTTCCTATATCAATTAGGACAACCACTGATTAGTCTCCTACTATACCCTATAATCGCATAGTCTACAAGAACAATGTGCCTGAAATAGCATGAAGGAAAATTCCTAGCAACTCTCCTTTTTCAGTGGGCTCTTGGACGGTTCCCATCACCTGTTTGGGAATACCCTCAGATACTTCCTCTTCTCTTTCTGGTTCTAGTCCTTCCAACAAAAATAATTTAGGTGCTCAACACCTATGCCCGAGCTGGAATTTTTCATCACAGTAATAGCATAATCATTTTTCTCGCCTTTCTTGCATTTGGGCTAGGAGATTCTCTTAATAGGTATGGTGGGTCTTATGTTGGGGATAGGTGGTGGGTTGTTAGGTTGGGGATTTCTTGCTTCAAGACTTGGTGGAGGTGGGGGTAGCCTTAGTATGGGTGCAGGTGCAGGTAGTCTAGGGGGTATTGGGTTGGGGATAGGTCGGGTGGTTTTTTGTGTTTGAACTTATGCCACACCTCTTCTTCCTATAACCTCGCAAGTCTAAAAGCAACCGACAGTGTTATAGGCTTAAACATGGTCACCACAATCCGCAACTCATCTCGTAGCCCACTTTAAAAACTGTTGATACAAAACTCCTTAGTAAGTCTACTGATCCTATTGGATAGTATCTCAAATTGGATTTTGTATTCCTCCATTGAGTCTATCTAGCAGAGCTTTGTGAAAGCCCCAACCAGATCCTCATAAGCAGAAGGCCCAAAATGGACCTTGAGAGCCACCACAAATTCCTCCCAGAAATGAACTAGGCTAGAATCCATCAACCAACAATACCATGAAAGAGTTTTACCTTCCACATGTAAGGAAGCAATTTGCAATTTGTGTTCTTCTAGAGTATTACAGTAAGCGTAAAATTGTTGGGCCTTGAGAATCCATTCCATGGGTTACCATCAAACCTTGGAAAATTCAGCCTAAGTGTCCGCACTTGAATCCCTGTATTTCCATCAAACAGGAGATTATTATTGATTTTCATCACTAGTCCAGAGGCGCCCTCGCCTAAATTATTAGCCCTTATTGTAACAACCAATTGATCATAGTTGGCTGCCAAATTACTAATCTACTTCAGCACCATCTCCAGTAATTGTTGTTGCCGCTCCTATTCCCCTCTCAATTGAGTTGTCTCACCTTTTAGAATAGACATTGCATCAGCAAGGTGAGTGTGACAAGTACCCTCCACCATTGCATAGGAACGTGGCTCTGAGACCATTTTTTATGTGCCTAAATGTAATATGTAATTAAGTAAATATAGCTAGGCACTTTGAGGGGCCTGACCTCCAAACACTTAACAATATTTTGGATGAAATTTGATGTCTTTCATTAATGATCAAGTGCAATATTTATAAACGGTAACAATAACTGACATTGGACTCATTCAACCCATACTTATTGGACTAAGGAAATATTTGACAACTTAAAGGGCTTAACTAACGCACTAGCACATAACTGACCCACAAACACATAAACCCACCTTTCTAAAGGTGGACCATGACCAAGTCCTATTAGATAAAAAGAAATGGAATAAGAAATTACAAGCATAACCCTAGACTAATTAAAATTGCCCCCTTAGACATAAACCTGATTCTAACGTTTCTAGAATCAAAACATAAAGATTAAAACTTTGGACTGAGTTTTTTCACCCCCATAAAAAAGTACTAAAATCTTAAGTTTATATATATTTGATGCATATTATACATTATATATAAACTCTAAGATCTATTAGCCTCTCTCTCATACTTGCAGGAGAAATTTGAGTCTAGATTTGTCTCATCTATTAATTGATATTTTCAGTAGCCATGTAGCATATTTCTTGAGATACCTCCATGCATGTTAATAAAGGAATTAGATTGTTATTAAAAAATAAAAAAAGAACTAGATTTACCCAAATCGCAAGGACTCGGGGCAAAAACTTTGCAGTCCAAGTTGGGAAGCTTCTCAGTAGTCGATTTCAATGGCAGTCTCAGTAATGTTGCGCAGTCGATTTCAATGCCCCTACAAAAAGAGGGATTTCTGGAGAAGAGAAGAAGTGGGGGTGGGGGTGGGAGTCCTATACGAAACAAAAATGAGAGCGTGTTTTGTAGTGATGTTAGAAAAATGAGGAAATTTAAATTTGATTATTATTTAATTCAAGTCATCAAAAAATGCTTCCACATAGCATTGCTTTTTTTGCTCAATAATTTTTATAGAATTTATTTAATGTTCTTATCAGACCTTGAAATTCGGTGAATCACCATGGATTTAACTATTTAAGTGATGCAATAAAAATTGAACCGGCCCAATGCACCTGTGGAAAGTGCAAATCGGGTCGTCGAAACTTTACTTGTTCACATTTTCAAAATCATGTAAATCATGTAATGTTAGGGGCCCAGCCCCCGTGTCGCAGGACGGATCACCCCGTCCGGCTGATGTGGGGGGCGGGGCCACCCGCCCGCATCTGGGCCTCTCTCCGGGGGCGGGATGGGGGTGACCCCCGCCCCGGATACATATATATATATATTATTTATTTATATATTTATATATAAAAAAAACGAGGCATGAAACGATGTCATTTCATGCCTTGGTTTTTTTTTTAACCCAGGCATGAAACGATGTCGTTTCATGCCTGGGTTTATATCAAAACTTACCCCCCGGCCCCCCCTCCCGATTCCCTCCCTCTCTCACTTCTTCCTCACTCAGACCCTCAGACTCTCAGTTGCTCTCAGTCTCTCCCTCTCTCTGAGTTCCCGACGCCGCACCTAGTCCCTCTCTCTGCATCGCCGTCCCCGTCACCGTAGCCATCGCACGACGTGCACTCGGTCCCTCTCTCTTCATCTCCGTCACCGAAGATCCGAAGGTAAGAAACCCTAAATTCAAAATTTTATTTTTTTTGTGATTTATATTTTTAATGGAGATTAGAGGAAGGATGGGGTTTATCGGAGATGGAGGATGAGATTTTGTGAATTGTGTGCTGTGGAGCTTAGATTATGCATGTGGTTTGAACTTTGAATGAGTCCCGTGCATGTGAATTTTTTTTGTTTGATTTATACTTTAAAGAGTGCCATATTATTTGTGTCTAATTAATTCGGATTGGACCCTAAATTAATTTAGGGCTCCAATCCGAAACCCTAAATTAATTTATGGCTCCAATCCGAAATCCTAAATTAATTTAGGAGTTTCAAAGATTGAAAATCCTAAATTAATTTAGGGGTTTAATCTTTAAAATTGCTATGCACTAGGGGTTTAAAAAATTAATTTAGGGGTTTAAAAATAGAATTTCATGTTCCCTACCAAATTGAACAAAAAAAATAAAATAAAAATAGAATGCACTAGGGTATTTCACTACAATCGTCTCATTTTAACTCAAACTTGAAAGGGATAGACCATCTTAGACTTTAGTTGGTAAGTGTACTTCAACAAACTTGGTAAGGCATTGGCCATGTACATTAGGGATGCCAATTAATATTGACATAAAGAATCAAGATGTTTAGGTAAGACATGGATCAATTTTTTTTAATCATTCTTGCTCTTTCTATTTTTATTCTCGAGCTTTATTTTAGTATTTACCTTGTCAACATGCATATATGTAACATAATTATTTACCTAAAAATGGCAACAGAAAAAAAAGATAAAAAAGGCATACTTGTTAGTCCGGGCTGACCAAATATTGTTTTGGCTTTAAGTATGTGATATGAATGGTTATTATATAGTCATATAGTCTTGGACTGTATACAAATTATATTCTAAATTTATTACAATGTGTCCTATAATCCGGGAGAAGGCTGTGAAAACATAGGCCAGAACATAAAAAAGGAAAAGAAACTAAAATTCCAAATAAGAAATTTAAACTATATATATATATATATATATATATGTTAGAAAATAATTTTGCATAAAATACATGCTATACAACAAAGGAAAAATAGAAAATTTATATACTAAATAATTGTCTCTAACCTTTCATTTGGTAATTAATGAACGACTTGAAGGAAGAAAATGATTTTAAGGTAATGGGGAGTGCAAAAATAATACTTTTGAAGATGTATTGGGGAGTGCAAAAATATTCTTTTGTAGAGTATATGAATGTGAAGTGATACTTTTTTTTACTCTACTTTCTTTTTATGTTCATTATATAGTTGCTATGCTTATAGTCTTTCAAGTCTAAGAAATTATAATCTATATTGTTAATATATAGTTGGCATGTTGCTATGTTTTCTATAATTTTAGATTTCTTGTTTGCTTGAGTTCATGGATATGCCAGCAGATTCTAGTGTCAGCTCTCTTTTTCAGGCCGAGGGCACCCCTACCCCTACACCTACACCTACCCCTCCTACTCATACCCCTACCCCTAGCCCTACGGCACCTTGCCCCGCCCCTAAGCCCAGCAAGAAACCTGTTTCAATAGTTTGGAGTCATTTCACCAAACTAGAGGGTGGTGACCCAAGTAACCCTCAAGCCAAGTGTAACCATTGTGGGAAAATTTATGGATGTCACTATAGGAAACATGGCACCTCACAATTAAAGATGTTCTTAGAAGAGCAATGCAAAAAAAATCCAATATTAAGATCATTACAAGAGAAAAGCCAATCTAGGCTAGAAATTGGACTTCAAAAAATGACGGATGAGACTACTGGGGGTGCAACTTTGAGGAGATATACTAAGTATGATCCCGATGAGTGTAGAAGACACCTAGCTCATATGGTCATCATGGACGAGCTACCTTTTCAACTTGATGGGAAAGGGTTCCAACCGTATTCTCGCTACTTGGAACCAAGGTTTAATATGCCTTCTTGCCACACAGTGGCAAATGATGTAAAAAAATATTTTTACATTGAAAATGAGCAGTTGAGGGGTCAATTGGCGGATCAATTTGTTTGTCTCCCACTGACACTTGGACATCGATCCAAAATTTTAATTATATATCTTTGATTGTGCATTTTATTGATTGTCATTGGACATTACAAAAAAAAATTATAAAATTTTGTAAAATCATCGATCATAAGGGTGAGACAATTGGGAAGGCCTTAGAGGCCGCAATAAAGGAGTGGGGGTTGACTCTAGTTGTTACAGTCGCAATCGATAATGCCTCGTCTAACGATGTTGCATTGGGACATCTGAAGACCTATCTTAGAGAGGCAAATAAGACATTCATGGGTGGTGAGTGTTTGCATGTGAGATGTGCGACACATATTCTGAATCTGATTATCACTGATGGTTTGAGGGATCTTCATGATTAGATTGCTCGGATTAGGACTACTGTTAGATGGGTGAGATATTCTCATTCGAGATTGGAGAAATTAAAGATTGTTGCGAGATCTGCGAGCCTAACATCTAAGAAGGGCCTTTGTATTGATATGCCTACACGATGGAACTCAACATTTCTGATGTTGGAGGCGGCCCAAGAATATAAGTTAGAATTTGCATTATTGGGTGACGAAGACATCCAATATGTTAAATATTTTTATGATCACGGCGTCTACGATTACCTCCGATGCAGTATGACTTTGTATTGGACCCACCATTGCCATAGTTTGCACAATTTATCCCTTAATTGTTTTTTGTAATTAAAATTTTGTTTCATCTTTATAACTTTTTAATTCTAATTTGTTTTATTTTTAACTTATTAATATTTCAGGTTTTATAACTTATTAACTTTTATGATCTTGATTTTCAGTCTCACAGCAATCGACACAACTCATCATTCAGTGAACTCACCGCTACGTCTCCACCCCAAAATCAAATTGAAAAAATATGATTTTGTTAATTTACAATTAATTGTAATGTTGCTACAATAGTTAATTGTACAATTTGTAATATTTATTTTTTTAGAGGAGTTTGTAATAGTGTAATAATTTATTAGTTCTCTTAATTTGTATAATTGTAAACTACTTATTTTAGTTTAGTTCCTTATATTACTTAATTAGTTAATAGTTGAAACTTAATATCTACTTAATAGTTCAATATATGATTATATATATATATATATTATTATTATTTTTTCAGTTTTTAAATCTATATATTTCTTAAGTTAAATTATGGGCTCAAAGTGGTCAAAAAATCGATTATGGACCATTTAGAGTCCAGAAAATTGTACTGGGCCGAAGGCCCATTAAGGGATGTGGGGGTACAAACGGATGGGGGTCCACCCCGGCAACAGGAACGGATACCCGGGCGGGGTACAGGGAAAAATTTCCCACCCTCGCATATGCGGATGCGAGGGCGGGGGCAGGGGAGGGAGCGAATATCACCCTTATGTAATGTTCTTTATTATTTATTTTGAGATAATTTTATTATTATTTTATGATATAATATTAGATAATTAGAAATTATTTATTATATTTTATTTATAAATTTATTATTTAATATCACGTATAAAATGATGAGAGGAGTAAATGATTTGCAGAACTTTTTTCAGGAAATCTGCCCCTGATGACGGACCTGTGGTTCCTGCTGCGACATTAATAGCTTTACCCGGTTCCTTCCACACCGAGAAATCGAAGCCACGAGCCTCAAATCTTAATTCTCAGTCTCACAGGTTTGTCATCTGTTCCCCCCAAAAATCCCTTCTTCTTTTGGAAAATATTTTGCCATTTTTACACCTTCCGTTTGCCTCTAGTTTTCTTATTGTCTTTACAATTTGGAGTTTTTTATGCGATAGATAATATCTGTACACCTTCTTTTCGATTGGCATGTGCAATGTATGAAATTATGGTGGCTTTCCAATCAATTAGCTTGATAATTATTTCGCTCGGTTTGGCTGCTGATAATTCGTCCTGGAAAATAAATGAAAATTTCACCCTTTTTTCCAACACTTGGTTTGCGCTGGCCGTTAAAATTTACTGCCATATTTCTTTTTCGTTTGATCGTTTCGGAACCAATCAAATGATAATTGTTTGTTTCTTTAATTTATTAATCCGTTGAACATATAATTGGAATGAAACCCCGGATAGACACTTATCTCCCTGATCTGAAAAGAGTGGCTAGTTTACCGAAACTTTTTGACTTTTCTTTTTCATCAAGAGAGAGGTTTTCTTTGAAAGAAATTTTTCTTAGAATGCGATTTTTATCTTCATAACTCTGTGTTTCGGTATGCTGAGTGGTCTCGTGGGAATGTGGAAATTGAATTGAGTTCATCGTGTTCTACATTTTTGGATTTCAAATCGTTTTTTTAGCAGTTGAATTGATTTATATATCTTAGTATTTTAATTCTTGGGATATCTCCAAATGCTGAAACTTGTATCCTGTATTCTTTTTGTGCTCCAATTTGATTAGGATTTGGTTTTGCTGCTTACGGATGAGATAGGGAGGTAAGGAAAAATCAAGGTTTCGTTAATGTAATGGAGATTTATTAGACTATATGAAGAAATGGATAAGTTTTACAACTTCAAATCCTATGTTTCCTATGATTTTGCATATTTTATCAATAAATGACAGGATAATTTTCATTCAATGAATCATAAGCCAGGGCACTTTGTGTCTTTTCTGTCGTCTATCATACCACTGAGGATTTAGCATAGTCAAATTGCAAAAACTGGTTTAGGTATTGAAGCCCCAAGCATGTGGTTGGGTTGTCAGGTTCTGCAAAATGCTGCATGTTTGAGGCTTATGGTTCTTTTTCTCATCTTGCAGGCTTTCACCCATGCACAGTATTGCAATGGAACATCTAGATAGTGGATCAGACAGTGTCAGTCAAGTAGAATTGACTGAACCTCCTCTTATATGTGGACTTTCAGATGACATTGCTCTTCTCTGCCTAGCAAGAGTTCCTCGAAAGTACCATACACTGCTCAAGTGTGTCTCAAAAAGATGGAGAGACCTAGTTTGCAGTGAAGAGTGGCATTCTTACCGCCAAAAGCATAAACTTGATGAGACTTGGGTTTATGCACTGTGTCGAGACAAGTTTGATCGGGCTTGCTGTTATGTGTTGGACCCCAACTCATCAAGAAGATGCTGGAAACCCATTGAAGGGCTTCCACCTCGCAGCTTGAAGAGAAAAGGGATTGGTTTTGAAGTATTGGGAAAGAAAGTATACTTATTGGGTGGCTGTAGTTGGTCTGAAGATGCTACCAATGAAGTCTACTGCTATGATGCTTCAATGAGTTCCTGGAGTGATGCAGCTCCATTGTCAACTGCAAGGTAATACTCCTCACTTGCACTGCCACACTGGTAAATGCCGTGTTCTTCACATTCAATTGAGCTTAACCTTCTGTAAGCCTACTCTTTATGAAATCTGTGGAAGTCGTAAGATTCTGTTCCTCATGATTAATATCATTGGATCAGTGACATTAATTTTGTCCTAAAGATATCGGGTGTCTTTGGTGCTTTTTTAATACAGATTATTTCACTTATAAAAAATGTCAATATCATTGGCTAGCTGTAACCTGTTGACACAGTGAGACATGAAAAATAGGATTGATTGCTATATCTTTTTCTGCATCATGTCTTATATAAGAACAATATTTTCTTTTTTGAATTTCTTTTGGGTCAGAAGTACAAATGATCCAATTTTCAGCATCTTACTTTCAAAATTGGGTGTTTAAAGAGTGTGACTCTTGTTTATAAAGTGCTGAATTCGATAGGGGCGCTTTTGCACTACAACTAGCAGCCCCATTCTTATTATTAGTAAGATAGGTTTGGAACTCTTATTATTAGAGAAAGGAGAAAGGGGATTCCCTTGTCAATAAACCAACTTACAAATAGATTTTTTCAATCTATATTGTGCAGTTGGGTTCAAGTTTTGTTTGCTTGGATTTAAACATTTGGGGAGGGGTGTAGTAACAATAAAAGGCACAGTTACCTACCCTCCCAAAAAAAACCTCCTTGAATGGGCTTTCAAACATCCTTTTTTTTTTTTTTTGATAAGTAAATAGATAGCTTTATTGAATAGAATGAAACTAGGCAATTCCCAAGTACACAGGAAGTATACAAAGTGAGACACCTAATTACATTCTAGTGAGCTGAAAAGAAGATAGAAACTCATGGACACTCCCATCCTTCAGTACAATAGCAGAAAACCACTGTAAAAGAGAGAATACAAAAAAATTTTAGATTTCCCCCACTGCACGCTCCTTATTGTTAAAGCACCTAGCATTCCTTTCTAACCATAAACACCACATTAAGCACAAAGGTATCATACGCCACACAGCTGCCAATTGTGCACTGTTATGCCTCCTATTCCAGCACGCTAGTAGTTCCACCACACTCTTAGGCATTACCCAACTCAGTCCGGCTTTCCAACATCTTCTTGATGAGTTTGGGAAAGAAAACGGGTTGGCAAGAATTCCCTTTGTAAGTCCTATGTTGGAAGCCCTTGCATTTTTTTTCTTGGTTGGTGGAAAAGTCCTTTTAATAGCCCTTGCATTCAATCTTTGATCTCTTATCTCTCTCTCTCTCTCTCTCTCTCTCTCTCTCTCTCTCACGATTCAATGTCCGCTTGTTGGATCTGGCCTTTTTCCCTCTCTGATTTGGCATGTGGCAGTTTGATTGACCTCAAGAGGACGATGAAATTCTTTTCCCTGTATGCATTTAAGTGATTAGGTGAATATTACTCTTTTAATCGCTATCTCCCAATGAAACTCTGGTCAGAGATTGTTTAAATATCAAGTTTATTTTTATTTTAAGTTAATTCAATGGTCAAGCATGATGCATGTACACTAGTATGTGTTTCCCTGTAACTTTGTTTCTTCCTCAAAGATCATTTTCTTTTCCCTGGCACTGGAAGACTGGAAATCATTTTGAAGTTTCATGTATTCAGGTGTTATTTTGCTTGTGAAGTTTTAGATGAGAAAATCTATGCCATTGGTGGGTTAGATTCAAATTCAAGCAATCCGCATTCGGTGGATGTTTATGACCCTCATACAAATGATTGGAAGTCTCAACCAGACCCAAAAATTATTCCTGAAATTGAAGATTCCATAGTCATGGATAGGAGGATTTATACTCGCAGTGGCACTTCTGCTGTAACTTCCGATGTGCATGCAGTGGTTTATGAACCATCAAGTGGCAGGTGGCAGCATGCAGATGCCGACTTGGTGTTGGGATGGCGGGGACCGGCAGTTGTTTTGGATGGGACCCTTTATGTATTGGATCAGAGTTCAGGAACCAGGCTGATAATGTGGCAGAAGGAAACCAGGGAATGGGTGCCAGTTGGTAGGTTGTCACCTTTGCTTACAAGACCACCCTGCCAGATAGTTGGTGTTGGGAAAAGCATTTTTGTTGTGGGAAAGGGGCTGAGCACCGTGATCGTCGATGTTGGCAACGTGGGGAATATTGGTGGGGTGATAATAAGTTCTTCAATACCGAAATTAACTTCTGATGATGATGTAATTAGCTGTAAATGTTTAGCACTTTGATTCTATATGTGAAAGTGGTTAAATTAACTGTTGTTTGATACTCTGGATATATTACGCTATTTGGCGGCACATTGGAACACATTCGACATTATCTTGTTTAAAAAAACGTCTCTCGTGTTTTGTATCGATCACTATGCTGAAGGGGAAAATACCCATCATTTTAGCTTCACACTTTATTGCAATTTGATTTTGCCAGTTCTACTAAGCGATATTAGGCGTTCGATAACCGGTCTGTTTCCGAAACCAACTGCTGTAAAGTGTTGTCAAACGGCAGCTTCCCTATCTAAACCAACTGCTGTAAATTTGTAAAATCATTTCAACAGTTTCCACAGTTAAATGGAAAAGAAATGTAATTTGACTAAGTTTTCATCATATATTTAAGAAGCATGCAACAGAAGAACGAAAAATGGATAGTGTAAAATATATAAACATCCTACAATATATAGCATCGTCTCTTCATTTCTTGTAATGAATCAATGGGTGCAAGGGGAGCTCTGTGGATATTATCAACACAATATGGTACAGACCGAAAAGCAATCCCTTTTTGGAGTAATTACAGTACAAGGGAAACTCTGAAATCCATTGTAGGAGACAACACCTTGCAGTATATCCCCATCACTTCCAACGCTGGATGCCATGTCCCCCATGTAGCAAATTAAGTGGTCAATCATTTGAACACCCCCTTGACATTCCTCTTCAAATCAACTGGTATATAAATAAAGCAAGCATGATAAAATTGTCAGCTAGTCCCTTTCCTCTTGAATGCAGGATGCACAATTCCATTGTAAGAATCCAATTTGTCAATCTTAGATAAACACTCTTTCATCCTCTTCATAACAACAGGCATAGCTGAGACATTGTTTGAAATTTTTTCTTTAAGCAACCGTATTTTCTCAGTAGCCTCTTGATCCCCTTCCAACTGTCCTGCCCCCTCACTGACCTGTCCTGCATCTGTATCACAGATACAAGGTGAGTGTCTCAAACCACTCCAGAGGGTGTAACTGAACTATAAACAATAAGGAAGTCACTGAAGCCTTAAAAAGCAAACACCATCGGATTAAAGTTCAATTCTAGTTTTTAAGAAGTTTGCTTAGGAAATATTTTAGTAGGCAAAGGATGAAAGCAAGAAAAAAACTGTTATTTGTAATTCTAATTGCAAGTGCTACATTCCATGCTACCATAGATAACATCTGCACACATTCTCAAATCTGATTTCTTAAGAGCAGAGTTACGAGCAGGCATGGGATTTAGTAGGACTGAGAAAAGGAGTCCCTTTTTGAAGGTCAGCTTGGCTGCTCTTAGAATTTCCACCTTCAGAATCAATGCTTCAAATTCCACTTGCAACCCTCTCCACCTCATATAGATTACATCACATCCAACTATTTATCACGCATTCCATCCTTATTCCAATATTCTCAACTAAATAAGAAATCAAATGAAAATACCCAGCATCTTCCCTAAACCAAAATTAATAGGTACTTCATATCCCCTAAACAAATAATCCCTCTAATCTACTTTCTCCCAGAGAACGTCTACAGTTACATTTTCTGGTGGCTAATGGCTAACCAGGCCTCTTTGTTTCAAAGGACGGACAATCATTGGCTGAGCTACACAATCAATCAACCCTACTCGACTTCTTTATTTTTTTTATAAGTAATCAACCCTACTCGACTTCTACAGTTAAAACCTTCAACCAACTGAGTTGATCTTTTTTGATAGGTAAACCAGCTGATTTGAACTAAAGCATCATTTGTTAAGATATAAAATAAATAATAAAATCTACATCTTCTCATCAGCTTAAGTTTTTGGAACAAGTGGTGATTTCACATGGTATCAGAGCAGAGGTCCTGAGTTCGAACCCTGACTCTACACTCTACTCTATTTAATTAAATATTCCACGTGTTGGACCACACATTAAGGAGAAGTCTGGCCCGCACGTGAAGGGAAGTGTTCAGATATAAAATAAATAATAAAATCTACCTCTTCCCATCAGCTTAAGCTTTTAGGACAAGTGGTGATTTCACATCATTTTCACTTACACCAAGTTTTTGATGCCGCAAACCAAACCCAATTGATTGTATCATCCATAATATTGTGTTCCTCAATTTGTTTTTTTCCCTCCAATTCAATATTAATCAATCATGTTCTTTTCGAACTAAACCCTTTTTTATCATTATTTCCCATTTATGACTACAAAAGAAAAGGCTGAAAATTCACCCCTTCTTTTTGTACCATAGAAAATATGCCAAGACGGGAAATTTTGAATTGTTTTCACAAAACTTTTTCTTTTACGATTTTCAGATTTTCATTATACGACCCAAGGGAGCCACATTTGCAGTCACGTGAGCCTATTAGCCTAGAGCCTAATACACCACTCCACCGAAAAATTTTCTTCTACCTTTAATTTGGGAATAGCAGAAAACATGTAAAAATAAAAATAAAAATCACATTTTTTCTCATTCATTTTCTCGGCTACCAAACAAGACCACGACCGAGTACCACCGTGCTAAATAAATATAATTACGCAAAAAGTAAAAGCTAGAAAAACACGAAATATACCAGAAATAGGACCTCCGGATGGGGCTGGTTCCAACCCATTAGGGAAAACGGGTCTCTGAGCTGCGAGGACCGAAGCGAGAGTGGTCCGGAGCTGATCCGGGAGAGTGGCTCTGTAATCGAGAATCTTTTGCGCCATTTCCATCACATCGGACTCCAGCTGCTCCAGCTCATCATCCTCGTCCTCGGGGTTCCGAGCGTCTTCTTGAGTTCCGAGGGTTTTGTTCAACAAGGCCATGATGTATTGGACTTGTTGCAAGCCACCACAAATTCTCTGCGTGACACACACAGAAAGAGAGAGAGAGAGAGAGAGAGAGCGTGGGTTGGTGGGTAACTGAAATTTGGGGGAAGTTGGGGTTTAATTTGTCTTGCAACGTGGTTAGGGTTCTAAGAAAGAAAAGAAGAGGCCTTATTTTGTTTCACAAGCTTTTAAACAATGAAAAAATTTATCTCATTTCTTCACCTTTCATTATTTAAATATAAATATTTTTTAATTTTTTTAATCTAATTATTACAACTTTCTCAAACTTTTAAACAAAACAGAAAAAATAATTTAATTTTTTAAAATTCATAACAAAAATTATATTCAAAAACTATATTTTAACACTCTTTTTAAATTTATTTATTATCTCATTGTACACACATATAATTAAATAATTAAAGAATTATGAATATTTTATTGTTATCGATGATGAGCAAGAGGATTTGAAATAATTAGAGAGACGACACATAAAATAAATCTAAAGACATTTATAATTAGTATTAAATATAAAACAAATATTATGAAATGGACGTGATATATCTTTCTCAAACCCACTCTGAATCAGATTATTAGGGTTGTATTTGGTCAGTGAAAATTGAAATGCACTACTGTTTACAATATGTTTATTATTATTTACAAGTTTTTTATTTATTTATAGAATATTTGAAATCATCTCTGTAGTTCTAAAAACTCCAAAGATGTTTATAATTCAAGAAAGAACAATACTACATACAGTCTCCAAATGAGGACTGTAATGCAAACCTAGGTAATTTTATCTTTAAAATTTTTTAAAATTACAAAAATATCCCTCTTAAAATGATGTTTTTTCTCATTTAATAAAGGGCCTGCACATACAGTCCCCAAGTGAGGACTGCAAATAGAATTTCTCTTTAAAAAAACAAGGGGTGGAGGAACATGGGGATCTAGGGCTCCCAAACTAATGGGCTATATTGAAGGAGAAATAATTTGTATAAATCCAAATAGACAAATCTCGCACAAACTTTTATATAAAAGTAAATCCCACCTTAAAAAAGTATAAAAAAATTATTATTTATTAATGTGACCTATTTTTTTATAAATAACTTACATATGATTTGTCTATTTGAAACTTGTAACGAATAGAAATAATTGGGAGTATATAAATAGGAGAGGGTATATTAGTAATCTCACAGGTCTCTTATACACGTGGGTAGGCATGGATGCATATGGGAAGCGGACACTCTTTTAGATATTAAAGTGATTTTGATCTACTGTCATTCTTCAAATATGAAGTAAACTATGGCTCAATCATTTTATTTTTTAATGAATATTTTTCACCAAATCCATTTGTCCTCTCTCCACTTCGTTTCTTTCCCACGCATTTATCCTCTCTCTCTCTCTCTCTCTTCACTTCAGTTTCTTTCCCACGCATCAAAAATTTCACATTTTCCTTTTCTTTCCACACACCGATCGCCACCATTAGCTCCCCCAGCAGTATCCTCATCCATCATCATCGTTTCAACTCCGACTAAACTAGTATCACCTCTGTCACCGGCATCCCTTCAATGGAGCCCTCTCTCTGCCCTCATTCAAGCAACACAACTGGATTGAACATCACCACTACCCACACATGACGGTTTCGTTTGGTCTTGAAGGCACCACTGTAACACACCTGATGGGTAGTGTTTAGATAACTAGAAAATATGAGATAAAATATAAAGAAATTGGTTAGATTGAAGGTTGACCTAGCCTCCAATAGAAGAGAGGTTGAGAGCAAAATAGAAAATAATTGTATTTAGATTCTGGATGATTCCTCATAGCCTAGTTGCTCATTACATATAGCCCACGTATTGGACCATAAAATAATCTAAAGTAAACACATGACAATAAGACTAAAATCTGCGTGCAACTAGTTAATGTTACGGGCGTAAGCCCACCACCTGTTACAATCCAAAGGACCATAAAATAATCTAAAACCAAAACATGGGTAGAAAGAAGTAGAGTAAAAGTTAAGGGTGGCCCATGGGCTTGAGCTGAGTCGAAGTTAGTTAGGCTTGTTACAGCCACCGCACCACCCTCTCCTCTCTCTCTCTAGTCCCACCTTTTCTCTCTCTCCTAGTTGGATCAGTTATTTGCTGTTAAAAAATGGGTCTTTACATTTCTTCTTCCTCACACATTTCTTCTTTAAAAAAAATGTGATTTTTCTCTCCAGCTCGTCCCCGTCTCCATAAACAACTTAGTCCAAGACAACCCACTTCTTCCTCATCGCCAAATCCTCCTTCGCATTGCTCACACCGAAGCCCCTTCTCACAACTGAGTTTTCTCTTAGGAGTGGTTTGGATTCAAAGATGAGTTGAGGTGGGTTGAGATGGTTTGTGAATAGTAGAATAAAAGTTGAATTATTTATTATATTTTGTGTGGAAATTTGGGAAAGTTGTTTTGGAATTTGAAAAAGTTGAATTGTTTATTATATTTTGTGTGGAAATTTGAAAAAGTTGTAATGATGAGATGAAATGAGTTGAGATGAGTTAAGGTGAGTTGAGGTGGGTTTTGAATGCAAACGAGGCTCTTTTTCTTAATGTTTCATGTTCTTGGGTGAAATTCCTCGTGTGAAATTTGGATGAAATTCGTGAGTGAAATTTGGGTATTAGAGCAGCATAATCAACATGGAATCAGCAACCTTAAGCTACAAGGTTATGAAGATACAGCTGCTACTACTCATGGCATCATAGATGGTTCTAATATGCAGGCACATCCATCATCAAATGGACCTGCTGCTTGTAATGTCTTTTGTGATTCATTTACTAGAAAGTCCTTATCTTAGTTGAGTTGTAATGTATCTTTATGTAAATTTAGAGTTTGTTACATAGCTGTACAGAATTTGAAATATTCAATTGTTCTCCAGTTCGTTAGGATTGCTTTTACTATTTTTAGTATATAAGCAGCACCACCTTGTAATACAGTACGAAGATATAGAATGAAATAGCATCTTTTCATCATCTCTCTGCTCTTTCTTCCTATTCTTCTCTTTTCCTCTTATTCTCACATGGTATCAAGAGCCACAGAGTGAGATTTTTTTTCTCAATGGCTATTGATCCCGAGACTTCAAACACTTCCATTTTCTGGATTTTACCAATATCATTAACCCCTATCGACTTGACCATGGGGATAACCCTTCTTTTTCGTGGTCCTTGACCTTCTTACCACAGATAACTATACCACATGGTTAAGAGCTATGTGCAGAGCTCTTCGTGCCAAAAAAAATTGGGTTTTATTAATGGCACTTTGTCCAAACCTAAAACAACTACCGACCCCCTTTATGATGCATGGGAAAGATGTAATGATTTAGTGGTGTCATGGCTTCACAACTCAATCAATACAACCCTCAAATCCAGCATTTCCTTGGTGGATGATGCTAAGCAAATATGGGATAAACTCAAAGATCGATTCACTCAACAAAATGGGCATCAAATCTTTCAGCTTAAGAAGTCTCTAACAGGTTTGCAACAAGAAAATGACCCAGTCAGTATCTATTTTGGCAAACTTAAAACTCTATGGGATGAACTCATTATATATAATTCAATGCCCGATTGCACATGTGGCAAACTTTCTGTATTACTTGACAGATACCAGAAGGATTGTGTCATACAATTCCTCATGGGTTTAAATGATTCTTACAATATCACTCGTGACCAAATCATGCTACTGGATCCATTGCCTCCCATAAACAAAATTTTCTCCATGATCCAACAGCAAGAGATGCAATATACCATGCTTTCTGCCATCCCTTCACCAAATTCCATGGCCCTTGCTGTTAGATAGCCATATTCCTCATATAAAACGTTTTCCAAACCAACTCAGCAACCCAAACGTGATAGGCCATTTTGTATTCATTGCAAAATTCAGGGTCATTCTCTAGAGATTTGCTTCAAAGCAGGGAATGCACAAGCCCCAGTTTGCACTCACTGTCACATGACTGGCCACATAGCATACAAGTGCTATAAATTGCATGGCTATCCACCTGGGCACAAGTTACATGGTAAGATCAAGCCACTTGGATTCTCCTCCGTTAACATGACCTCACTTGAGCCAAAGGATCCATTAGATACTAAATTCAATTTTACCAAGGATCAATATCAGCAACTCTTATCTCTGTTGCAGTCCAAGGAAGTTTCCATTGCAAATCATTCAATCAACAATGTCCAAACAGATTGTCCCCATCTCTCCACTATGAATGGTACCTCCTTTTGCTTCAATACCATCACTCAAACACATAAATCAAACACACACTCACCTTGGATCATTGACACTGGTGCTACAGATCATATGATCTGCAACACCTCCCTTTTTTCATCCATAAAATCACAAGTTTCCTTTGTTGTTAAACTTCCAAATGGCCAAACAGTAGCTGTTACTCATATTGGCACTGTTCACATCACTAACACATTAATTTTACACAATGTGTTATGTGTTCCCTCATTTCATTTCAATTTAATCTCAGCAAAACAGCTAACCAGCTCACTTTCTTGCTATTTTATTTTACATAAAATCACTTCTGTTTCAGCTATTTTCAAAGGTGTTGATGTCATTTCAAATCTTTGGCATTGTAGAATGGGTCATACACCTATCTCAAAATTAAATGTAATCACAAATCCCTCTATTAAGAGCCACATTTCTACTATTTCTGATTCAAATCCATGTCATATCTGTCCAATTGCAAAGCATCAAAAGCTTCCATTTCCAATCAGCACTCATAAAAGCAAAAACATCTTTGAAATTATTCACTGTGATATATGGGGACCCAACTCAGTTGAAGCATATGATGGTACCAAATACTTTCTGACCATTGTAGATGATTTTTCTATGAGTACTTGGATCTATTTGCTCAAAGCTAAATATAATACAAGATCATGCATTGAATCTTTATGCAATTTAGTAGAAACTCAATTTCACACCCAAGTACAAATTCTTAAAAGTGACAATGGCCTTGAGTTCCAAATGAGAGAGTTTTTCAAAAAAAAAAAAAAGCATTATTCATCACAGAACTTGTGTGGAAACCCCACAACAAAATGTGGTAGCTGAAAGAAAGCATCAATATCTCTTGAATATGGATTGCATCCTCACTACAGCTTATATTATCAATCGGATTTCCACTCCTCTACTTTCCAATAAAACACCATTTGAACTTCTTTTTAATACCCCTCCCACATATTCTCAAATGAAAATTTTTGGATGTTTATGCTTTGCCTCTACTTTATCCCAAAACAGAAAGAAATTTGATTCTCGAGGTAGGCATTGTGTTTTTCTTGGTTACCTGTTTGGGGTAAAAGGCTACAAGTTACTTGACCTCAACACCAAAGCAGTTTTCATCTTTAGAGATGTTACATTCTATGAAAATGTCTTCCCCTTCCATCATCAATCTCATCCTTCACCACCCTCACAATTATCACCTCATTTTTTTTCTACCCCATTTCCTCTTCTCATCTTTCAACTCCTTCACATTCCACTACACCTACTCTGCCTATACCTCTAGAAAATCAACTCACAACACCCATTCCTTCTGCTCCAGTAGTCTCTCCCTCCATTTCTCCTCTTCAATCAAATGAAGAACCTGCATCTCAATCTGCTCTTCCATCAAATGAAGAACCTGCATCCCAATCTGCGCTTAGGAAATCAACTAGAACAAGGAAAGCCCCTCAACATCTCAGAGATTTTCACTGCCAACAAGCTACTTCAATCTCACCTACTCAATCATTCGTCAAGACATCTCATACACCAGGTATACCATTTCCTATGTCTTCTTCTATTTCTTATGAAAAATCATCACCTGCATTCTCTTTGTTTTTTGCCACCATCTCATCACACAATGACCCACACACTTACAAACAAACTATCAAGGACCCAGATTGGTGCAAAGCAATGGACATGGAACTTGAGGCTTTAGAACTCAACAACACATGGATCCTTACTAATCTGCCTCTTGGAAAAACCCCTATTGACTGCAACTATGTTTACAAAACCAAGTATCATTCCAATGGTACTGTTGAGAGAAAGAAAGCAAGATTAGTTGCTAAAGGCTTCACCCAGCAGGAAGGCGTGGACTATCATGAGACCTTCTCACCAGTTGTGAAGATAGTTACTGTCAAAACCATTCTAGCCTTAGCTGCAATTAAAGGGTGGCATCTACAACAATTTGATGTTAACAATGATTTTCTCAATGGGGAGCTCAAAGAAGAAATATACATGAAAAAGCCACCTGGCTATTGCAAGGGTAAACTTGGTCAGGTATGCAAGCTGCTCAGAAGCCTCTCTGGACTCAAACAGGCCTCACGCCAATGGTATGACAAGTTCTCTACCTCTTTGATTCAATTTGGTTTCACACAGTCCAATGCTGATTACAGTCTTTTGACTTGCATCACTGATACCACATTCACAGCATTACTAGTCTATGTAGAGGACATAGTAGTTGCTAGTAGTTCCCTTGATTCAATCTCTGCCCTTAAAACATTTCTGAACATCCAATTCAGAATTAAAGACCTTGGACCCTTGAGATATTTTCTTGGCATTGAGGTTGCTAGATCTCCCACTGGTATTCACCTTTGTCAGAGAAAATACACTTTAGATATCCTTGTTGATTTGGGTCAATTGGCTTCTAAGCCCTTAAAGCTTCCAATGGATCAAAACCATAAACTAAGCAAGTCCACAGGGACTCCTCTAGATGATCCTACTCCATATAGACATCTCATTGGACGTCTACTTTACCTCACCATAACCAAACCAGATATCAGCTACCCTACTCAGGTTCTCAGACAATTTATGGACCATCCTTCCACCTCTCATCTTGCTGTTGCTCACAAGGTATTAAGATACCTTAAAAATGCACCTGGCCAAAGGTTACTACTGTCATCTACATCTTCAACCCAACTGAAGGGATATTGTGACTCAGATTTGGCATCTTGCCCTGATACCCGAAAGTCAATTACTGGCTACTGCATCTTCTTGGGTCATTCTCTCATTTCTTGGAGATCCAATAAACAAACAATTGTGTCAAGATCATCTGCTGAGGCAGAATACCGTGCCATGGCCTCCATCACCATTGAATTCACTTGGTTGAGGTACTTATTTACTGACCTTTCCATCCCTCATCCACAAGCTGTTGAATTGTTTTGTGATAGCCAAGCTGCTCTATATATAGCAGCTAACCCAGTTTTTCACGAAAGGACAAAATACATTGAAGTGGATTGCCATTTAATTAGAGATAAAATCCTAGAAGTCAATATTCAAACTGCTCATGTCTCAACACATTCACAGCTTGCTGATATCTTCACTAAATCTCTTCCATCTTATCTTCTTTATTCACATCTCTCCAAGATGGGAATAGTCAACATCTATTATCCATCTTCTCGGGGGATATTAGAGTAGCATAATTAACATGGAATCAACAACCTTCAGCTACAAGGTTATGAAGATACAACTGCTGCTACTCGTGGCATCATAGATGGTTCTGATATGCAGGCACATCCATCATTAAATGGACTTGCTGCTTGTAATGTCTTTTTTGATTCATTTACTAGAAAGTCCTTATCTTAGCTGAGTTGTAATGTACCTTTATGTAAATTTAGAGTTTGTTACATAGCTATATAGAATTTGAAATATTCGATTGTTCTCCAGTTTGTTAGGATTGCTTTTACTTTTTTTTAGTATATAAGCAGCACCACCTTGTAATACAATACAAAGATATAGAATGAAATAGCATCTTTTCATCAGCTCTCTCTCTGCTCTTTCTTCCTCTTCTTCTCTTTTCTTCTTATTCTCACATTGGGTGAATCTAGTTTGAGCTTGACGGCTGAGATTTGGGTGAAATTTGTTGGAGTTAGTGGGTTGGTGAGAATTAAAGAAGGGTCGTGGTCCATGGCTGAAACAGAGTAATGGACCTGAGGTTTGTGTTGGTGAGAAATTTGTTGGGAAAGAAGTACGAACAGAGTAATGGAATGAAAGAGAGGAAAATGAAAATGACTTCACCTTTGCTTACACTACGGCCAAGGTTATTATTTTCGTTTAATGGATCAACTATGTTAAGATGCTTCGGTGGAAATGTCCTTGAATTAGGCTCATAGCTCCTTGAGGAAACTGAAAACAAACTAAACATCACTTGAGAAAAATCACAACTGAGCAGTAGATCACTACCATCATTTTCAGGTGTCTCAGCTGCAAAAAGGACCAAACAATGACTAAGAGGCATCTAAACCAAAAAGTGTGCCATGCATGCAAAAAGATGTTGCTCACCCATGAGGTTGGGCGGTGAGGATATGCAGACTGGACCATTCAAGCTGACGTAGAAGTTTCCCAGGAAGTTCAGATGCATAAAGTATCAACCAATAAAAATAAATAAATAAAAAATCCAAGTTCAGGTGATTAGGCTATAATTGAAGAACAATGAAGGCACATGGTACAACGTTCAAAGAAACTGTTGGAAATTATAGGAGGATTAATTTTTTGTGATTCTTAATATGCCTAGTAAAGGTATATATAATTTGTTCTTAACAAACCGACCAGGTCGATGTATATGGATGATGACAGTTATATGCAAAATTGTGTTTTTTATTTTGTGGAAACTGGAATTAATGATATATTATCATACATACATTGTAATCCATATTATTTAGATGTTTATCCTTATAATTCTCATATATAGAGAGGTAATGTAAAGCATGTATTTAGGGTTATACACCAAAAGAACTCATCCTTACAATTAGTCATTGTAGTTATTATCAATTGTAAGAAGTAATATGATATCTCATTCATACTTGCTAAAGTAGTCCAAAAATTTATATAATACCTGAAGAGAAAAATATGCTTAGTAATTCACATCTAATGAGCATGGAAACTGTAAAAAGTTAGGAAACTTCTTGGTTTCTTGCTAATTTTTGTGGATACTGCTGCTGTTATATTTTGTGGGTAACAACTATATGTGAAAGAAACTTTTTGGTTTTGTGCTAATTTTTGTAAATTTTGGATAGCAACTATATGCTTCTGTTGTTATATTTTCTGGGTTGTTGTGTGTTGTCAGCAACTATGAGTTGTTGTTATGTGTGCGCGGCATCATTTTGAGCTGCTGTTATGTGTGTGCAGCATCTTTTTGAGCTGTTGTTATGTGTGGCAGCAATAGTGGTCAACAACTATGAGCTGTTGTATGCTTCTTTTTGAGCTGCCAGTTCTTTTTCTCTCTTTGTAAAGCTTGTGATTTTATTTGTAGTTGTCTTGAGAAGTTTTGTTTGTAGTTGTGATTTTATTTTATCTGTAAATTTTGGTCAACAATTGTGTAAGTGCTAAAAGTATAAATTATTGGATTGTGAACAATAATAGTAGTGTTTAAATGATAGTCGTAGTAGCACAATTTATTACTCAACTAGAAATGCTTTTTTTTGGGGGGGGGGGAGAGTTGTGAAAACAAAAAACAAAATAATTATTGGGGTTTGTTGGGGAGAGTTGGAGATTATGAAAATAAAAATTTTAAGAAATAAAAAAAAAAATTGTATTAAAAACATATTTAAAAAATAATAATACTATATTATTATAAAGAATGGAATGACTAATTCAATGTGGAGTGGGGATTTTGAGTCGTTAATTAAAGAGTAATATTACATGCGATCGTGGAATGTACAAGCGTCATGCAGTTATTTTAAAAAATAGTGGAATCTATTATTAAAAAATTAATTTTTTTCCATGTGAGTCTTATATTTATTTATTTTTTTCAAAGTGATTACGTAACGCTTACGCACTCACGATTGCAATTATCATTTCTCTTGATCAAAAGAAAGTCACCGTATTAGCTAAATTTTGACTTAGAGATAGTTAATCCAATGCAAATGCTATTATGGCTGATCCAAAATGCCAGCAGATTTTCCCACAAATTCTTCATATTTGACTGAGCATTGGCTTCAATGCCAGTGCCCACTATCATCTATTCTAATTTCTGTCTCAGGAAAGTGAAGACGAGCGTGCGGCAGAGGGAAGAGAGAAGGGCGAACCGAAGGAAGTGAATGCCACTCTCTACTATTTTTTTAGCCTTCAGAAAGCTGACTCAAAACCCTTAAAGGTATGTTTTCCGAAGGCAGTAAGGACTCTGCACTCAATGATTTTAGATCACTCTACCAGTTTTGTAACTCGTCTTGCTTTGGAGATTTCGCGATATGAATAATTATGTTTTGATACCACAAAGTAACAGATTGTTATTGTGGAATTAGTTTCTCTGGTATTTATTGTGGTAAATTTTAACTTCACGTTGAGAGTACTAAAGTAGCTGTATTTGCCAACCAGACTTCGGATTGGGGCGTTATATCGGTTGCAGACTTGGCGTTCGAACTGTGCATTTTCTCGTTTGGTTTTTCTCCAAAAAACGAAAGCAAAACGTTATGCAAATTCAAAGACTTTCAATTCCAAATCACACTCTCACACCACCAAATTACTCGCCCTCTCCTCATATTTTCCCGTCCTTCAAACTTGTCTCCAACCCAAGTTCTCAATCCGGGTTTTGCAATTTATTCAATAGGGTCTCCAAATCACGAACTACTTTGAAAAAGCGTGCTGGTTTGATTAGGGTCAGATGTGGAAGAATGGCGCAAGATAATGATGATGGGTTTTACATGAGAAGGTGTGTGGAGCTTGCCAGGAAGGCAATTGGGTGTACCAGTCCCAATCCCATGGTGGGATGTGTGATTGTCAAGGATGGGAAAATTGTTGGGGAAGGGTTTCACCCAAAAGCTGGACAGCCTCATGCGGAGGTAAATAACTCTCTTTTATTTCTTCATGTCTAAAGAAAATGAAATGTACTTATTCAGATATTCTGTTGTGCGTTTTGTGTTTTTTTTTTCCTCTTCTCTTTTCACATTTGCTGATGTGAATAACATTATAATTATTTGATTTGTTTCATAAAATCAATTGACGGCGACTTGACTGATGGAGTATAATGTTTAAACAAAAAACTTCTCGGATTTACTATTTAAGTTTGTATTTGATGGTAGTAAATCGTTTGTTGAGAGTGTAGTTTACGTATATAAAGAGTTCTTTGTTTCTGACATGATATAGTAATTAGATGGAGAATAATATAAGTCTTGTTGATGTACCAACCTTTGCTGTATATATGTTATCAAAAGATGAAATTTGTAGGTGTTTGCTCTGAGAGATGCTGGAGATTTGGCTGAGAATGCAACAGCATATGTGAGCTTGGAACCATGTAATCACTATGGGAGAACTCCTCCCTGTACTGAAGCCCTCATTAAAGCCAAAGTGAAAAAGGTAGTGGTTGGTATGGTGGATCCAAACCCTATAGTGGCTTCGAAGGGGGTGGACAAACTGAGAGATGCAGGAATTGACGTGAGTGTGGGTGTGGAAGAAGAATTATGCAAGAGGCTTAATGAGGCCTATATCCATCAGATGTTGACTGGAAATCCCTTTTTAACACTCAGGTAAATTTACCTGTTTTGAGATGGTCTCCAGGCTGGTTGTTGAGTTGCATTTATTTTTCTGGTTACATTATGGTAATCTGGTAGCATTTCTTCTGCTGGCTGGTTGGATTTATATACAAGACATCTGCATGTACTGGTTGTGTCAGGTACAAGGTGCTTGTGGTTTGTTTGAGCATTGTATTTGTGGCATACTCGTGTTGGGGTTTCGCAGCTTAGCTGCTGCATGCTCTAGCAGGTTGTATTCCTTGTGGTATTGCAGTGTTGTAACCTCCAGGCATAGGAGCCTACCTCTTGTTCATGCAAAGTCAGGGCTTGTTTAATGAACCTGAACTTCCCCAAAAAGTTGCATGTTTTTCCTGTAATGGAAATAATGTCTGAGATCATGAAATAGTTGGTTAAAGCCTTCAATTGGTTTTTTAAAAATGTTGCTTGTTGGTTCTTATATTCTGAATTTACTTACAACTTGCATTTTTAACTCAATTATGTGTAAATATAAAAGATTAAGTTCAATTTAAATGACACTGTGACCTGCAGATACTCTCTCTCGGTTAATGGCAATGTGTTAGATCAGCTTGGCAAAGGAGTGAAAGAGCCTGGTGGCTACTACTCACAATTGTTGCAGGAACATGATGCAGTTATACTCTCTCCCACCTTATTAAATGATAAGTTCTCCATTCCGGCATCCCAAGAACCTGGAGCCAAGCAACCCCTTTGGATTCTAACAGCAAGAACTTCTCATCCTCCAATCAAAATTCCAGGCCTTTCCACTGAGGAAACTGCTAAGATGATAATCTTCACAGACAAAAATATGGATGTACAGCAGGAAACGGTTCTACAGGGAATTGAAACGGTGGTTTTGGATCAGATAAATCTGAAAGCAATTCTGGAATATTGTAAGCGCCAAGGGTTTTGCAGTGTTCTGCTGGATGTGAGGGGGAACATTGGGGATATTGAAGAGCTTCTCAGAGAGGGTATCGAGCAAAATCTATTGCAAAAAATTGTGGTGGAAGTTTTGCCTCTTTGGCATGGAAGTAATGGCGAAAATCTGCTAGTGGCAATAAATAGTGTAGATAAAAGATTAAAAATAAAGAATTTACAATCCAGAACCTCGAATGAGAATGTGGTGCTCGAGGCTTATCTTTAACGTAAGTGACTAGAGCTCATTTGAAATGTAACGAATGTGACAAATGGTAAAAGTTTGGGTTTTCATCTTCCAATGGATTGAGAGAAGGGAAAAATATAGCTTATTGAGCTTTCCCACCTCACTTTTGTTTACAATGTACAAGGCCAGCATGGTTCTCTGATCTCAGCATGCAGCCTCATTTGCTTCACAAATGTATTTCCTCACATTGTTTCAGATGTTTGAAGATGCATTCTATGATTCTATGAAATGATAATGCAGGGGTTTACCTAATAATTTCAGAGGGCGAATTCGGCTCGGCATGGTAGCTATTGAATTTAAGTCTAGTGGTTAAAGCATTGACAAACTTCTAAGAATGCTTGGTGAGAGGCTTGCCTGTATGGTTATATACTTTGTAAAACATTATAAGAATTTGTCTCCATTTGAATTTTGAACACACAAAATCAGAACTTATAAACAGCCATCATGGGACGGTTGGCACAAAGACTTGGAAGTAGAAATGACCAGAAAGGGATTTGGGTCTACGATTTTGGTTTAAACGAATTACAGATTTTTACTTCAAGTGAACTGTGCGGTGTTTTGGAGAAGTTTTGGTGATTTAGGAAAGCTCTCTAGGGAGAATATGGACAAGAATCTGTGGTAGAAACTTGTGATGTAAACTGTAGGAGTGTAGAAAGGACTACTGGTGAACAAATTATGCTACAGATCCTTGGTGAGAGCATTTTGCCTGCATATTTGTTTTCTGAAAGTGGTTGTAATACTAGGAGACAGATCACGGATGAAGTTACTCTCTATTCGTCTGGAAATCTCATGAAGGATTCTGTTAGCCTCATTCTCTTTCTTTTTCTTATGACGGAAGTAAAGAGTAAGCAAGTTGACAAAATACCCTTGATAAAAACAAAAAACTTCAAAGACCTTTGACTTTTTATATTGACTTTTTTATTGTGCCAACGTTTAGTTTTTTGTTTTGTTTTTCATCCACATGGTGGCCGCGAGCCACCCTACTAGTTTGTGGAGGGCCTGGTTTCCCCTCCACAAAATGACCACAAGCTGCCTCAAGCGGAGACCTTCTCATAATGAGGTGCATATGAGTCACTTTGCAAGATGGAGGATGTCACCTCTCCCTTCAACCCTACAAGATGGAAGGATCCACCTCTCCTTCCGTAGGGTAGCCATGATCTCCACGGTGATGGACCATCGACGGGTGGCTCTCAACCACTTGGCGGGGGGTCACCTACCTACAAGGAGGGAGGTTTCCTATTAATAAGTTTAACAAGAAGTGGATGAAGGAGTCAATTAGGCTCCGTTTGGATAATGAAAGTATTTCATCTCATCTCATCTCATCATTACAATTTTTTCAAATTTTCACACAAAATATAATAAACAATTCAACTTTTTCAATTTCTAAAATAATAATAATATTAAAAAATAATATTATAACAATATTTTATTCAACTTTCATCTCAACTCATCTCATCTTAACTCGCTATCCAAACGACACCGTACACCAATTTTAGAATGATGTACTATAGGCTAATTCGTAGTCAAAGCAAACTAAAGGGACCGATGAAGTAATATATGCCTTGACTCTTACATTAATAATTTTTTTGCTTACCATGGCCATTAAAGATAAGGAAAATACTACATGTCCCAATAAAGGGTCCCAATGATGGATCCTGATAGATTTTTTTTTTAATGATTAAGGAAATATTTTTTAATGATGTTGTATTTTTTTTTTAATGTTCAAAGAGATTAAAAAAATATATGAAAAAAAAAAGAAAAAAAGGAATGCACTAATTGGGAGAATTCCTTTGAAATTCTCGATAGATGTAGTGCTATCCTAAAGATAAATGAGTCTCACTTTGAATAGAATGCGGTGTAAAGTCATGTTTTACACCAACTAATAAAAAAGTGACACGTTATTCTTTCCATGATTTTCAAATAGACAATACCACATAGGATTTTTTTCCTATCTTTCAAATAAATCTCCCAGTGCCTCATACCAAAGCTCATCTGTGTTCAAGTCTGAGTTGCTGCCACCAGTTTATTTGTAACAGTGAAGAAGTAATTAAGAAATATTGTAAAACAACTCCTCAGAGGAGAGTAGCCTCCAGAAAGTTGTGAGAGAAAGAAGAGAGAAATTCTAGAAAGTTGTATTAAGAAATATTTTTCAAATGATTCCTTACAAGGGCATGTCATGTCTTAAAGGGAAAACATTCTAACGGTTTCTACAAAGAACTAGCCAATAGATGGCATTCTAGCTACAGTCCAAAAAAGGGTAAAATAAACTATATAAACTAATTGGTCATGCAAGACCTTTTGATAATAAAACGCAGCATAAACAAGGTAAAATGCACTGCCTAAACACAACAACATCCTTCAAGGGCCCCAAGCCCAAGCCCATGGTTTCATTTACTTCCTCAGTCTTCATCTGTGCATGAGCCCCCTGGCCCATTGCGTGTGACAAAGCCCTCCCATTTGAACACCTTGCCCATAAGGTGTGGGTAGGCTTCCTTCAGTTTGACGTAGGGCTCCCATGTCGCATCCTCGACGGCTTGCCCTTGCCATCGCACCAGCAACTCCACCACCGGTAAGTGCTTCACCTTCCTCATGCGTCTTTCTATAATTTCTACCTGATGTGGTTTGATTTCCCCTTCTTGATCTATTGGTGTAGATTAAGTTGTGTTTCTGTGTTTTGCCCCAATTTATTTTTTATAATTGAAACATGAAATACGGGGTGTATAGATGAGTAAGGTGGTAGATCTAACTTGTAGGCAACCTCCCCGACCTTCTTCAGTATCTGATAGGGCCCATAGAACCTTGGAGATAATTTGAGATTTTGTCGACCAAATGTTGTCTGTAGGGTTGGAGTCTCAAGCAAACCCATTCCCCTTCATCGAACTGATGTTCCTTCCTCTTAAGGTCAGCATACTTCTTCATTCTGTCTTGGGCGTTCTATAGGTTATGTTTCAATAGTTGTAAGATCTAGTCCCTAGATCTGAGCTCTTCATCTACAACTGCTACCTTAGTGGTACCAGGAGAGTAGGGTAACAATCTGGGTGGGGCGTAGTAGTAAAGGGCCTCAAATGGTGTTAGGCATGTAGAAGAGTGGTGTGTGGTATTATACCACCACTCTGCTAAGGGTATCCAGTAGGCCCAAGCCTTACTTTTCTCTCCCACAAAGCATCTTAGGTAGTTCTCAAGGCATTTATTGACTACCTCACTCTGGCCATATGCATGAGGGTGGTATGAGGTGCTGTGTGCCAACTGAATTTCCTGTATTATGAAAACTTCCTGCCAAAACAGGTTGGTAAACACACTGCCTCTATCTGAAATAATGGATTGAGGTATCCCATGGAGCCTTAAGATTTGTCTCACAAACAATTAGGCCACAGTTTTAGCTGAAAAGGGGTGAGTGAAGGGGGGGGGGGGTAAAATGGGCATACTTGGTTAGGCGATCCACAACTACCCATATGCTATCAAACCCCTGGGATTTAGGTAAAACCTCAACAAAATCCATTGTAATGTGCAGCCATGGCTAAGAAGAAAAAGGAAGAGGTTGTAAGAGCCCACTAGGCTTAGCCCTATTTTCATCTTTTGACACACTTCACAATTTTTTATGAAATTCCTCAACTCCTTTCTCAGTCCTGGCCAATAAAATTCATTCTTAACCCTGTGGAGGGTTTTTTCATAACCAGAATGCCCCCTTAAAGGTCCACTATGTAAAGTCTACAAAACCTTCTGTCTTGAATCACCCTACCCAACCACTAACAGTCTGCCTTTGTAAAATAGCAACCCACCCTTTTCAGAAAAATTATGAGATAACATACCCAGAGTAGCCTGCTCCATTAGCTTGGATGCATAAGGATCTTGCTTGTACCCATCTTTAATCTCTTCTCACTATTCAACTGTAGGAATAGACAATGCTACAAGAGTCAAACCCACTTCTGTCTTCTGAACTTCATCCCTCCTGGAGAGGGCATTTGCCACATAGTTCTCAACACCCTTCTTATACTCCACCCTTATGTCATATCCAAGCAATTTGGACACTCATTTCTGTTGTAAAAGAGTCCCTATTTTCTACTCAAGCAAAAATTTTAAGCTCTACTGGTCTGTTCTAATAGTGAAGACCTATCCCAATAGATAGGGTCTCCACTTTTGTATGGCTGCCACTAGGGCATAGAGTTCCTTCTCATAAGTTGACCATGATAAAATCCTGCTCTTCAAGGCTTAAATGAAATAAGCAATATGCCTATTTTTTTGCATCAACACTGCTCCAACTGCCCTTCTCGAGGCATCACACTCAATCACAAGAGATTGAGTGAAATCTGGTAGGACTAGTACATGAGGTTTAAAAACTACCTCCTTTAATTTCATAAATGCCTCTCTTGTTTCAGGGGTCCACTCAAATTGATTCTTCTTTAATAACCCAGTTAATGGTCCAGCAATACTCCCATTCCCCTTTATGAGTTTTTTGTAATACCCAGTGAGGCCTAAGAACCCCCTGAGTGCCTTTAAAGATCTAGGCAGTGATCATTCCTCCATAGCCTTAATTTTATCAGGATCAACTCTAACCCCTTCAGCTGATATCAAATGACCCAAATAAGCCACCTCAGCACATGAGAAATTGCACTTAGATGCCTTAGCTAGTAGCTGGTGTTGTCTCAAGGTCTTTAGTGTCACCGTTAGATGTTGTAAGTGTTCCTCAACTATCCTGATATACACTAGAATGTCATCGAAGAAGACTAGGATAAATCTTCTCAAATGAGGCCTAAAAATTTTATTAATTAGGCTTTGAAATGTAGAGGCTGGATTAGTTAGGACAAAGGGCATTAGTAAGAATTCGTAGTGTCCTTCATGTGTTCTAAAGGCAATTTTAGGCACATCCTCACTTTTCACTCTAATCTGGTGGTAACAAGATCCAAGATCCAACTTAGAGAAAACCTTTGCCCCACTAAGCTCATACAGTAGCTCCTCCACTACATGAATTGGATATCTATCCATAATTGTCACCTTGTTCAAGGCCCTGTAGTCCACACACATTCTCTAGAACCCATATGCCTTTCTGACTAGTATTATAGGGGAGGAAAATGGGCTTTGACTTGGTTGGATTACCCCTTTTTAAGTAAATCCTTGACAATATTCTCAATTTCATCTTTTTGGAAGTAGGGGTATCTATAGGGTCTTATTGAGACAGGCAGTGCATTAATAATAAGGGAATGGCGTGGTCATGTTTTATGTTGAGTGGTAGACCTTGTGGCTCACCAAACACATCAGAAAGTTTATCTAATCATTTCCTTATATTTTATGGGATTCTCACTCGTTCCAATTTTGTTTTTTCAATAAACTGAACCCGGACCCCCTTCTTCTCCATTTTATTTTCTTTGTGCAAACCCTCTTCTTCTATAGTCAGTGAGGGACTAAGACCCTTAAGCAGCACTTACCTTCCCCCCTGTTTAAACCTCATAGACAGGTCACTAAAGTTCCAAAGTATAGATCCCAACTCTCTAAGCTACTGGACCCCTAAGACCATGTCACAACCTGCTAGGACTAGAATCTGCACCTCAGTTTTGAATTCCACATTTTGCAATCTAAATCTTAGTTTTGGGCACCTGCCCTCACTGGAAATTGCATCCCCATTGGCCACTCTGACCATTACCCTCTCCTCAGTCAGCATTGGAATATTTCCTTTCCTCAATATTGAAGGGTCTAAAAAATTATATGTGATGCCAGAATCAATCATCACCACTATAACTTGGTTTCCCACCCTCCCTTTAATCCTCATAGTCTCAAGATTTTGGGATCCCACCAAAGTATGGAGAGATATCTCAGGTTGACTATCACCCATCTGCAAGGAGTTATTCTCATCTTTTGTTGCCTCATCAAACTATTCCAACTCAGCAAGGTTATCATTATCGATTTCCTCAATCAGAAACAGTTTAGGATGAGAACACTTATGGCCAGGATTCCACGTGAAATCACAGTAATAGTAGAGGCCTTTATCCCTTCTCTCTTTCATCTGGGATTGGTTAATTTTGTGTATAGGAACTAGGGCTTTAGAAGGTCCTTTTGGCGCTGGGTATTTTGGTATGGTGGGAAACAGTTGGGTATTTTGGTATTGCTGGGTCAAGTAGAGGTAAGATTCCTGTAACTTCTTTTAGTAATTCCCAAGTATTCCTCTTGAGCTTTTGTCAAACTATAGGCAGTCAAGAGATTATCAGGTTAAACATCCTCACAGGTAGTCTGATATCATCAATTAATTCACTTAAAAAATAACCAAGCTTATAGGAATCAGACAATCCCCTTAGTCTATTTAAGAGTGCCTCAAACTTAGACTTATACTTCTCCACAGTCTCTCCTTGTTTTAGCCTAGTTAAGGACTCCATAGGGTCATCATAAGAACACGGTCCAAATCTGGTGATAAGGGCCTTAGCTAATTCATCCCATCCCATCAGCCCTCCTGACTCCTTAAGGTCTTGAAACCAGACCAATGCTTGGCCTTCCATGTGAAAGGAAGCCAATCTCAACTTGTGGTGTGGTAAGGTGTTATAGAAGGCAAAGAAATGGTTAGCCTTATATAGCCAACCCGCGGGGTCATCCTTATTAAAACTAAGAAAGTCAATGCGTACTGACCTTGGTATTGCTTCTCTTTTAGGGTCTTGAAGTTCCTGCCTAAAATTATGTTGATTAGAAGTTTCCCCATCAGAAGAATGAGGGTTCTCCTCTGCAACTCAGTAGTCAAAGCTGCCATTTGCTAAATCATGGAGTCTGATTACCTCTTCAACGTCAACAGCTCAGTCTCCACTGTTTTGAACTACGAGTCTATGGATCTGTTGAGGTTGGCCAGCCCTTCCTGCAGCAAACTCATTCTTGTTCCATCGCCATGGCCACAGTTTAGAGATCGAAATCTCTAATACCAATTGTAACAATGAAGAAGTAATTAAGAAATATTGTAGAGCAACTCCTTAGAGGGGAGTAGCCTCTAGAAAGTTGTGAGACAAAGAAGAGAGAAATTCTAGAAAGTTGTATTCAATAATATTCTTCAGATAATTCCTTACAAGGCCATGTCATGCCTTAAAGGGAAACCATTCTAATGGTTTCTACAGAGAACTAGCCAATAGATGGCATTTTAGCTACAGTCCAAAAAATGGTAAAATAGACTATAAATTAATTGGTTATGCAAGACCTTTTGATAATAAAATGCAGCGTAAACAACGTAAACGTATTGCCTAAACACAACAACATCCTTCAAGGGCCCCAAGCCTAAGCCCATGGTTTCATTTACTTCCTCAGTCTTCATCCATGCGTGAGCCCATCATGTCCCTAGCCCATGAACAACCCATTGCGTGTGACATTATTCTCGTCGCCAACCCTTCATTGCAGCACCTTAGATCAACTTTATGCAACTCATAAAGTTTCTAAATCCAATTATAGATTCTAATTTTCTAAACTTACTTTTTTTTCAAGCAATCAAATAGAATCGAAAGCAAGTTCATCGACAAAAATCAAAAGCAAAAATAGAAAAATAAAAGGAAACTTTGAATGCTTGGATAGCATAGTTAGAGCCTAGAGCAAACAAGGGAGGTGGCCAAGTTGTGGCTCATGTTTTCCAAGCCTTCGAACTGAATGAAATTATAATAACCAATTATCTTTTGATTAACTCTCTACCCATATACCAAATATCATGATTTACAAGGGAAGACTATGGTGAAATGTTTGCTTGCACACAGATCTCATCTTGGTAGAGTCTGAAAATGAAATAGATAGAACTATCATAGAAGAATGAGAGTTGCCTTCATTACTAAAAATCTAAGCTCTTATTTGCACATCTTTGACAAGTATAGTGCTTGAGAGGTGGTTTTTTATTGGGTTTCTTTTATTGAAGAATGCAATGTTCAGCAGTAAAGACTTTTAGCCCTTTTTCAAAGATGGAGGACTTCCATTAAAATCAAGAGATATCAACACCCAAGGTTTTTTAGCCCTTTTCTGGATATTTAGATGTGTTTTTTTTTTTTTTTTTGCTTGGCTGATTTAGAGAAAGAGATAACAAGAGACAGAAAGAGAACAAGAGATATTACCAGTATTATGAACATAAAACAAAGCAGTGACAGCGATGGCAATGTTCTGGAAAAGAGGTGGCGGCGCTAAACACAAAAGCAACGTATAGGAAATGAGATATTCAACTTGTAATTGGGGTTTAATCCCGTGTGAGAGGCTCTATCTTCAAAAGCAATGAAAGAAAATGAGAAAATCTTAAAACTGGTCGGGTGTAAGTTTTTTTTTTACAACTACCAGTAAAAAACAAACACATATGCGATTTATAAAAATTACAATAGATGTGCATATAGATAAACCCTCTATCTTTTCCTTCTTTCCTCCTCCCCGTAGTCCTTCTTCTCCTCTCCACCGAATTTCTTCTTTTCTCCTCCTCTCTGATTCGAACCTAGCTTATTCTCCTCTCCCCTCCGATTCAAACCCATCTTCTTCCCCTTCAAGAAAACCTATTAAACCCATTTGTCTTCTCCCCTTGGACACTGCTACAGGAATCGATGTGAAAGTGTGGGCATTTTTTGAGGTGAATACAGGTATTGACGTGAAATTTGGACGAAGACACCAAATTTGGGAATCTCAGAATAAAAGTCGAGGGTTAAAGTTTGCAGTTGTAAAATTAGCTTTCTTACCTTGCGAAGATAAGCCGGCGCTTCAATCCGAACTTCTTGGTAGCCGAGAGAGAGAATATAATTCGTTAGAGTGCTAGGTTGGACAATGCGTGGAATGGAATTGTCATTGGGACACTTTCGGGCTATTCAACGAGCCTTCCAGATGAGGTTTTATACCTGCTCATATGGCTTCCTTTTTAGAGCATTTTTTTTTTTGGAGCGGTGGCGAGGTCAGATGGGTTCTAATTTGTTTGGGTTCTGTTTTCATTTTTTTCTGGCTGATTGGAACTTCCGGGGAGTTGTGAGGCGTTCGTCAATTCAGGACAGATGGTGAGGGAGAGGGAGAGGGAGAGAGAAGGAGAGGGTGAGAAAGAAATTGAGGGATCACCTGTATGCGGGTCCATCTCAAAATTTGTTGAGATGCCTACGTGACTATTCCTAATTGGTGGGTGTGAAAATAAAATTAACACCCGACCAGTTGGGAGTGTGACTCAAGAATAAGGTGTCAGCCTCTTATTGGGTGGGTGGTGTGAAACATGGCTTTACACCACATCTGTTTTGAAGATATTCTCTTAAAGATAAGAAGACTCAGAAAATAAGTAATTAGAAAAAGGGAAATTCATTTGTTGGTCCAGAGGGTTTTAACTTTGAAAAATGATAAACACATATCACTTCTCACAACACTTTACACAACAATGTTTTAAACTAGTCCTTCCATCTAATTTTTGTTAATTATATGACGAAAAATACTGAAAACACAAAGGAATTGAACTCTCATAGAAACTAAAGAGGCATTTTCTACTTTTGAGGCACAAGACAATGAAATCTTTCCATATAAAGAGATTGTAATACATGCACTGTTAGTAATTAATCTCCCTTGGAGCTATTGAAATAATCTAAAACCAATCAATAAAGAAACTGATAACAGCTCATATTGGAGATTTAATTCTATTAACACATGACTATTATGTACATATATACACCATAATCCAAAGCAAATTTTTGGGACTAAACCATATCATATCTACATTCTTTAATGCTAAAACCCCACCACAGTATGTAAATTAGATGACAGAAGATGCAGGTAACCAGCCACCACCGCCACAAACAGGCAAATCTAGAGGCACAATGCTCTGTGGCCAAAATTGTGAGGGAAAGTTGACAGACAATTCACCTTGCTGAAACTCCAAAGAACTGTAAACAAGAAAAGGGTTTCCAATCCATCTAAGAATTAGGCCAACCATTTGGTGAGTGCTCCTTAGAGTGATTCCTTAACTTTGCAGTCAGCTGAGATTGAATTATTTTGTCAGTTGCAATTGCTTCCTGAATGTTGTTGTGAACCAGTTTGCAAAGGTCGTCAAGTGCAAGCATTGGAAATGGCTCCTCAATTAGAACACCAACCTACAGAAACCAATTCTCATCGTGTTAGAATATCAAATCTGTACTTACGACCAGTGTGTTTGGGCTGTGCTTCATTTGAAAAATATGCACGGGAGAGAGAGAGAGAGAGAGAGAGAGAGAGAGAGAGAGCATGTTACTAAAAACTATCCTTCAGACTGCCACAACTTCACATTACTATTAGTTTCTATTGTGCCCTTGCCACATCAGTAGTGTCAGGGATAAAATTTAGTTATAACAACAGCATTTCCATAATAATGAGAAGGAAAACTGATTGAAATCCAGAGTCATTCTTACTGTTCAAGAAATTAAAAAAGGCAACCACATGACAATGAACTTCTCTAGCACGTAAATACAATCACACATTAAATGGCAGACAGCAGAGGTACACATACTTCTTCTATGCAGAACAATGATGCAGCGCTAATGAAAGTAGCGGGAACCACAATCCAATGGCAATCATCCCACAGTATGATAGGGAGGGTGAGATGCCAGAGGACCAGAAACCTTGAAGTCAAGCGAGTGTAGGAAAGTGGGATAGGTATACCCACAAGTTGTTCACAAATACCAATTCCTTCGTGCAAACAAGAAATCTTTGACTCCTGCATCGCATGTAGAAAACTAAGATGTCGATTAAAAAAGATATTAAAGAAAGCATACGGCTTTGGGGGAACTTGAGTGTAGAAACTTTGGTGGTTGAAATGGAAGGCTTAGAAAACTTAATTAACCCGAGAAGAAAATTACCAACAAGTTTCTCCTTGATTCCTCCAATTTTAGCAACCGGAGGCTTTGAGAGATGAACTCGATAATGCAACAGGGCCGATGCTTTGAATTGAGTACTATTTCTAGATCATCTACTTCAAGAAAATTTTGGAGGTCTTGCCTAGCATTTGAGCCATAAATCACATGACACTGCATTTAGACTGTTCACATCAGTAAGTTGTGTCACCAACCTAGACGTAAGCAAATTACAATCGCTAAACTGCAAAGAGAACTGAATCTGAAATCTTCTGTTAAGCGCAATAATATCAAATTCATAAATTTGTACACCTTCTGATTAAGCAAAAAAAAATGCATATGTTTACTGGTCGCCGAGAAAACCAATTAAGCAGAGCATGATACCAGCAACAGCAAGAGGAAGAAAGTAAAGGGGAAAATTAGAACCAACCTTAAGCGCAACTGGAAATGCCATAATATACTGCAAAAGCGCCTTCTTGAGCTGCGCATGATTACCCGAAATATCAACCCCAGAAATCACCTGCGTTGCTAAATCGTTGGTCACCGAAATCACTTTGGTCCATGCCTTCCTCCCCTCCTCAAACCTCGAGTACGAGGCCTCGGTCCGAAACACCAACAACAGAGCGAGCGCCGGTGCCGTCAACTGGTACGGCAACGACGAGGCCTTCAAAACTGGGAAGAAACCCGGCAACCAGTGCAACGACACCGCGGAATTATAACCGGCGATCAACACAGCGAAAGAAGTGAAGGCGATCACGGGCGGCACCAGCGACAGAACCACTCGCGACGACAGGCTCGAGAAGACGTGGCGCAAATGGCGAAGCGAGCTCCGATGGTAAACCCATTGTTCATGGTTGTAGAGGGTGCGGCTTTGCCGCATTCCGCGCTCTTTTACGCCGTCGGCCCAATCGGGTATGATGCGGAGGACGGAGATCAGGGTTTTGGTGAGATCAAAGGAGGGAAGTGGGTTGGGGTTCTGGGGTTGTGAGGAGGACTGGAGTTTGAAGGAGAGGGAGGTTTTGGGTATGGAGGAGGGAAGGGATAAAGGGTGAAGCTTGGGGAAAGATTTGGGGGCAAAGGAGGAAGAAAGAGAGAGTTTGGAGGTGGGTTTGACGGGGTCTGATGGTTGTGTCATTTGTGGAAGTCAGAGACGGACAGAGAAAGAGCATATTATGTTGTAGGGTTTCAGATTTCTGAGTGAGAGAGAAGAGTACAGGGAAGGAGACACAGAGAGAGTGGATGGGTTCGTTAGAAACGGTTATTCTGTGAAGGAGGTTTTTACACGTTCTTCTTCCTTGTCTTTTTCTTATTTTGGTTGGATAAAATGGGAGTGAGGTGCAAATTTGCATTGAGGGCGGGAATCGTGTACGTGCATATTAAGACGGTGAGCATCAGAGACAAGTCAACCCGCACTGGAAGTCTGTAACTCATGATCTTTCGTTCATTAAATTATATTAAATTATATCAAGAGTAATGTTAGATACAGTCCCCATTTAGAGATTGTAATACAAGTCTAGATAATTTTATCTTTAATTTTTTTAAAATTACAAAATTATCCCTCCTGAAATGATTTTTTTCTCATTTAATAAGAGGTCTGTACATACAATCTCCACTTAGAGACTGCAAATAGAATTTCTCTTATATGAAATTAAGTAAACATAGAGTTATAAGATTTAATTTAGAGGTACACCTATTAAAAATACATATTAAAAGAAATTTTATTTTTTGAAAATTAGTTAGTCTCTTATAATTTAGGACCATGCTAAATCCACCGAAAAGAGATACCGAGAAAAGTCACCGATTGTGTACTTTTTTTTTCCAACCATTTTTTAAAGGAAAACACTATTCTCTTTTACCGAAATTTTTTTAATTTTTTTTTACTTAATGATTAAATAAATGTATTTAAATGAATATATGATTTTTTTATTTTTAAAAAATATCTAAATACTTTTAAAAAATGGTGAAAGAAAAATTTAAAAAAAAAAAAAAAAAGGTTGAACTGTTCGGTAGAAAATTTCGATTTGTGGACGTAGCAACGTCCTTTTTTAAATTCCCGTAAAACATTTTTTATTTTAAACAAAAAAAAAGACACGCACACAATCAATAACCTTTCTCGATACACACTCTGGATGGAAATAAATTATTGGTAGACCAAAATCCTTAATAGCATAATGGATTTAAATATAATTTTTATTGTCCATGAACGTGAAAGAATGTCCTTAAAATTCTTGATGACCTTGAGAGGGCGGAAGAAATACCTAAATAACTACCGGGATAATCATAAATGTTGTGAAACTTTGTATGTCTCTATCTTCAACTCTAGACCTTAGAAATGGAATACTTACTCAGTGGGATCCATGTGGGAGAGCTTAGCCATGCACCATAAGTAACTTCGTATGTGACAGATACAGGTAGTAACACAAACCAACCGAAAAGGCTCCGAGTTTTGCTACACAATCTCCACCGCACTCCACACTTCACATTTTTTTAAATTTTTAAATTTTTTAATATTTTTTTTTTAAATTTTTTTGTGTTTATTCTTTTTAAATTATTTCAAATTTTCTATTTATTATTCATATAATAAATATTTGATAAAAGAAAGAAATAATAAAAATTAAAAAAAATAGGAAATGTAGAGTGTGAGGAGGTTGTGAAGATTTATTCTTCCCAACAAACACCTCAGTAAAATAACCATAGTGCAAAAGTGATGGAAAAAGAAAAATAAAACGGATTTTGCGACCAATTTCTTAGTCCCCACCCATGCCCTACAAAGAGAGCGTCATCTTAAAAGATGGTTTTTAAGTAAACCACTGTTGGAGGCGGTGTAAGCTGTGGGTACACTGCAGTTTATTGTCTTGTAATATTTTTTGGAGAGATCCGTAATCCCTTTTTCAAGATCATGGATTAGGGAAATCGATAACATAGTAGAAAGACAGACATCGGATGGACTAATCTGCGGCAGATCATTTGTCTTCCCACGCCTCTGTGGTGGCGCGTGGAGGCTACACGCCGATGGTTGGGAAGTGAGGTGGGGTAGATCTGAAAGATCGTGAGGTGGGGAATCTGCTGGTACAACACATATAGCCAGCGGAGTTGTCGGGACGCGGCAGCAAGTGGAGACCACCCGCGAAAGCAAGCCGCGCGAGAGGGTCACGCGTCGAGATTTTTAGCGCGATTCCGCATCATCATAGTAGATCGGCGACGCTGACAGTAGACTATCATGGAAGCATATTCACACAGTGGTAGTGGAAAGGAAATGGAGATAGACAGGAGGGTGGAAAGCATATTCATACAGCTCTCACCCTCCTCTCCGGCAGAAATACTCAAGAGTGATTTGGGCTTTCTAGAGAGAAGGAAGAACTTCTCTTTCTAGAGAAAAGGAAGAGATTGGGAAGTTTTTGAGTGTCACCAAAAAGGCTCCTCAATACCTCCAACACTCCCAGAAAATTTCACAAAATTTAATAACTTTATGACCCACCAACCAACGAGTTATTATCCCCCTCAAGTCTTGCACCTCGAACGTATGAACGCTTCTTTGGCACGGCCCTCAAGATTTTTTGCTCCTCTTGGATTGAACTATAAAAGTTGGTCTAAAAATGCAGCCATCTTATTTCATCAAAGCAACCTTGGAAAAAGAAAGAAGAGTAATACTACAAACCACACCATCTAGCAATTCTTTAAATTTGTTATTTCATACATAATAGTTGATCTAGTAATTGATGGACAATGCCACATTAGTAGAGTAATGAGAGTCGGATAAGAGTATAATATATAACATTAGAGTGCTGCTATACAACTTCCTACTATTCTCTCAACTTCCACACACCAATTACGTGGCTTTTTTCTTTTTTAAACAAATCGTGCATTTCCTCTTTTAGAGCATTGGCAATGGTCTAGTCATTGCCAAGTCTAAAATTTGGCTAAAATCTTAAATTTTTGCTATAATATCAATTTTTGACTAGGTGAGTCCACATTGGACTAGCCATTATAAAGTTAAAATAATAATATAATATTTTATTTTTTATTTTTTTAAATTTTTTAAATTTTTTTTTTTGTAAATACAATTTATATATTTCTTAGATCTTCATACTTTGTAGAAATAATGTGTCTACTCTATCAATAAGTAGAAATAATGTACATGCCATGTATGTTTTATCATTCAAATAGAGAGGGAAGTGATGAAATAATTAAATATTGCTTTCCATTGTGAATAGTAGCTAGCCATATTTGGAGAAAACTTAAGATTTACTATTCATCAAGTCTTAAGCTTTGGATCATTGGCTAGTCCAATGTAGAGACTTTTTCTCACATCTAGCTAAAGTTTAAACTTGCATTGACATTTAACTAGTCCATTGCCAATGCTCTTACTCTTCTTCTTTTAGGAGGTGACAGTCATGTACACTGGGAATGCTCGAGGCTCCAACTTCACTTGGAGTTCAATTTTGTTCCACTTTTAATTCCAAAAAAGGAAAAAAAAAAAAACTCAAATCAGATGTTTTTCTTTTAGTTCCAATCGTAAAATGTTCTTTGGTGAAGAGCAAAAGCAGTGGTTCAATTGGTTGTATCCTCTCTGGTTTCTTCCTTCCCATCTCTCCGACATTCCAATTTCTAGATTCTTCCTTACGTCTTCTCTCTCCACGCAGCCAAGACTGCAACTTTCTTCCCCCTTCATTCTTCATCTTCGTAACCGAGCCCCCTAACACTTGAAGAATTGAAACACAAGCCGAGATGCATAAAAGTACCAAAATCCATAGAGAGGGAGATAGATTGAGATGGAGAGGGGCTCACCTTGGGTTATTGATGTCTACGATGGAGAGATTGGCTGAACTGAATCTGTCTGCGATGTCTGGAGTTTGCAAGAGAATCTCAATCCATCATTCGGAGTTTGAGAGCAAGAGAGATGGCTGGGGTTAGCACCTTACAAAGAGGGCTCGGTGAGAGAGACAGATCGGGACTGAAGGGGGTGAGGGAGATGGGATCTTCGTTGAGGACGAAAAATAGCATTTCTAGGGTGAGGAGCGTCAGGGTGATGGGTGAGGGAAGAGTAAGATCGGGTTGAGGGAGAAGAGATGGGCATTTGTGAGGGAGAAGAGATGGGCGCTGGGGTGAGGAACGAAGAAGGCTCAAGTCTGAGGGAGAAGAGGATGGCTAAGGGAAGTTTGGGGAAGTGATGGGTGAGATGGAAGAACCGTGACATGGGGCCATAGACCAGGTTCGTGTGGTGTGCGATAATAGACCGGTAGTTGAGTAGATTTTTTCATAACATAAACTCTAGAGAACAGCATAACCCAAAAGGAAAAAGCTTCAACAAAATGTACATGCTCTCCAATCCATAGCATGTAATGTCAACATGATGTAAAGTTTTGGTTTCAGCCAGAGATCCGAATATATGAAATCCATGAGACAAAATAAAAGATGTGCCAAAAGAACTACGTTCCATATTACATACAACTTTCAAATACTCGACAATTCTTGTAAAAACCTCTCTAAAACCCATAAAGTTCCCTATACAAAGTGAACTGCCGTTAACTAAGGATGCTCCTTGGTGCCACGGGATCCCAGCTTCCCCAATTGACCCTCTTGAGATTACTTCTTTGGTCCAAATACGTACTCCTTAACAGAATTTTGTGCTGACAGTATTGCCTTCTTAATCTGCCATTGAAAATTTGTTTCATCAAGAAGTCCAAAAGAAAAACAAATCTTTAATGTTGTGTGCCTATGTGTGACTGCACACGTGTGTGTTAGAGAGAGAGAGAGAGAGAACAAAAGAGGAAACAAGTATATCAGTTCATAAAGATTGATACAAAATCAACATGTATAAAACACAAAAGTAAAAGCAGCTGAAAATCTACAGGGAAAAACTTCAAGTGATTCACTAAAGATTTTGAACCCCAAATGTCATCTACCAGTACTATTATGAGAAATTTGAACTCAGAAACTACCACTAGCAATATTTCACACAACCCAAATGCCTAAATCCTCCTCAGGAGGGAAAATCTAATGGTAGCTGAAACTGCAAGTAACACAGATTTCTATAAACAATTATTGAGGTATAGTAGTGTTCATCTAGCACTATATTTTATTTCCAGGATAAGTTCCTAAATTTTCTCTTTTTATCAATGCTTAACCTTTCTTGCTATCAGAATATCACATTTAGCATATAATTAGAAAGCATTCTGGCTTCTGATGGTCATATATCAAGGTTCTGGCACCTGTAATGCTTGTGGCAGGAATTCCATTCCATGTCCCTATTATTCAAGGCAACCACAACAGGGTGAAACAAAAAGGTTGCATCAATATATTTATCACTTCCAAAAGTAAAGGTCCTACAGTAAAAGGGGTAGTAATCTGTAGAACCAAGATGAATCCTAGATTAAACTAGTCAGTCTGGTCAACTGAGGACCATTTCAGATGCTATATAATCCTTACTTTCAGTCTCCAGTACTGTTGTTAGCTAGGATGAGACTTTGCATTGCATTTGCCACGCAACCAAAAATAAAAATGCCCCTTTACAAAATTCTGTCTATAGAGTGATTTTTAATATTAATTAGACAAACATGTTGCAATCAATCATAGTTTTGGTAGTTCTTTCATTTCGTTCTTCGAGTTTAAATCATTCTACTTATCCTAATGTTGCACCTCAGTACACTAGAAGCTACTCAATGATTCCCATTACACATCATGACCAAGCAAAAACGTTTTCACGTTAGATTCCAAATGTTTTACACCCCCAAAGAGATTAAAAAGTACAGAGTACGAACAAAAAAGGGATTGATCACTTCTTCTCAAGAAACCTCCATCACTATCAGTTCTGGTTGATCAATACTAAGAATGCTGTGCCTCTTAACTCTTTTTTTCCCCTTTTTATTTGGGGTGGGAGGAGAGGCTATCCTGTCTCTGTGTCTCCGATCTTCCAAATGTAGGCCATCATCTTCTTGCTAAAGTTTACCTTGTAAGATCCTCCCCTCACATGGATCTTCAATGGACAACCAAAGCATTCATATCACTTCGTAAATCTCATCCCCGATTTGGACTCATCCATTATGACTACAAATATCTGTCTTTCAACGTCTTCATCTTAGCATTCAGTTATTCGCACTCTTGAAAATCTGACATTCTATACAAGGCATGGCTAACAATACTCTAGTCACTGCAGTCTATCGTAGGCAGCACTTGTTCCACCCCCAGTATCCAACTATCGCATTGATGTATCTATGATGGAGATCAAAACTAGTTGCCCTAAGAAAAAAAATCTAGATTATATTTTTCTAGATTGAAATGGACAAAGGACAAAAATCCTATATCCCCAAATTTGCATCATAACTAGAAACATTAAAGAAACCCAATATATATATAAAAAAATAAAATAAAAAAATACCCCAAATTGTGAACTAAATAGGATATCCTGCACAGAAAATATCAAAATTTGCAAGAAATATGCTGCAATTGAGGAAATAAAGGCAAGTGCGAATAGAGATGATATCAAGTAAAAGAATCCAGTATACATAGAGAAAAAATTGCAGAAAACCCATATCATAGATTCTAAAACTAAGCCATCCAAAAGCTTATGCTTCACTCCGATGCTAAGAAATTGCAGAATTACACATGTACAACAACAACAACACAGTTTCATTTCATTTATTTGCAACCAAATGGACCCTTTGAGATAATCAATAAATAAGATTCTTATAGAAAAAGAAAAACATACAGGATCGAGAGCGTTCGGTTCTGAGCCATAGTCAGCGGTCAAGAGAAAATAGGAAGCAGTGACAGTTGCCACCATGGTTGTCCTTCTCACCAGTTTGTCTGTCTGTGAATTCATCGTGCTTGTTCAACTCCAAGTTTGCACATCAAAGACTGCGATACACGTAGAGAGAGAGAGAGAGATGCTTTTATAGGAGAAGTAGAAGAAGAAGGTTTTCGAAGAGCGTCTTCGCGGCGAAACGGCCCCGACGTCCAGCAGGCCCCGTTTGGATACAAAACGGTTTCTCTCGTCTCATTTTATCTCATTTCATCCTTACAATTTTTTTAAATTTTTACATAAAATATAATAAATAATTTAATTTTTTCAAATTTAAAATAATAATAATATTACAAAATCATATTTATTAATATTTTATTTAATTTTATTAATTTTTTAACTTTTATCTGAAATTATTCCAACCCACTTTCCAAACCGACGCAACACATTTGGGATAATTATCAGGTCGTTTCGAGATACTCTTGTCTTTTCAGTTTTCACGTAATTTTGTTTTGTTTAAATTTCTTTTTTCCAAATAGCTTATACTCTACTCGATAGAAATTAAATAGAACATAAGATGACGAAGAGTCGCAGGCGTTGTCTTAAATCATATTTAAGAAAATTTTGACATTATCATTATGGTTAACGTCGCGTTTTCAATGCTTTTGAGTTGAATTCTAACAATTCAAGTTTTTAATTTTTTACCAGAACACTTAAGCAAACGTGAAGAATGAGGAACTTTGGTAGTGGTCGGAAAGTCTCCAATGCTAAAATCAGTATATCTCATTAGTAGTTTGTAAGTAAGTTTAGAGGAATTAGATAGAATTTTTCGTACCTGGAGATTTACTTTTATACTAGATTTATGGAGGGGATAGCTTGTCCCTGACTTTAAGAAGCCTATGTCATTTCCATTGTTCATTTAGTCAGAATCATTTAATGCGGTATGACTTCTGGGCACATCATTAATGCGACGTAGAGTCCGGAGAGTGGCGCCATTAATGCAGTGTGGCTCCCTGACTTATTTTACCCTACGGGCGTTCCCTGTTAAGCCTCTTCATGCCTACTGTCAGGAGATCAATGATTATTCATATTTCCCACTCACCTGCCTGTGCAGGTTCCCAAGAGTAGAGTGTCCTCGGGGTGGTGTTAGGGCTACGAGTCTTCATCTGTCTATTCCGTCCTCTTTCCCTGCACGTGGGCTACTTCGGAGGTGGGTTTTGCTTTTGGGATGAGTGCTCTGCAGAGGTCCACTGGCTCCTTTTAGAGGAGGCTCGTTGGGCTTGACTAGGTTTGGTCGAACTCTCTGTCTTACTTCTCCAGCGGTCTCTCGTGGGCTTACTTTAAAGTTCGATAGGGGAGAAAAACCCCTTACAATTATCATAAATTAATATTTGAATTTAAATTTAAAACCTAATATATATCAAATTACAAAATTACATGAGAGTAACCAAATAATTTTTAATCAAGTCGTGCTATTCAAAGACTCGCTACTTATGTCTCACCGCACCGAGTATTTATTTTTTTAATAAACATCAAAGAAAAATCTTACTCATCATTCTTGCAACACACACATACTTTTATTATTTTTTTTTTTCTTTAACAAGCATGTGATGTAGAGATGATTAGTAAAAAAATTCAATTAGTTTAGCATAAGAGAAAATATATTTGCAACCGTGAATTGTGCAACCGACGCGTAATCGCTTTGAAAAAAGTGAATAAAACATATGACTCACATGAAAAAAATTAATTTTTTAATAGTGGAACCCACTTTTTTTCAAAGCGGTTACGCGACATTTACGCACTTCACGGTTGTATGTAGAATTACTTTTAGCAAAAAAAAAAAAAAAAAACCATGTGTGATGTGTAATGTGGGCAATTGGATAGCAAAGCCTAACATCAAAATGCAGTGAAATGTCCTAATTTGTGGTGATTGTACCCGTTCTTTCTCCCAAATCTCCCCCGCAGCCAATACTACTCAGAAAGCCTCATCCCTTACAAAGCAAAGGCCAAGAAGACCATCCCTGAAAGAAAGAGGTATGTTAAGCATTACCAATAGGTTACGTAAAACTCATCCTTTTGTCAAATTTGAAGGAAATAACTCAAAATAGCGCATCCAATACATTATGTATTTTATCACTAATATCCAGTTTGCTACAGTATCACCTCTATATCTATGGGACACTGTACACACTTAGTATAAATATTTAATTTATTTCTCTCTACTTTCTACTTTTTTCTTCACTAAGTACAGTTCATTCATTTCTCTCTCTACTTTTTACACATTTCTACCTTATTTGAAATGAATAAAATATATTAAAAAGTATAATATTTAAATGATATAAAGAAAAAATAGATAAGCTGATGTATGGTATATTATAAAAATTAATATGTAAAATAGAAAATTTGAGTTTTGATGATGTATTTTAAAGAATAGGATGAAGAAACCATTAGGAATACTCTAAGTTTGGTAGTGTTTTTATTTTATATCATTTATTTGGTTATTATAATGATAGGCAAACTATATTTTTTTTATTTAACTTTTATATCATTTATTTGGTTATTATAATGATATTATGGACCCATACCTCTATTATACCCACCATTTATGGTTCCTCCAAATACATATCCAAATATATACTCAAATCCATATTCCTACCCATGGGGAAGTCAAGTAGATGGATTTATTTATTTATTTTTCATTTGCAGTATTAATTTTCTCACGCATTTATATAATTGCAGCATCCATCAATGTCAGCTCTTGGACCAACCGTACTCTACTATTCGTCAAGTAATCCTGAAACGTTAAAAAGTTTTGCAGAGATCACACAACGTGTAAGTGATTTGTCCACCATGCCTAATAGTGCGGAAAGTGAGAAAATGTTACGAGTGAATCATATGCAAATGATCATTGTTATCATATTAATAATGGTATTACATTCCATTTTTCACAACCAATGTCTATAGCATTCATATTAATCTAAACCATTTTTATGAGAATAAAGAAACAACATGCAACGTATAAGTAGAGGCTGAGGTGAATAATGATAATGAGGTGTTTGACATAGTTGATGAGGAACAAGTCGATGAGCCAAAATCTGGAATGACTTGGGATTAAAAGGTTGTATGTGCAGGCCTTTATTAAATAAGAAAAAACATCACCTAGCATTGCTCTATATTAAATGCATCATCTAGTATTGCTCTATATTAAATAAGAAAAAATATTACCTAAAAAATTTTGAAGATAAAATTATCTAAATTTGCATTGCAGTCTCCATTTGAAGACTACACCTAGCATTGCTCTATATTAAATGCAGATTTTCCGTTTGAGTTAGTAGAGTGCGAAAGAGTCGCACAATCATTTTGAAAAAGAATGAGATTTCTTATTAAAACATTATTTTTTTTGTATAGGTATCACATTTACTTACTTTTTTTAAAAGAAATTATACGATACTTACACACTCCACGATTGAAAATATCATTTACCTTTTCCTTTTCTATTGATGACCTGTGACGTGGAATAAAAGGCCGGATTCACCACGTGTGATGATGTATGTGTAGGAGTTATGAACTGGCCTTAGAATAATTATGTACGCTGGGTGCTCGCTCCACCAGAGCTTGAAATGACGATGCTTGCGGTGGGCGTGTCGTCTGAGGTCTCATCAGAGCTTGTGGTCTTGTAGTTGTTATTGTAGTTTTTTTATAGTAGTTTGTTAGTTTTAGTTATGATAAAATAGGAATAGGCTTTGGATTTTGATGTCCATAAGAGTGTCTCGTACTCTTCTTCCCTGGGAGGATAGAGAGGACCTTTAAGTTCTGTTTTTACAGAGCGCTTTCTCGGGTTCGAGAAAGTTTGATTAGAAGTTAAGACAATGTCTACCGCAAATGTATTTGTGTGTGAGGAAGCTACAGATCTGTTGAGTTAGTTGGCTTATAACTGGATTTTCTGTGTATTGGAATTTCTTGTATCGATAAGTCACATTTGTAACTTCGATTTCTTAATGAGATAAGTATGCTCCATTCAAAACAAAAAAAAAAAAAGATAGTTCTATATGTAAAAGTGTATACTATTTAGAATTTTAAATTTTTTTTATAGATCAATTATAATTATTTCAAGTTTTCAATGGCTCTCCCACCAAATTTTAGAGTGCTGATGATATGATATCTTGTAATATTGTGAAAATATCGTATATTTATATTTCAAAATATTATTTAATTCCTATAACTTCCCATCAGGTTTAGATTTATAATTTTTTTAACCTCACCAAAAATTAGTTAAATTTGTGTAAAGTAATACTACATATATCATATATTTTTAGAATATGCAAGTCATTTATTTATTTATTTAAAAAAGTATGGTTTATAATTAAAAAATAATTTATATATATATATTAAATTTTTTTTTTTTTTTCAAATGAGTGCACGGAATTTATTTACTATAATTAGAAATGTCATTTTTCTTTTTACCTATCTGTTTTTTTTTCCCCCTACCTTCAACAATTCGGCAGCTTATAAAATTCCATAAAATCTATTTTTAATATTTTGATATGATAATATTCGAAATTCTTTTATCATTGTTGATATGACGTGAACGAGAACGAGGGAGTTTATGCAGAGCAAAAGAAGGAAAATGTACGTAGCCTCCTTAAATTTCAAAATTATATTAATATTTTTTTTTTAAATATTTAAAAATATATATAATTACAAATTTACAATCATAAATATATAAGCACGACATAAAATGAGAAAGTAAATAAATACAAAATTAATATAAAAAAAATATATTTTTATTAATAAATTCCTCTCTTCTTCAAAACCCAGCACTTGCGAACTCACTGTTAAGAGTATTCGCTGCATTTTAATGTTAAATTGAGTTGAATTGAATTGAGTTGAGATGATAAAATATTATTAGAATATTATTTATTATTATTATTATTATTATTATTATTTTAGGATCTGAAAAAATTGAATTATTTATTATATTTTATGTTGAAATTTGAAAAAATTGTAATGATGAGTTGAGGTTACAAACGAAGCCTGAGAGTGAGACTTGTGAGAGCATTGGTATTGGATTAGTCAAATGCCTTTTCATCTTCAAATTTAGCAAATATCATCCATATTTACTCCACATTAAATTAGTTAAATTGTTTTCATCTAAACTATAAGTTATAATAAATCTATTCTTATTTTCAAATATGAAAAGAACTATAGCAAGTTTAAAAGTATTTTTTTAGATTACTATATTATAGATATGAGATTTTTATTCATATGAGATTTTATTATTTATATACATATGATATTATTATATTATAGATTGTTAAATTGTAAAAATAAAAATAAATATGATTTGTTGGAGGTTATTGAAGATTATGAAAATAAAATAAAAATTAATTAAAAAATATAAATAATAAAAAATAATAATATTTTATTATTATAAAAAATGTAATAAGTAATTTAATATAGATTTTAAATTTTAAATAATTAATTAAAGGAGAAAAAATTACATATTAATCAAAATTTAAAATAGGACGGTGAACCAATGCTAATGCTACGAGAGTTTAGGTGTTTAGCAAACCTTGCAAATGAACTCAACAAGAGCATCAATGGAAGAAACTGTGCCTGCGCAGACAACACCGACGCAAATCTCAAACCCTCCAACCGCTGCTCAGTGCCCCCCTCCACAACCTCCTGCTCCCATTCCTTCCCTTCCTCCTAAGATCAAGAAGAGACCGCTTGACAGTAGTAGTATTCATATCCAAAACCCCAAATACTTCAAGATGCGTGCCGTTCTTAAAGAGCTTCGACCTCATTTTGTTGAGGTACTGTTCGAGCCCAGTAGCTAGAGAACCTACACCTAATTTCATTTCTGGGTTTGTTTTTTTATGCATGATTTGATGGTAGTTTTTTCCCATTTTAGGACAAGTAGATACTGGAACTAATTGGGTGCTTTTGTGCAGAATTTAATGTTATATTAAAGATCTCTAGTGGTTTCATTGCTAGGTCGATTTTGTATGCATGTTTTATCCAGTGTTTTTAGTTTTATATTTTTGTTCAACTTATAAAAAAATTCCTTTTGTTCGTTGGAATGAAAAAATTCCTTTTGTTGCTAGGTCGATGGTTTAATCCTGCTTGTGTGCTTGACTTGTGTTTTCGGTTTTCCTATAAAAAAAAAAAAAAAAAAGGAAAAACAAAAGACCTTGAATTTCATTGTGCTAAGCTGTGAAACTTCCTTGAAATGCAGTTAATAAATGTGATTGTGCATTTGAAGTGAATGTCAATGTTTTGTATAATCCTAAATATGGAGGGTCGATAATCTTGAGATTCCTGTAAAATATCCTGGTTTTAGCATTGCTCTTGAAGAAAAAACGCGAACTCTGACTAAACCTGCTGGTGCGGTGTCGAAGTTGGAAATTCTTTTTTATTTCACTCTCTATGGCCAATCTATCCATGAAGCAGAGTTTCAGATAAAAATGCTCATTTCAAGACAAGGCCTCATTAATAGTTTGTGATTCAATATAATTTCATACTTATTTGGTCCAGCTGACCTCGACAACAACACAATGAGCATTTTTCTCTATCATTTCCTCTAAGTGCTTTCATAGATGCCTTGACTAATGGCGGTGTAATTACAATGTTGTTACTATGTAATTTTCCCAACACCACCATGCTCTAAACGGTCCTGTATATTATTTCTTCTGCACTTGACTCTCATGTACTGTAATAGTTTTTGCAAATGGAATAATGGATTGAATTCTTTTTTCTTTTTTTTTTTATAAGTATGGATTGAATTCATCCCATGCACAAAAGAGTTTTTATCAAATTTAAGATTATAGGATTGTAAGAGTTTTTCTTTCTTTCATGATAGGGATTAAAGGGAGGTTCCTGACATTTCATGTTGGGATATTGTCATATTTGAGGAGATGATAGTGCACGGGGAACTGCTTCATTTGTATGGTAGATTTTATCAAACATGATGGGTCTTATTTATTTTTATTTTTGTTTCATTTGTTATCTTGAAGGTTATGCGGACCCCTGACTTCCGGAATTGCAAGGCGGCTCATGAAATACAAGAACGTAAGCTTATCAAAACACTCTAATAGTTATTCAAACATATATATATATATATATATATATATATATATATATATATTCATCTCTGTGTTGGTGCAATTTGGCTACCCAATGATTAACTCGTCATAAGAATGACAATAATGGCTGTACATTTTGTGTGCCTGTTCCAATCTTGTACATGCCACAGTATCTTTCTCACGCGGTGTTCACTTTTGTATACTTCCTGTGTACTTGGGCTATGCCTATTTACTTGATTCAATAAATTTTTTCTTATAGAAAAAAGTATCTTTCTCCTGCAATTATAATACTATGCCCTCTCTTTTCCACATTATATTATACATATTAGTCTTTAAATTATCTGTGCACGTTAGATATGTAAATGCAAAGATTTATTCACTTCGGCATGAATGAAGATTGTGACATCCAAGTTGGTGTGGCTGATTCCTATCTTTAGGATACTTAAGAAGCTTGTGACAGAGGTTGTTCCGTAAATCTTTTGCCAACTCATGATAAGCTGATCCTCGAGCTCTGCTAAAGGTCATCACTATTAGCTTGTTGTCACCCTATGCTAGAATGCTGTTATGCAAACATAGTATTAAGATGGATTTTCTTATCAAAAAAAAAATATATATATAGTATTAAGATGGATTTTCATCCAAAATGAGGAGCCATTTAGTCTTATTCATGACTGTAGAATACTGTTTCTTCAATAATGATATTGTATCCTGAGCTTCTTGGGTTCCATCTATACATGTGCCCATTCTCTAAAGCATTCACTTCCAGCCACTATTGGATACTGGGTTCTTAATGATAGAATCAATTCTATGAGATATTCCCCATAGCTATTGATATGGCGGACAGGAAGAATGTGGTTATGTAGCTTCATGAATTTGCTTGTGCCTTTACCTGCAACTTGCAGAGATGAAGCTTCTGATGGAACTATACAAGGCGATCACCACAGAAACAGTTTCTGTAAGTAAGAACATACAACAAGAAGGCGACACCTTGTCAGGAGAAAACCGAGATGGTCAAAAGCTGCGAGAGCAGCCCCAGGATCTTAAGCCAACAATGGAGCAGCCTCAGCAAGACAGGGTATTTTCAAAACCGTCTGAGAAAAAGATCCTCTCAGGCATTGCCTCTGAGAAGCAGCAGGATGCTGAAGATGGTCAAAGTCATGGGAAATATGTTGTTGGAGGATCAGCTTTCGGCTGGAATTTTGTCACTTTTCCAGGCAACGAACCAGTCTATTATGGGGTAACCAAAGATTCATTTCGAACAAGTAGTTTGGCGAAGTAATTTCTTGTGCTAATTTATTCAACAAGGACCTTTGAAAATTTCTGGAACCTACCCCCTATAATGTAAGGGAGTTCTCAACGATGGTATCCACCAAAAACAATGGGCATGGTAGTGTTCTTGCAATGATTTCACAATCCAGTTACTTGCCATGGGTATCCGGTAGAAGTACTGCAATAAAATTTGTATGTCTCCCCCATAAACGTATATTTCCTGCATATCCTTGTTAATAAGGTCAACCATTTAGGGGTTGGTTTGAATGATAAGGCCTTGGTTTTGGGAGGTAAGAAATGATAATTGCAGTTGTGAGTGTGCAGGTATTGTGCAATCATTTTGAAAAAAGTGAATAAATATGGGATCTTCATGAAAAAATAATAATTTTTTAATAGTAGATCTCACTTATTTTTAAAGCGACTGCACGATGCTTGTATATTCTACGACTACATGTAGCATTACTCTATATATTCTCTCTCAACATGTATCAAGGAGAACCATCAAGGTTGTTCAACGGGGAAAAATCTGCCCACCACAAAAGAAACCATTTGTGCTCATTTTGGGTTAGTTTGAATTTAGAGATGAGATGAGATAGTTTTAGATCAAAGATAAAAGTTGAAAAAATATTGTTAGAATATTATTTTTTAATATTATTATTGTTTTGAGATTTGAAAAAGTTGAATTGAAATTTGAAAGAAGTTAAATTGTTTATTATATTTTGTATGGAAATTTAGAAAAGTTATAATGATGAGATGAGATGAGATGAAATATTTTCTAAATCACGGGATGAAGGGTGGGTTTCTCCACCTCGAAAGGATGGATGATCTCTAGAACCGATCCCCACCGGAGTAGGTTTTGGATGAATTATTACGAACTGATTGTTGTGTTATAATCATCTTGTGGCTTTCTGAGTTTGTCTTTGACCCATGACAATGGAAGTCTGATCACCTTGAATAATTAAATGATACAGACAAAACAAGATGATCAAAGTTAAAAAAGAAATGAAAATGTCTAAGGAATTAGGAATAGAAGTGACTGACATTACTTTTTCTGTAGCCAAATGTGGTTTAGGACTTGGGACTCCACGCATGGCACAAATAATCTCAGATGACAGACCAAGCAAAAACCCATGAAAGCAACAGTGCCACCAAGAAGTTCTAAATCTGGAGACAAATGAATTTTATTTCTGCAATTGTTTAAAGAAGACAATAATCCAAAACCAACAATTTTACATCAGCAAGAAGAAACCAGGCATACTATCTATACAAAAATTACAACTCGTTGGAAAAATCTCTTCACACTATTTTTTCACCTTTTTTTTCATTTTTAGTGGCAGCAGATGCAAAAGCACAATCAAAGAAATTGTAAACACAATAACAATAAACTTCCTAGACCACACATAAAAATTTGCAAAAACCCACAACCATCAAAATATTGTTTGTCCGAAATCCAACGACACTCGGTTCTCAGAGAATTTATCTGAGAAGAAGTTAGTGCCATATGGAAGGAGTGCCCCGCCTGGAAGCGAAAACCTTGCAATCAATAACAATTGTAATCTTCATATGTGGACTACCACAATGAGATGAGTGAGAATGAGAATTTCCACTTCCACATTCACTTATGTCCAGCAGGCGCATTCCTCTTTGCTTCAAGAATTGCACCCTCCTTAAGAGCTGCTTGCGCTTCATTCTCCATTCCAAGTGCAGCAAGAGCAGCAGACTGGAGATAAGAAGCAATGTGCCATACAGGGGAAACGATCTGAGCTTGCATTGCATCAGTCAGAGCTTCTTGAGGCATGTCACCCATGAGATAAGATAAACTACGGCGTGCATAAACCGTTGGAGAAACCATGGTTCCACCATCAACAAACTGCAAGTTAAACAAGAAACTATCAGCAAAGTTCTAAATGATACATGCATCTTAATGGACAAACATATGTAGCATGAAATATCCCATCTACATGAACAAGATAGATCCTGAGGAGATACCAAACAAGGTATTCATTCAAAGATCACTCAGATAAGAATACGTTATGTCCATCACAATAACTTGTGCGCAGGAACTTTTATTGTCCAAGCTTATCAGATAGTAGATTAGCTGTTGCAATCATCACCATCATTTTTCAAAGTGAACCAGGGAGAGTGCCAACAAACTAAGTGACTCAACCACCTCAACACACCCCCCCCCCCCCCCCCCCCCCTCCCCAAAACAAAAAAGAAAGGAGAGAGAGAGAGATATCTAGCACCATATATGAATCTATTTGTCAACTCAGGATTGTAGTCATCAGAACAAGTACAAGGAATATGCATCAACCTTCAACCTGCAAACAACCGCTACTGAAGTTCCAGAAAACCTCTGGTCGTAGATAAAATAATTCTACAATATCTAGCCAGCCCATTCTAAGAAGAACATCACCTGTGTATAATTCTCAATTGCGGCTCTAAAATCTTTCTGATGAAAAGCAGTATCACCCTTTTTCTTTGAATTCAAAGTTTCCTGCATTTGGTCGGTCCACATTTGAAAAGAGAGCTGCACCATGATATACGAAAAGGAAATATATTATCACCAATATTACTAGTTTCTTTGCATGTTAATAGAGACAACTGGAGTACAGATAACTAACGCAGATGGTTAAAACAGAAATGTCTTAAACAACGAAAATTACAGAAATAACTTCACAAGCATAGTTGAAATGCTCAAAAGCCTGGAAAGCCCAAGAATGAATAGAGAAACTAAAGTGTAGACAGGGATAATCATGTGAAAAAATGAACCTAATCTCATGCATTATCATTTAAACTGTATACAGAACCTCATTTGCCACTCCTTCGTCATCTTTGTAGCTAATACTTTCCAAGACCTCATGTATGGCAGTCAAGTCCCTTCTTGAGCATGCCTCACCAAGTGGAGACAGGGGAGAGAATGAAGCACTATGTGAAATACCCATCAAAACATGAGAAGGAACCTGCAACAAAGAAATTTTTATTTAAGAAAAACAATGACAATAATATTGAAACAAAATAAGGGAGAGCAATGGCACAAAAGGAAGTTCTATGAACTGATACTGCCAAATGGGGAGTGTTTCTGAGTGTCTGTTTGAACAAGGAAATATCACCTAAAGCCTACATGAAGTATGCATCAACCTGCAATTGATGGGTTTGATTCGGTTGGTTACTTGGGTAGTCATGCTTGATTTTTTACATGCTTGAAGAAAATCTCAGAACAAGGCGATGACAAAAAAGTACACAAGACATGGCCCTACAATGATAGGATGTCCTGGTTTAAGCATTTAAACCATATTGTTGGGCTGATTTATTCACAGATGAGATTTTGGGAAAGCTGATTTCATAAACATGTATGGCGTATTCACTTGACAAGAGGAGGAAGAGGGGGTTATATGCCTTGCTTAATCAAAAGATCTTTGATTAGTCTTGGCTTCACTGTATCCTCTCTTTTGTTGGCATGTGCAAGCTCACATTCTATTCAAGCCCTTTCTTCAACAAAGGTTGTTAGTAGCTGATTCTATTTTGATAAATAATCAAAGTTTTAGTAAATGGATGCTTGCTAACGGCTGCTGCATTCATGTTTCTTCTGGTGTTCCATTATAGATTTTGTTGAGCAGTTGTGTTTTGCATATAAAATTAGGAGAACTTGGTACACAGTGATCTAAGAAACAAAGATTTCAGATCAAGCATAGAGAGATCCACAAAATGGGAAATCTCGTTGTTCCTCACCTTCAAAATAGGCCAAATTAAGCAAAGAGAAGAACCATTCCAATTATACTACCATGATATCGTCCAAAGTTTGGACCCTTTCCAGCTATATTATACATTTACTACCTTCTTTGGAACCATCCAAGACTAAAAGAAGATAATTTTCTAACAACTGGAAGATGAATCACTAAATGGTCAACTCACTCTCCACTACACTTACACATACATCACTACTTCACAGGAAAGGATGTAATACCAAGACTCATAATCTCAAATGCTTCAATACTAGTTAGGTCATATTTGTTTACCAGATTTTTTTTTCCTTTCATTGCTGGCTTTAAATTAAATTCAGTATTATGGTTAGTCAATAGACTCGATACATCAGTTACTTCTATCAATCATATTCATTTTTAGTTCACAGTTGGTATCACATGGCATAAACATATTCCAAGATGCAGATTGCTTGGCCTGTTCTTCAGAAACTTCCAAGTGATGAATCTAAAGACTAGACTCTCTTACAAAAAGAAAAAAAGGGCGGTATGATAGTTCCCTTTGTTCCTTGAGAATAAAATGCCTAACCACTTGAGAAACAAAAAACAATTGACCTCTGTTTCCTTCTGAAGTGGAGTCAAAGCAGCCACTAGCGACTTTGGATTCGGCCGTTCTCGAGGTTCATACTGCAAACATCGGGAAGCCAAACGTACCAACTCAGTCCCATCATCATCGGACAACTGTTGTTCCAAGCAAGAATCGGTCAGCATCTGAAGATTCCTGTCCCGAATAAGGTCAAGGGCCTGGAACAAATCACTAAACAATTATTTAAGGTGTTCACATATAGCTGAGCAAATATCAAGGTGAAAAATTATAACATTTTTACTCTAAAAAGGATCACTGGTAGATATAATTTTTTTCTTGGACTTAATTTTCTTCTTCTAGAAAAACAAAATACTTACAAGCACTTACATGGCTGGGAGGAATATGCTTCCCACTGATAAGGTCAAGCAAAAGAGTGCCAAAGCTATATATTACACTTTCTGATGTGACTCTCCCTACAATGGAAAAGGCACATGAACTTCAGAGTTCAAATCATACTGATTCGTAATGTGTCAACTATAATATGAACTTGCATCATGGAAGAGCACAAATAGAAATAAATTATAATGATGATGACTCAAAACCAACAGCATTAGACGACACTATGTTCTTTAACAAAAAAAGTGAAAATTCAAATGCAGATGTAGACTAAGCAGATTGTCACCACCCTGTAATTCTACAGATGTAGAGAGACAGACAGAAATAAATGGCAGCTAGAATCATCAAGAGCTGTTACATTCTAAAAAATCTAAGGTTATTTGCATGGCACAAAAGTAATTAGATCACCAGTCAAATGAGCATTTGGAACAGCTTTTTGGCAGATTATGAGCATGTTATTATAATGTATACAGTCCTTGACAATAAGCAAACATGATAACCAGAGGGCCAGAGATGTACAGAAGAGTAGACGGTATTTCTTAAAATGCCAGCTTATGTTTGATAGTTGATGTAGTCGTGCCAATGAGCTCTAGTCAAATGACACTCATGAGGGTGCAAGTATAACTCAACAATCGGCAATGAAAAAATGCATCTTGCATTTGCACTGGAGACCAATGCATCATGATAAATGTAGGCCACTTCACAAGATTTTCATAATGGAACACAACACAGCTAAAGCGAGGTCACCATAAAAGATAGCTACTCAAATTCATAACAATCAGGATCTAAATAATCCATTCAGTTTAATAAACATCACTAGGGCTGAAAACATTTCTTGTTCACCAAGGATACATACCAGTTCTGAGATACTCAGGAGGGGTGAATGCCAGATTGGTGCTATAACTTTTTCCATCCCTACTATTTTTCATCAGGCCAAAGCTTGAGAGCCTAGGATTAACATCCTGCGAAGTTCTAATAAATAAATAGAGGAATACATATAGAATCAATATAAGATTGTACTTGCAAATAAAGGGAGTGATAGAATAATTACCTCATCAAACAAAATTCTGTAAGCATTAAGATCATGATAAAGGGCACGCCCTTTGCTTGTACAGTATTCTAATGCTTCAGCAAGATGTAGAACAACCCTTAGTCGCATTGCCCATTTCATAGGTTGTGTTTCCCCTGATTGAAGAAAGCACATCAACAGCTATAACAGAAACTGGACTAAATTCAATGTAAATAGTGAAATTCCTGCTAGTAAAGTTGACATGCAAGTGAACTGCTCATCGAAGTATGGGTTGACACCCTTTCAGCAATTAAAAAAATAAAGTTCTTATTTAATTACTGTTAGCAGCTTATTACTGATTACTAGGAGTAGGTAATTAATTGTGGTGCAAAACAAGCACTATCAAAGTAAAAATGATAGTCTCAACAGAGATTCCATACCAGCACAGTTTCCAGGTCACCTCGACCTGGATTGTGCTGGCTTGAATACACAATATTCTTAAGTGTGAAATTATTATTAGAAGCAGATGTCAACATGATAACACAGTCCAAAGTTGTCAAAATCTATAAGCCAGATTAGGTAGAAGGCATTGAAGATATATCCAGTTCTAACTAAAACTTAACAGTGAGATTTAAAATAGAAAATCTAGAAATGCAGGACTTACAATGAAAAAGGTGTTTTGCCAGAGTTTCGTTAGGCATATATTCTGCCACAAGCAACCGCTCATCATTTTCACAACAACAACCAAGTAAATTTGCCAATCTCTGGTTGCGGAGCTGACCAACAGATCTTGCTTCCTCCTATAGTTATGAACAAAAATTGTCCGAGTTATTTACTATAAATCTTCATCTTTCCCCTCATCAACAACAAGTGTACAATGCATGGTTTATAACTGCAAAATGAAATAATCATATACAGTACAAAAATGGAAACTGGCTAATTGCCCAGAAAGGGACTAATATTAAAGATTGTGAAAAGACTGTGAATCAAGTTAATTAACGTTTGAGGTAGAAAATAACAATGATCTACCAAAAACTGCCGAACATCAGGCCAAGCCATCCTATTGAAGCGTTTTACAGCAATCCTCATCTGATTTTCCAGCTTCCCTTTGTAAACAACATTTGGAGCTTTCTCTCCATGCTCAGATACAATATTTTCCACTGCAAATCCTGAAGTAGCATTTTTAAGTTGATCAAATGTGAATTCCCGGAATCTAGGCAAGTGGCTAAGCTCGCTCTTCTCCTCATCCTCTGCAACAAACAAAAAACCAACATCAATCAATCACGTGCTCATTAGCTAGAAGAACAGAGACAACATTGAAACCAATTCTTGTACCCACCAACATCAGGCACTTCAAGAACCGATGCCTTCACTTGTGAATTCGAGCAACATGGCATGAGTTTGGAGGACTCACAACCCATCTCCCAGAATCAAAGGTTACTTGGTAAAAACCTTTTGAGTTATAGTTACTATCTGTATAATAAAACAGACTCTTGCACATCCAAGCCACCCAGCTTCACAAACACTATTCGATCTTATTGCACAGTAAATATATTCGCTTTTTTATCTTCTTGACTGGTTGAAAAGCTGCCAACAACAAATTGAAATGGAGATTTTCCAGTCAAACTCCTCAACCACAATGCCTGGAAATAAATTTAACAGCTCAGTATACGCAGATGGATATGCACCAAAAAATGCAAATTGCACTCCCAATGAATGCAGTGCAGATTAGATTATTCTGAGTAATAACAAATACTCCTCAAGCAAATTCTCGAATAAATCTGTAACTCAAGAGAGAGAGAGAGAAGAAGAAGAAAAGAAGACAGAATACTGCAGGTGAACCTGTTTGAACCCAAGACCAGTTTTGCCATAAAACTTTTCTGGCTGCATTTGCAACTATAAAACACAATCAAAACACTGCATGAAAAGGTTTTTTTTTTTTCAGTAATCAGATTTTTTCTCCCTTTCTTTATCTGCCAAATAAAAAATGCTACACAAAACATTCAATCTGTCCCCTTTAGTATTATCACAAATAACTCAATCACTTAAACACAATCTTTAGCAAAAGATACGTGAGTATCATTTTAATCAGCCTCCCCACACAGAGACACAAAAAAGAAAACGTAAAAAGAAAAGGATCACTCCAAAAAATCTTCCTTACTAATTCAAACCAGTGAGACTGAACGCACGAAAACTCCACGACCCAGATTCCAAAACCAGAAACCCAGAAAGTCCCAGCTTCTTAATCGGCCGGAAAATTGGTTCTTCTCCAATTGCTCAAATTAAAACACTAATCAACCTTCAGCTCAATCCAGATCAAATCAAGCAAAGTATACCCCTTTTTCTCAATCAAATCAACAAATCCATAGGCTCCACATGTTCGCTTCAAAACCTCGTTATCATAAAAAGTAACCGAACCGATCCCCTCCTCTATCCACTTACCACACCAAGAATAAAATCCCAGATTTTCCAAAACCAAGCTATTCTCCAACTCCTTGATTCAGCAAAATCAACAAACTCGATAAAAGAATTTATGAAACTAACTAACAACTAAATAAGCCCAAACTCGAGAAACGTGGC